>CM056602.1:31074192-31101692 GCA_029721355.1 Tegillarca granosa | reverse complement strand
AACGTACCTAAATTCAGCCTAATGACGGGCTTTCTTTGTCTAAACATCCAAAACATTTAGATTATCTCACTTTAATAATTCAATTTTAAAATTTTTTGTCTGTTTTAATTCGAAAATAACTTCCGAACAGATATGTTTAGATTAAAAACCATATGTAAATAATTATGTATTCGTGTAGGGGGGCTATCTGCACGTAAGGTATGGTTAATTAGCCGACACAAGGTGTACAACATGGTATATTAGCACTTAAACTGTTTGAATACGTGTTTATCGCTTGTTTCAGCAACTTTCAAACAGAGCGGCAAATTTACGACTGTTTCTGCTACCAGTACTTGTCTGCATCTATTAAAATTATAATCCTTAACTTTGAGCACGTTCTCAAACCCGCTGAGACCATAAAATTCGTTGTTTTAAATTCTCTGATGGGGCTCTACATGGCCGGCTTTAGAGTTTGTTTCGGTATTTTAAAAATATTTTGATTTCAAGAAGATTTATGTATGTTATTCAACATATATACATGCCGAATTGTTGGTGTGATGTTTCAGGACTTCCGTTTATAGAAAAACAAAATGTGCGGCTTGCCGGGCCCTTAAAATTGACCAACACTTGCATCACACCGCTGAATACCTGTACCTTTTTTTCAGTATATCTAATATCAAGTATGAAGTTGTATAATTGATCCACCAACTAACTTCTTGTTTTTAAGTCTTTTTTCTTGTTACTACACTTATGTCCTGTGTTCCATGTATCCAATCATGATTTTAATTTTGGAGTATATGTTGCAACGCCAGAGATAATCCAGCTGTCGTATTGTAAATTTTGAATATTTCTTTCTTGTCACATTGCAATTTTTTTTAATATTTCATTTAGAAAATTAATAATCAACAATATGACCCGGTGACTCCATCTCTGAAACATTTAACGAGACGGTAACCCTCAATTAGACAATAAAACGGTATCCTGATCTTGTTATTGTCATACATACACAAATGTATTTCTGTAAATTGTGTTAATTGATAACGACTCGATATAAGTGAATAATTGTTTGTGAGATTTCACTTACCCACCGAATCACTCAAATGAAAATGGGTAAGTTTTACAATTCACACGGTCATTATTCTACTAAGTTTAATGTCTATCTTTTATTTCACATATTGTGGTATACAACTCCACATCGGGAGCCCTACTTCAAAGATCTTTCAAATTTCCATATTGGTATCAGGAAGTCACGATAAACAATAACGGGTTCTTTCATCAGTTGGTGTTGCACCGTTAACAGATAACGGCTAAGTGATGGACGGGGGTCAAGTTTCATAGCATCCACTTATATATGACCAGCCCTTAATATGATTATTAATAGTGACCAGTGTGATATTTAATTTTATCTGATAAATTCATAAAACAGTTGGAGTTGCCAACACATGGGTCAAAACACGGACAATTGGTACAAATTTAGCCTGATATGTAAAGCTTAGTTTACACCATCTTCATTTACTGTGTAGGCTTTAGTTTCAGTAATCAGAAATTTTAATGTTTTATTAATACATCTGTAGTACAAAAAGTTATCACATGAGCTGACAATGGGAACGGCAAGAAAGAACAAACAGCAATCCAATAACAAAGTAAGCAGGCAAAAAGATAAAATATAAATAAATAAATAATAAAAAAAATAGTCATATACTATTTTTTAATTTAATCATAAAATACATTCAAAAATGGAGTAGGACGATTTTTGAATGTATTTCATGATTAAATTCAAAAATGATATATGACAAAATAAAAATATTAAAATAAATAAATAAATAAATAGCCATATACGGTTTTTAAATTTAACATAAAATACATTCATTAATGGTATGAGTCCATTTTTAGTGTATTTTATGATTAAATTAAACAACGGTATATGACAAAATAAATTTAAAAAAAATTAAAATTAATTAAAAAGATAAATGAATAAATAGATAATAAATAAATAAATATTTTTGTAAAACACTTGAAATAACCAATCCAACTTGATTAGAGATTTTCATCTAGTAGAAATCTTTGATACAACAACATGCATATCAGGAATCTAGATGTTCCCTAGCCTTCCAATTGACAATTTATTGTAAAATAAAATAAAATGAAAAAATGGAACAAAACTACGCGGTTTATTTTTATTTTATTTTATTTATTTATTTTTTTTTTTTTTTTGAAATGTATAGTCAACTACATACAAGATATTTCTACATCTACATAAAGAAATAAAACTGACAAATTACTATTTTTTTTTTTTTTAATTTTTGAATGAAATATTTTAAAAAATATAATATGACAACTGCTGTCACGTTTCAGTTAGAAATGTATTATATCACAATAGTCTATAACGCACTGTCAAATGTACACAACCCGATAGGCAGAATTATTGTAACTGCATGTTGATTCCAACACGATTTTAATATACTAATTAGAGTTATGGTTCTTGGTTCTTGCTGTTGCTCTGTGCTTTTCTGACACACAATCCAAACTCTCCGGTTTACTCCGCTTACCCAGGATTGACAGCCTCGATATAAGTTAAAGAATTTTGATTCGCAAAACGTCGAGAATTCAGAGAAGAAGAAGAAGAAGAAGAAGAAGAAGAAGAAGAAGAAGAAGAAAAAGATGATGATGATGATGATAATGAAAGAAAGAAAGAAAGAAAGAAAGAAAGAAAACATCCTGAAATATGTACTAAATAATACTTATTTTGAAAAGACACCAACTGTAACTGAGTTGCAAAAAGATATCTTTGAGGTGCGCTTACTGCATTTTGCAACCGGTATGCAAAGATCCGAGTTAGAAAAAATACTTTCAAAACCGCTTTCCGTATTTTGCATTTTGGCTAAGAAATCACTTTACTTTAAAACATGCAGATATCAAAACAGGAAAATAGTTATTCCTGAAAACGGGAAGTACACAGTATCTTCAACATGCTGACACCATATTGTTCTGGATTTTATTATTTCTTATCATTTTTACTGCTTTCACTATTGTTAACATGATTTTATGTAGGATATCACTACTCTAGCGGAAAATTGACACACATCAAACACAATCACTGTTATAAATAGATCAATAATACATTTATAGGCAAAATTTAAATAATTTCTACAAAACTATTATGTGGCATTTGGGAACATCATATCGTAAAATGTTACAATGTGTAAAATTATTCTCTTTATAGTAATTATCTGGTTTTTTTTTAAACTCTTTCATTCACTTTCTCTCCAGCAGCTGTTGTAGGCTAAGGCCATAAATTGACAACAGTAGATTTGATAATACAATTCAACACATATAGTTATCAATAAGGTTTATAATTCTTTTCAAGCCAATAGCATAGGAAAATAGCTATGTTGAAAGAAATAAATAACAGTTATGAATGAAAATGGTATTAGTTCAATCTGACTGTCTGACATATTGCTTTGTAACGATAGTAATGGATAAATACGAAGCGGTTTAATATATAGCTATAATTTATATAAACCTGAGATTTGTTAATTCAATCTTCTGTTGTCAAAAGCTGTTTGATAGGTTAGAAAAATGCCATATTTTAATTTTTCGCTTGAAATATTTTTGATGCAGTGTTATTAAAGATTGTAAATAGAATTTATGACATGTATGAAGAAATTATAAATGGTTTATTATGGCTTTTCAATTTCAGGTTAGTAAACAAAAGTTCTACTATGGAGAAGAAAAGCGACTTTGCCTTGCCACTTGCGTTTTTTAAAAGAAATCATAAGAAAAGTCCCAACTTGCAAAAACTAGGAGGTCTTTGACCACCCAGATTGGAAACTTGTCAAAAGTAAATTTCTGATGAAAATAAAACCTTGTCTGGAGAACGAAAGTGTGCAATGTTTTGCAAGGTCCAACGATTTCCTTATTTCTTTGTCATTGCCAATTTTAAAAAGAATTTTGTCATGTATTCACAAATATAGTAGATGACATTATCATACACCGTTTTTGAAAGTATTTAATGATAAAGTTCAAATAATGCTATATGACAACTTTGTCCTTCGACTCCAAGGTTCTCGTTTAAGACATGAAGAAGTCTTGCAATTTTCTGCAAAATGGAATGACTCATTGAAATAATAGATTTAAAAAAATAGTGTTCTTCAATTCTCGACTTGGGATGCCAAAATATTCCCTATATTTGCTAATTAAATCTGTTCGGGAAAATTTGCAATATACATGTATCAATTTTTGAATTTCTATAAATAATACATTCCAGTGATATATGGAAAATCTTTTTACCACTAGAGTTGGGAGCTTAATATCAAATTTATGAAAGCATTAGCGAAGAAATTCAGTGGCTATCGAAATTGTCTGATATACTTTATAATAACAAAATTTGTTGTATTAAGCGTGTAAGCTTCAATTGGATTATTTTTTGTTATTCTCCAAATGTAATTTTACAGACCATCATAACGAAACGCGCAAGATATCGGCTGTTTCGTGTGAATTTGACCGCTTTTCTTTTTGTCAAGCATCCAGAAGAGCGACATGTGGAAAATGCTGTTTTTTTTCTTTACGAAGTCAAATAACCATTTATTGTACATTTAATGATAATTTTAACCGTTTTGGTATAATAGGAGTCGTTGCTTTGCAGATCTCCATGACAACACGATTTCTATTGATGATCCGCGTATGAATTAGAGGACCGGAAATAATCATTTTTATAAATTTATTTCTGTTTCTTTAAAACGTATGTTGACGTTTTACTGCAATAGTCAAGTCTGTCGAATGATTTTTGAGATTTAATTTTACGGAAGTCCCGCCGGCCCACCCGACAGACGGCTCACCCATAGTATTTCACCACGTCTAATCCAATAGATTGTCGTTCTAGATCATCTTCGATAATCCACAAAATCCAAAATATTGCATTGTATTTTAAGTAATTAACGACATTTTTGTCGAACCAATCCGATATTGCATATTTTTCTTCTTGTTTTTACGAAGCCGATGATTGTGTGTTGTACTTGCTGATTTATAAAATATGATAAATCTGGAATGTAGAGTTATTGTCCGTGTTGAAAGTGCTTGCCTGACAGCCATACCCTTCCACACGACAGAGGAATGATTAAGATGCATCAAACGAAACGTATATCTTGACAAATCTGTTGTTATATTTGTAAAAATGTCGAACAAAAAACATGGTTGGTAGTCATAATCATGAAGGGTAATAAACTCTGTCTGGCAGCCCAATGTTTTTTTGAATGAACTCGGCGATGTGAGGCATTATGGGATAGCAAACTGTACAAGAGCAAATGGAAAGCACTTCTCTCTGATTGGAGGTTTAGAAATATGCAGCAGACAACCAGCATAAGGTTTGCAGGTGCTGTGAAATAGACTACGGTTGATATATACCTGTTGATTAAGGGTAATTCATTTGTCATCATCATTGTCGTCGTCGTCGTTGTTCTTGTTGTTAGTGGTGGTGGTGGTTTTGTTGTGTCTGAATGATATTGTAGAGTATTAAATTACAGTTTGTTAATAGTTTATATGGGAGAACATTGTGTAGTTACAAAACTTTCAGAAATAATCAATTTACCAGTGATGGCAGTACAGTTTCGAATCAACTTGAACAGATCCTTGCGTCAAGAAAATTTGTCAGTTTTCAAGAAAGATTTTCACGGGTGCTTCAGATGGCCCATATCTCCATATCCTATTGTCTTGATATTATAAAACATTTCTCACTGCGCTTGAATCTCTTTTATAGCAAATCAACAACGAATCTTATAAAAAAAGATCTTGTGTCAAAATAATCAACTGTTTCTTATACCATTTTTTAATTTAATCATAAAATACATTCAAAAATGGTAAATGACAATGTGAAATCTGGGTTCGTCAATATTGGTCTTACCACGAATGGCTGAATATAGTATTTAAAAAAACACAGACATTCTATCAAACAATATCCAAAACAATCTCTCTCTCTCTCTCTCTCTCTCTCTCTCTCTCTCTCTCTCTCTCTCTCTCTCTCTCTCTCTCTCTCTCTCTCTCTCTCTCTCTCTCTCAAACTTTGGTTACCGAATAAAACCTAAAACCTTTACATATTTTCTGTTTTATTTGTTCTGTTCAGGATTCAGGATTCATTTGTAGAATTGTCAAGTGCTTCTTTTGATTTTTAATGAGATATTGCTTGCACAAAACAATCAACCACGTGTAATATTGAAGAGACAAACAGAGAGAGAGAGAGAGAGAGAGAGATGAGAGAGAGAGAGAGAGAGAGAGAGTTGCATTGAAAGCAACAAAGATAACTCAATTTTAATTTTTTTTAATAACCTAAGAAATGATTTCATTTTGAAAGGATATTGAATAAGAGTTGTGTCATAAAAACTGAAATTCTAAAAATACTTCATAATGCAGCATACATTTGAATACAAATAACCGGATGTGTCATCATAGTTGACCAACATGTTTATAATAAACTAGAACTTCGTCCGCTTGACCACGATATCAAGATGAGTCCTAAACACACACACACACACACACACACACACACACACACACACACACACATAGAATAAAAAAAATTAAATTAAATTAAATTAAATAAATAAATAAATAAATAAATGAATAAATAAATAAATAAATAAAAAGATGAATAAATAAATAATAAATAAATAAAACAGTAGATATGGAAGCGTTGCATTTGGTACCCAAAGTCAGAGAGAGAGAGAGAGAGAGAGAGAGAGAGAGAGAGAGAGAGATGCCTTATTTTTGATGTTTTTTCTCTACTTTAAAATTTAAAAATTAAGTGATAATTTTGGAAAATTTGTTGTTGTATAATATACATAAACATATAATTATACACACACCAATAGAATAATAATAAAAAAAAATGAAATAAAATAAAATAAATTAAAATAAAAAAATGAAATAAAATAAAATAAAATGAAATGAAATGAAATGAAATGAAATGAAATAAAATAAAATAAATATTTAAATAAATAAATAAATAGATAAATATTTAAATAAAGAAATAAAACAGTAGATATGGAAGCGTTAGATTTGGTAACCAAAGTCAGAGAGAGAGAGAGAGAGAGAGAGAGAGAGAGAGAGAGAGAGAGAGAGAGAGAGAGAGAGAGAGATGCCTTATTTTTTTATGTTTCTTCTCTACTTTAACAGTTTAAAATTAAGTGATAATTTTGGAGAATTTGTTGTTGTATAATATTCATAAACATATAATTAACGGTTTGTTATAAACAATTTATTATACAATATTTATTTCACACAACGTCAGCAGGTAGTTGTTAAACCGCGAATTTTTTGCGCCCAGGTGTGTTAATAGAAAAAAGAAAAACGAAAAATATAATTTTATTCAATTACAGTTTAGCACAAGCTTAGTCTGAAAACTTAGACATGGTCGACATATTAATTAATATTTTCCCAGGTTAGCTGGTAACGCTATATCGTGCTAATGATACACAAAAAATGTGTGAAAGCGCAAACAATATTCCGTACCTAATATTCCTTTGAAGTTACAAAACTTTTGAACAATCATTCGTTGATTTGCTTGCATAAGAAATTTAAACCAGAAATGTTTCCGTTTTATTTATTTATTAATCAATTATTTTATTTATTTTAGTATGTTTATTCTTTATTATTTTGTCGCCCGTCAGTGAACAATGCATAATTACAACTCTCCTTCCCTCTTCAAAAAATTTGGGGACAGTCTCTCTCTCTCTCTCTCTCTCTCTCTCTCTCTCTCTCTCTCTCTCTCTCTCTCTCTCTCTCTCTCTCTCACACACACACACACACACACACACACACACTTTCGCACCTTTGCAGTCATTATTATTGTATTAATGTCATTTTCAAAATGCCAACAACAACATCGGGGTTTTTTTATTACCGTTCGTGTGCATCCATTCAAACTTAATTCTATAATCATTACCATTAAAGAATGATCTTTTATTTCGGTTTTCTAGGAAGACACTTTCTTATCTTTAATCGTTAAATAACTTTTTCCTGTGGATATGGGACATTTTTAACAGATTTATATATTTGGACCCCTCGTGCGTTTTACCGCTATAAATCCATCTACCCTGCGAAGTATTCCGAGATTTACCGAGCACCCTCATGGGTAATATTCAGATGTCAAATAGGTTTATTTCTTGACACTAAATATAAATGATAATTATGTAAATAAAAAAATAAGTGATCATGTTTCTTCAAGTTTGAAGAAATTTTCAACTAATTAAATTCAATATTTTAAATTATTTTGTGTCTTACAAGATACAGACTGTTTTACGTTGTGTGTCTGGTTTTACACTGCTACAATGTATTCAACAAAATTAATTCGGCGATATATTGTATTGATATACAAATATTTCCTTTTTATACTTGTTACAGTAAATTAAATTTCATTTTAAAATAATATTTTATTAAATATAACACATACATGAAACATACATACAACATCATACATGATGGATTCTGGAACAAGAGTTGGCAACTCTTATACAAGCAAGTTTTCATGAAATTTCTTTTTTGCTCGTTTGTCCAAAATATTTCATTATATTTGTGAATACTTTATCAATATCAATGTTGTTTAATGCGTAGGAAAAAGGGTGAAAAGTTGATAATGTTAAAAAGTTATCAAAGGCTAGTCACGCAAGCATATTTTTATTCACATCATTGACAGAAACAACAAGAGTATAAATGGTAAAGTAACCGAAACGTGAAACGTTATTGTCACGTGCAGAATTTTGAATTTTATTAAAAGAAATATTCAAACTTTGTGTACATGACTTTCTTTATCATTTAAGTTTTTACAAAAAATAAAAATAAAATAAAATAAAATAAAATAAAATAAATAAAATAAAATAAAATAAAATAAAATAAAATAAAATAAAATAAAATAAAATAAAATAAATAAATAAATAAATAAATAAATAAAATAACTTGAAACTTGAACAATATAACAACATCATGGTATTTATTATGAAAACCAGTGCTATCTCTGATTTAATGGAGGTGTGGTTATATCATCAATCTCTTCAGTTTGGATCTTAAATCCCACAAAAGTTTGCATCTCAATTATAAACATTTATTCTTTAATCATATAAGTTTGAAATTTTTTCATCTTAAGTTTTTATTTAATTTTTTTCTAGGTGATAAATCTTGAGAATTTTGACACTTGCGTGAACATTTTTTACGTCTAGTTGAATGTTTTTGATTAAGCTAATCCGTTTCCGGAAATGGGTTCCGAGTGTAATTTCTTAACGCTAATCAGTGTCAATAGGGAGATTTACTATCTTTCTTTGGCACCTACTTATCTTGGGATAATATTATTTTTAAAGTCAAAAACGGATAAACTTTTTATACTTTTTATCTGTTTTTTGTTTTCTTATCAAATATATGATACTCGATTTTTTTAAAATCCTTACATTAAAATAATATTAAGAAATTACATGTATTTTAATTCATGATTTAAAATAATTGATCTTTTTCAGGTTTAGCATGTTTCTTAGGCTTATAATCTTCTTAGCTTTTTGTAAGCTAACTGCAATCAAGAACGATCTGTTCACAATTAAACAGCTATTGGTGTGCCAAAATTTGATTAGAAACTTCTGAATATGACACCTCATCCTCATAAGAGAAGCATTCATTCTTTTTAAGAGGAGTTGATAACCTGTCAAAAATATATCCCCGTAAAATAAAATCAAAACAAAAATAAAACAATCGAATAAAGATAAAATCCGGAAAAATTATTTCTTTATAAACCTTCGAACTTAATTTAAATTTTTTGGACACTTGGACAGTCAAATGGTGACCTTATGATTTTAAAAGGTCATAACGGGGCAAAAATCCATTTTTCTTGAAATGAATGGTACAATCAAGACGAAAATTGAAATATACATTACTATATTGCAGTTTAACATCTGATACTGTTGCAATAACAATAAACAAAATTGCTCCTTAAAATTAGAATGTTTTCACTTAATTCAGCATGAAAAGTAGAATTAAAACATCAAAAAAATTTATGTCTTTTTGTGCTAATAAAAACATTCCATTTTTTAACATCTTCACAACATTTATATCATTTTCAGTTTTAGATATCTCCATTGTTACATTTTGAAACTATTTTGTCTGTCAAGAAAAAAAAATGACTATGCAGACTATTCAGATATTTGGGAAATAAATCCAATGGAATTTTCTTTCGTTTTTTAATATTTAAAAAATATTTTAAATTCAATTCAGTAATTACCCGTTTTTAAAAATTTATGATCGTCACATTTTGAATATATAAATATAACATATTTATTTATTTATTTATTTATTTATTTATTTATTTATTTATTTATTCATTTATTCATTCACTTATACATTATTTCTTACAAATACGTGTCAATGTAATTATGCAAATTAGCCAAGATATTTCAAACTTTTATCTGTACTATTTTTTTTTGACATTCGCTTCCGTACACGTGTGTTATGCAAACAACTTAATCCACATCCCCATCTCTTTAATGAGCCCTCTCCTAATTCAGGGACTCCACAGTAGCCAGGTGAATTTAATTAATATCCTATAATGTTAGATGATTAATAAATTAAAATGTTGATATCTTGGTCAAGCGGACGAAGTTCTAGTTTATTATAAACATGTTGGTCAACTATAATGACACATCCGGTTATTTGTATTCAAATGTATGCTGCATTATGAAGTATTTTTAGAATTTCAGTTTTTATGACATAACTCTTATTCATTATCCTTTCATTATGAAATCATTTCTTAGGATATTAAAAAAATTGAAATTCTCTCTCTTTCTCTCTCTCTCTCTCTCTCTCTCTCTCTCTCTCTCTCTATATATATATATATATATATAATTTTTTAACATGAATTAACCCATCCGTTTAAAAACAAATGCGTTTTGGTGACAAAGGTCAACATTAATAATCACCGTTTATAAATTATTTTTATGTCATAATGCATTTTTTTAAATTTTATCGTGAAAAACTTTCAAAAAAAAAGGATTATGAATTTTAGAAGCCTGTTTATCGTTAAGCAACCTGACACGAACGGGGCATACCAGTCACACTGAATACGTAACTATATCATTCCATAACGAAAACTCTTTTTAGAATTAAACTAGCCTACCATGATTTTTTTTTTTCGGAGTAGATATATATTGATGAAATATTATATCTGTACATGTGTGAGGCACAGAACTTTTAATAAATGTCAGATGTTATACCATTGTTAGATACAATTTTTTTCGTTTTTTTAAGTTTAAAAATTATGTAAATGACACTCTTACGAAAGAGACGAAAATTAGTCTGATAAAAAACCACAATGGCTGGTCGGAATAAACACTGATTTCTCTTTTAGAAAGTTTAAACTATGACAATTAAGAATTGTGTCATGTGCAGCATTTTGAATATTTCTCTTTGTAAAAATTCAAAATTCTGCACATGACAATAGTCTTTGAAATGTTTTACATGCAACCAATATTTATTTTTTCTTCGTTTCGACCTCCTCGTTTTTTGCAACGTATAGGTTATTTTAAGAGTTTACTTAATCTGGCAATCGTTTTATGTAGATGATATATATTTTTTTAAAAAATCCATCCTGAATGCTACACAATGATTTTTAATTCTAAATAATCACACAGATGTAAGGATAGACGTGTTATTTGCTGATTTTGAATGCATTTTTATAGAAATTCAAAATCAGCACATGACAGACGTATTCGAGTCTCCAAATCAAAATACAAGCTGATTGGGATTATTGTCATGTGCAAATTTTTGAAATTATATAAAATAATGTATTCAAAAATTTGCATCATGTGGAAAATGCACATTACTTTATTTAAAATTTTGATATTAATATCCTTTGCCTCGAAATTATTTGACCGTTCTCTCCATCCATTAATTTTTCATTTTTATCTAATCAACTATGTTTTGTTGAATCTCTCTCTCTCTCTCTCTCTCTCTCTCTCTCTCTCTCTCTCTCTCTCTCTCATATCAAGTTTTATCAAACAAGAAAATAAAAATGTAAAAAAGTATTTTCAGTTTTAATTAGCAGTGTAGATGAATATAAATGTATTAGAACATGAACATTTTCACCCATTGTTGATCGAGTGGAAAGATTTTTTCACACATTTCTGGAGATTAAAATCCGATTCTATGGTGATAATAATATGACTGTTTTATGTATAAACATGTAACTCTACGTGATGATATTACCGAGTTCGCCTGTATCAAAGCCTTTTCCAGCTAGCCAAACGGGGTAGAAATTACTGATCGACCCCAGGGGACGTGATTTAGTTCTTGGGTGACAACAGTATCATATCCCGGTATCTAGATATGAAAATTACAATAACAATAAATTATTATGAATATAATAATTTAGATCTAATTTTTATGATGATACAAAAGTATCATATGCACAAGCTGAAAAGGGAGAAGCGATAGCGTGTTATCACAGCTATTACAGTGGACTGTCCACTTGGTAACGGATTCGCTCCTCAACAGAGGTTTATAACCACGCGCAGTGTGGTCCATTATTCCATGTATAAATTATCATGTTAATTTTTTCTTTTTTATGAATTTTACTTTCAGAAAATTTCATTATGTTTAACATTATATTATTGTTCTATGTATTATATATAAATAAATAAATACATAAATTTTAGAATGGAACGTTTACTTTTATAATACCGTTATATTTAAGTGGGCGGTTGTGGGATGAGTGACGGGGAAGGGTCGCAGTTTGAACTTTAATAATATTTTATGCTTAAAAGCATACTGTCTAAACAGAAACAAAATCTTGTCTTAAATAAAAACAAAATCTATTTCACACAAAAAAACAACATTTTGTCCAACACGGGGACGCAATGATTTTATTACCGGTGTCATATATAACTTTTTGAATTTAATCATAAAAATACATTCGAAAAGTGGTATATGACACCGGTATTGTTAGCAGGAAAAAATGGAAGTAAGGAAAAGGTGTAAACCTGTATTTTGAACCAAAAGAAATATAAATTTGTCGTTAACTTTTCTTTCTATTAGACAAAAACTTATAAATTTGGCCAAAGTTTCGTGTTAAAAAGAACGTCTTTAAATTCAATTTAGACAAATTTTGGTGCATCTGTCACGTGCAGAATTTTCAATATTCCTTTTGGTAAAAACTCAATCATCTGAACATAGCACTTCTGCTCAAACTTAAAAGCAGGATGTTTATGTTTTAAATGACCAACAACTATTTGAAATAAACAAACTGAAAAATTGAGTAAAATTTTACAAAAGGCTCTTGTGTTTCAATTTATATTTCAGGATCAGGAAAATATAAATAACTGTTTCATACTATTTGAATTAAAACTATTTATTTATTTATTCATTTATTTTATTTTATTTTATTTTATTTTATTTTATTTTATTTTATTTTATTTTATTTTATTTTATTTTATTTTATTTTATTTTATTTTATTTTATTTTATTTTATTTTATTTTATTTTATTTTATTTTATTTTATTTTATTTTATTTTATTTTATTCAAACAGAATTAAATGTCATGTGCTACTTTTAGATTTTTATGAAATACTACAGTTAAAAAGTATCACATAGCATAAATAATTCATCAACATTCATGCTTATAACAAATGTTAAGTTAAAAAAATTAAACAGAAAGCAATATTTTTAGAAAACTACAAATAAATTTTGCATGTTATTAATAACATTTTCCGATTTCAATTTTAAATTAAACAAAAGGTTAATTTTTAAATGTCAAATTGTAATATTAATCAAAAATAGTCAACGATAAGAATTGACATTTCGATTTCTTCTCCGTACTCATCCT
Source organism: Tegillarca granosa (assembly GCA_029721355.1). Taxonomy (NCBI): domain Eukaryota; kingdom Metazoa; phylum Mollusca; class Bivalvia; order Arcoida; family Arcidae; genus Tegillarca; species Tegillarca granosa. The sequence continues at coordinate 31,087,867 of CM056602.1, read as the reverse complement.
TCCTAATACTGTGTAAATTTAATCAAATGCCAAAAATTTGCTGACATATTTTAAATCATACTTCAAATTTCGTTCCTTATGATAAGTGAATAATGTCAGATAAAGTATCCACTCGATTATTATATTTATTTTATTTTATTTAATTAAATAAATAGGGAAGATTATTGTAAGCTATGACTTCAGAGGATGTGTCACCTTAAGCCCCGCCCAATGCAAATTCTATGCCACCGACTGATTCTAATCCAATGAAAATTAAGAAATATTTACAAGAACCGCCCTCACAGCGTGTGCACCAATCAACTGCAGAGTTATGTATGAAGATCAATTGAGGCAAGAGTATATGAATTTTGATCGTGCTGTGTGATAAACGATTTTGAATGTTTTGATATCAAAGAGAGGTCTCATCCAGCAAAGTTTTTATTCAAACAGTAGGGGTTGACTAGGGGAGCAGTAAATAGTAGTTTTATCAAGAGTGTACTTTACCAAGCAGCGGGGTCGTGGTGTTGGATAACTCGGAAAAAGAATCAAGCGGAGAGGGAGCAGTTTCAGAAAATATTGCAACTGTGCAGCAACAGCGGTAGTGACCAATACAATAGAACTGTCTGTTTAAAAGTTTTGGTCAGTTTGTCCTAAAAATGATCAATCCATTTATGGACACTAACCATGCCCCGCACTTAGCTGCAGGGGCATTGAAATTAGAACTTAGTCCCCCTCATATTAACGAAGGAGGAGTGATGCACCAAGCAAATCATCAGTTTCCATCACAGACTAACGGATACGGTGTGCCACATTCACATTCAAGTTATTCAGCTAGAGACTTTCTTCTCCGAAGAGCAGATATCGGACTGACGGGAGGACATGATGCTGTCAACAATGGACATCAAGGTGTTTTTTCTCACTCAACTTCAGCTGGATTTCATTCACCGCATCATCCACATCATCATCATCATTCGGAAGGTTCTACTGGACATGTTCTTTTTCCTGGATTTAACGAATCTCCCGGACACCACATAAATTCTCCGATGCGTTTTGGACTTCAAAGTTCCTCTGATATGTATTCACGTGGGGACCAGTTCAACCCAATATCGGCACCGAGAGCTGATCCGTATTCATCACAGCAACATTTTAATATGAATCATATAGATTCGCTAAATCACATGAATTCACATGGACCTGGCGCATTTTTCAGATATATGCGCCCGCCAGTTAAACAGGAACATCCCTGTTTGTGGGTAGACAAAGATGGACCGGAGCCCAGAAAACCGTGCAATAAAATATTTTCAACAATGCACGAAATTGTCACCCATTTAACAGTTGAGCATGTTGGGGGACCAGAACAGTCGGATCATACATGTCTTTGGCAGGATTGCGCCCGTGAAGGGAGACCATTCAAAGCAAAGTACAAGCTAGTCAACCACATCCGGGTTCATACGGGAGAAAAGCCATTTCCATGTCCATTTCCAGGTTGTGGAAAAGTTTTCGCAAGAAGTGAAAATCTAAAGATTCACAAGAGAACACATACAGGTTAGTATTTACAATAATTAAAAAATATTATTACCAGTATTTAGCAAAATTCAAATATTTCAACAAAAAATTATAAATTACAAAATGTAATACTCTTTTCTGTAAATAATTCAAATACATGGTCCAGATTTAATGAATTTGATACGGTATTCATAAAATATATTTTGACTGAACTTTTTGTTTAAAATTCTTATTACTCAGCTATTTCACAAAATTCTGAAACTCTATCACACATATATATATATTTTGATTTTATTTCAATTTTTTACTTTTAAGAAAAATGAATTAAAATTAAACATGAAAAAGACATTGAAACATTTTAAAAAATAATTATATAACATCGGATCAAAAGAAGATGCTTCATATTTTGATTGGTCACAACCGTGACGCGTCGTTGTATTTTGTTAAAATTTGAAAACATTGTAGATTTTTTTTTCTAAACGGGGTTATGTATCTTTAATAATAATAATAATAATAATAATAATAATAATAATAGACTGGGTGTGACAGTTACTTCAGTAAGACAGATTTTTCACGATCGTCAACATAATACTTAACATTTATTTATTTTGCTTAAAAAAGTCAAAATACAAAAAAAATTTTTATAAAAACGTTAAAGAAAGATGGAGATTATTTACGAACACGCTAGTGTAAATCCTTGCATTTACATCAAAATAATGGAAACAATTTTTAAATGAATGTTCAGACGAGAAATTTTAAAATTTTTACTTTTTAAATGAGGAAAGGTATTATATATTTTTTCTTAAGAATCTACTCTAGCCCCATGTTTAAACATTACGGGGATTAAACTATGTAACGTACTGTTATGAATGTTTAAGAAATAATACACATAACAATTGTGGCTACCTTTGAACAAATTATTTCATAAAAATTTTAAAAATATCAATTATTTAGCACAGGTAATTTATATTTACACTTTTGTATCTATTTTAAAATTTAAAAGAATGTTACACTTTAGCATAACATACACCCTAAATATCAGAAAGAAAGATATTAACGTCATGTGTCATGGCGAATTTTGTTTATAAATGTCACTGACGATATCGTTCAATTGTTCAATGTTAAATAGAAGTACCCGAGTTTATTTTTCAATGACACTTTTTCTTAATCCTATAAATTCTGTCAAACGTTGAGAATTCGTATGCTTTGTTTACCGGTGTTCATATCTGTTTTATTTATTTGTTCGACTATATCATTTTTAATGGTTTTGTTATTTGAATATTTCAATGCAATAAGAATGAAATTAGAATATCGAAATTTATAATAGTTTTATCTATTTGTTACTTATTATACAATATTTCAGAGAAATTGATTTTTTTATCACAAATTTCGAAAAATGAAATGTGAATTTTTTAGTTATTACCGAACATTAAAATTAATGTATTTTCTAAATGACCTTTTTAGTAAATTTTGCGGATATCACGTACACGTGTGAGTGTTCTTTTTCCGTTATAATAAGCAAGAGGTTGTCTGTTTTAGCAGAAATGCAGGGCATCTTTAGGTATCTGTTGTTTTAATAATTCTTTTTACAAGTAATCCAATCCGACAGATCATACAAATATGGTTTTGTATTGAATGGTTTAACAAATTCTTCAACATTTTTAATTCTATTTTCATATTTTCTAAAAATTTGTTTTAAAACGATCAATAATTCACATATTTTGGACATTATTTTTTTCAAAGTAACGCGTAATTCGATTCAATATTCAACTCAAACCAATGAAGAAAGTTACGGTGCAATTTTTTATCGTAAGGCGGATTCCAATTTTTTCTTTAATTTTCAGCTTTTTCTGTTTTCTTAAGATTAATGATTGAACTTAAAATCTATAAAATGTGCTGAACTTTACTTTGGATAAAAACAATTGTCTGTACAGAGTTAGAAATTAAAGAAAAAAAGAACCCTCCATTACGTGGTCCATACACGTCGTTTTCACATTTATAAAAAAATATAAAAAATAAGAAAATTAAAAAAAAATATATTAAATAAATAAAATAAATAAATAAATAGGGTTGTGTAAAGTGCTTACAAGTGTATAAAAGTATCGTAATTTTGTGTTGTAATTTTGTATTTTCTTTTTTAAACAATTTGGTTCATGAAGTTTCAATATAAATAAATAAATAAATAAATAAATAAATAAAGAAAGAAAGGAACTAAAGCAAGTTACATAAAAATATTCATAGATAATTTGAATAAACAAACTTCACAATAAAAAATAATAAAATAAATGAAAATGAAACAAATAAATGGAACAAAAATGAGTGAATAAAGAAATAAGTACTAGTAAAAAACTGAGTACTAGTAAATAAATAAATAAATAAATAAATAAATAAATAAATAAATAAATAAATAAAGAAAGGAACTAAAGCAAGTTACATAAAAATATTCATAGATAATTTGAATAAACAAACTTCACAATAAAAAATAATAAAATAAATGAAAATGAAACAAATAAATGGAACAAAAATGAGTGAATAAAGAAATAAGTACTAGTAAAAAACTGAATACTAGTAAATAAATAAATAAATAAATAAATAAATAAATAAATAAATAAATAAATAAATATTAGTGAATAAATTAAAAATGGATAAATAAATAAATAAATAAATAAATAAATAAATAAATAAATGAATAATAAATACTAGTAAATAAATAAATAAATAAATAAACAAATGTCATTGACATATTCCATAATAATCGGATAGAAGCACTTAGTTTTCACACACGATTTATTGGTCTTTAAGAGTTCATAAATACATTGTACACAAGTGGTATTTAACGGTTTAAATGAAATAAATAAATACATTACAAGTAAACAAACAAACAAATAAGTAGATAAAGAAATATTGAAATAAACGTGTAACTGTCAGATTATAAATGACACTGATCATTATGATCAAATTGATAACCCTATATATAAAATAACTCAATCATCCGCCAGTGTTACATTGCCAGTAAAGAATAATTAAATACACTATTATCTTATCTTAACAAGATTCTGATGGTCAGTATTGATGGTCAAGACTGGACAATATCTCCCGCTGATCATTACATACTAGTGGCTTGTCATCACCTAACTGACCGGAAATAAAATGGACCAGACTTGTGTTATAGCATTACAAGATTATAGACAAATAGATTAATCTGTTCGGGTTTTACATCATGATGTTTGGTTCTAATCAATCTCCTGGTGTTTTGATGATATGACGTAAAGCACTAGGCCCCAGTTTCACAATCTTCAGTCATTTGACTGTACACTCAGCTCAAAGTAGAGAATATTTCAATTTCAATTCTAAGACATTACAGTGCAAAAAATGAATATCTAATGTCATATTTAAATTGTGAAGTGTAGGTTTGTTGAAAATAACAAAACATAGTTTCATAAAAATTAAGATTTTTAAAACATTAATGAGAGAAAGATGGGAATATTTGAGTTGAGTTTAGACTCAGTTGAATGAAACTGGAGCCAGCACTTCAGACTTATTGCCTCTAATGTAGTTTACAAGATTTTGACTTAAAAATAGTGTTCATTTTTTGTAATTTTTTTAAAGAAAATGTCATGTGCTACTATTGAATTTTATGAAAAAATGCACCCCAAAGTAGCATATGATAATTTTGAATCCATTATTTCATAAAATTTCATATCTTTTTTTTTTTGCTCTGGAAAGTTTTCGATTATGGTTTGGAATCTATTTGAAAATTAAGAAAGTTTATGAGTTTTCTGATCAAAATCAACCATTCAAAAAAGCGAACCATCTTAAGTTTTGTTGGAGATGGTTAGCTGGTCAATCATTTGTTTGACCGGAAGGAAGCTGACCAAATTGATGTATTTGAATATTTCTTGAATGTAACTCATTTCATGGCATTTGAACAAAACATTTATTAAATTATTTTTTAATGTATTTTCAGGAGAGAAACCTTTTAGCTGTGAATTTGAAGGATGTGACAGAAGATTTGCCAACAGTTCGGACCGAAAGAAACACATGCACGTGCATACAAGTGACAAACCATACAACTGTAAAGTGAGAGGATGTGACAAGAGTTACACACATCCAAGCTCTTTAAGAAAACATATGAAAGTTCATGACAATGTTTCCTTAGAACAGGATGGGTTCGAATCCGACGAACACAGCGACAGCAGCCATTCAAGTCATAGTCCAAGCTCCAATAAATCAAACATATCACAAACGTCGCCATTAACAGGAAATGCACCTACATCCAGTCACCATACACACAATAGATTGTCGTCACCGGAAGTGTCAAGTCCAAATATAGTTTCTAGTCCAAATGCTCCTGTTCCAATACATCCAAGTCCAATATATTCACATCCACATCATCCTACAAATTTAAATGAGTGGTACATATGTCAAGGAACAGCGCCGGCAACTGGGCATGATCAACAGTCGCTAAATACACATGCGTATGGACATCATTTGACATCGCTACATCCTCCAGTAGCTCAGTTTTCGTGATTGTTGTCGTACTCGTGTTTTTGAATAGATCTTATTGAATTTTATGTTATATTTCGTTTGTTCGTCGGATATCTTATATGACTTTCTTCGGTAGTGTTTTACGCTCAATCAAAACAGTGCCTCTAGTTATCTCCAGACATTCCGACAATTTTGATATTACGCATTTTGACTTTTAATTCTTGTTGTTGTTGTTTTGTTCTTGCCATGTAGGGATAAACTCAAATATTCAAAACAGGGAGCAGATAATTCTAATAATTTTTCAATTTGAATTATCTTCCTTAATCTGGATGTCATGACAACACAATAATGTCTGACGTTATCATATAACGTTTTTACTATCAATGGACATAATAATTCGTTTTTGTTTATTTGTATTGTTTTTATTCTTTAAATTCTGATATTTGTTTATGTTATTTGTTAAATACAAATGTCAAATATTTTATATATATAAAATGATTTTACACTTTAACTATACTCAGTGTTGACTTTTCTTTCAAGTTACTTCATTAGTTAGGTGAATTAATGAAATTAATCAGACTACCACGTGATACCCGTTGAAGTTTGTACAGAATTATATTTTCTTCTGTTTATTGAAAACTTTTAAACTTTAAACCGAAATTAAGTTTTTTTTTCACACGAAAACTTTATATCCCATAAAATAGTAATTCAAAACAAATGGCATAAGGTATCACGTGATATAGCTAGACGCTACTAGACTAGGTCAGAAATATTCAAATAAAGGTTCTGAGAAATGTTTATGGGCCATACAACTAAACTTATTTGACCAAAATTGTAATTATCTTCGATTTTATTGAAGATGTTTATCTGGACAGTCCCCATTTAAATCTCCGTTACAGGAATATTTTATTTCCGTATCAAAATTGCCACAGTCAAGATAAAGTAGTTTTGTTTGTTATATGCAGCCATAAATAGCATTTTGTAATAAAGAAAACGACAATGACCAATCCTAGCACATCTGGCATGAGATAAACGTGTTATTGACTTGCTTTCCGAAAATATCCTGACATCTTTATCGGAGAAAAATTAAAAAAGCATATGTGGAATTTAGTGTCCTTGCCAAGATTATTTTATTTATATTGATGCGTTACCGGTCTCGGGGAAATAAACATAAATTACTTATACATGTATACATAATACATTATTTAAGTGTTTGAATAATGGCAGTTTAAAAGATTATAAAGGTCTTACCCAAACGATCAAGTGTACAAACCTTGTAATGAGAGTTATGGGTTAAAAAACGCATTATTAGATAATTATGCCTAGACAAACACTGAATCAGATATGTTAGTTAGCCAGAATGCAATTTGGGAAGTTAGACAAGTTATATAGCTGGAGGTTCATTACTGTTAGTTTCCAAATATCATCATTTTCAATCTAGGTACGAGTCTTATTCGATTAGAACCCAATTAGGAGCCAACATTGAGCATGCGTACTGGTATAAACTCGATTTCATTGGAACAAATCCAACGAAAATCATCGAAGAAATGACTAAATACAGATGTTTTACTCATTGGTAGGATTATCGCCCCTTAATTACCTGTATATCAAATCTCTCAGCTCTGTAGATTTTGAAACTGGGTATCTCTGCTCCACTGAGTTAAAAATCTGCATAAAAATTTAGAAATATGTGTCTACGAAAAGGGACAAATTGTTTTTTTAATAGAAAAATCTTGAATTAAGTTTGAATTCAAGGTGCAGCTTTTGTGATGACTGTTGATCTGATGCCATGTTATGATAGCTTTCTGACAATGTTTAATCTCCGGTCACATTCACAGCGTATCACGTGATAAATACAAATAACGACGAAACTATAATAATAATATTAATAATAATAATAATAATAATAATAATAATAATAGTAGTAGTAGTAGTAGTAGAAACGTCACACCTTCGAAAAAGACGCCATGACGGTACTTGGAAGCTCTATTATGATAAACTACTCTGGACAAATCATACTTGACATCGAACAGTCTAATGTTATGTGAAATGGAGGGCTAGTTGGTATAAGGAAAGTGTTTTATGTATCAGCAAAGTTTAATTAACTTATATTAGAAGAGGTTAATTTTTTAAAGGATAAAGCCTCCAATCTTTTGACAAGCACTTTTATTGTTTAACAATAGGAACATCCCCGATTGAGATCCGAACCTAAGCGATGAGAGCTAGTTTCTCGTGAAAAAAAAAAAAAAAAAAAAAAAAAAAAAAAAAAAAAAACCACAACAACAACAACTCTTAGCCCTATTTCCATTCCACCAAGCCCCAAATCCCAAACGGTAAACGAAACCGGAATAAGCAGTTGTAATAACAAGAGAGGCAGTAGTAATGAGCTACTAATTTTGAGACTGGCTTCTAAGCAATAATGGAAACATATATGTGTAAAATTTATAACAACCAAGAAAGACAACAAATGCTAATTTTTGGATAGATGCAATTTTAACAAACTGAATTTGGGACATTTTTCATTTTTAAAATCTATTTTTGTTTGATGATTTTCAAAATCTCGCATTGCTATTCTTTAGATTGGTATATTGCAAGTACTTTAATCATGTTATTTGTTTTGGCCGACTTTATGGGCGATAACCTTTATTTTATAACCAATAATCCTTGTTTTTAATTAACACTGTTCACAAAATAGTCAGGAAATTAATATCTTTGTTTGTTATACCCTACCACACCTTAGGGTACGACCGATTTTGTTACGAAAACAAGGTTGAATGTTCCACCAGAATTTAAACAACGCGTGTCGCCGTAAGTTTATATCGTCAAATACCATTTTTAGAAATTTTATCATTCAGTGCATTATATAAATGGTGCCCTTGGTTAGGGTAAATATGGAGGGGTGTCTCCCCGAGTGAACATTATTCCCTGAGCCGACAAGCAAGGGAGATAAAGTTCCCAAGGGTAGACAATCCTCCATATTTCCCTCAACCAAGGACACTTTTTATTTTATTGTAGCGAACAAAAAACATTTTTTTTACCTTTTATTCCGACAAGCCCGTAAACAATGCGTGAAAATGCATCGGAAGTTACTGTTCTATAGCTTATGTGATCTTAAGTAGGAATACTCAGTAGTTTCCGTGACTAGAGTTGAACATTGCAATATCCCATGACAATGTTGATCGCTGCTTCAAATATTGTGAATTGTTTTATACCACGTAACTAGAAATTGGCCAATAATATTTTAAAAATTTCCGTGAGGTATAATAATAAAAAATGGTATATGAAACCCCCTTTTTTATTAGTATGGTGTATGTTTAGGGATAATACAAGGATTAAAAGTAGCAAAGGTGATATAACGGTAACTCCGATTTTTCGTTTTGACTAATTTTTGCTCCCTCGCAATCGTGTGTCCATTCTCTTAATATTTGTTTTTGCGTCATTTGCTTGTTGACTTCTTTTTCAAGTTCAGACTGAAGTAAGAATAATCCTACCCAGTCACTATTGATTCCTTGTTGATATGTACACGGGCATTAAACAATTGTTTGGCTTCGAAAAAAGACACGATTACACTTTCTCAATTTAAAGCGCATTTGAAGACGTGAGAACTGTCATTACATCAATGTTATTGTACGAATTTCAGATTTGTCGGAAAGACATTTGGCAAAAATGAAAAAAATTGCATAGAAATAAATCAAGCGATGTTTTGTAGAAGTTTTTTTTGTACCGTTACATCAGCGAAAACTCAATGTTCTTTGTCACCAACCATACAAAGCCACTTTGTAACAGACCTTCCAGAGCAAATTTAGCGTGCTTTCAATGGATAGAATATTTGTAATTAGTGTTCGTTAAGTTTGATGTGCTATTAATTATCTTCTGTATATCTTATGTGTTTTATTTGTGTTGATTCCATGTTTTACTTATATACAGTTTAATTGTGTGTTGTATACTCCGTTTCGCTTTATTCTCACTTTGTTCCTAACTTTTCTCTTGAACCGTTTAGGTCCGTTTTGCGTGCTATTGCGTTCATGTATAATTTTGCATTGTTGACTCCATTCAACATTTGTACATGCATGCATGTGTATTATTATTTTTTGATTATTTTTCTCATTGTTCTTGGTTGTTTTAGTCCGTGTTTTGCGCCTGATTTTTTTTGCACATGTAATGTAGTATTGTTGGCTTGTTGTGTGCTCCCCCTCTAGATTGTATTTTGCTTAGCGTTATGTTACGCTTTGTTCTTGGCTGCACTCGCAATGTGTTTTACCCCGTGTTTTGTTTCTGATATTGTTCATGTGTTGTTCCATGTCACAGAACTGCTTTAAGTAGGTTTTTTTTTCTTTGTGTTTTGTAGCTAATTTTGTTTTGTTTTGTGGCGTATTTGGTTACTTCTTTTATGTGTTGATATTGGACTGTAGTTTTTATTTTGTTCATGTTTAAAAAAGTTTTGTTTTTTTATGTTTCTTGATTTTCTTTGTTTTACTCTGTGGTTTGTTCTTTTATGTTGCTATTATGCTTAATATCATATATAGCAGTTTGTTATGGCGTTCTAGTTGTTGTGGTTTTGGTGAAACAATACTCATTTCTTTCATATTTCGATTTATTTTTCTTACTTTGAGGTATGAAATCTGTTACTCTTGCTATTGCCGAGAAAATGTGAATCAACTATAAGAATTTTTTTTTTTCACTTAAAGAAGTAGACGTTTCACGTACACCTGGGGTTATGCATGTTTGTGCTACCGTTATAAATGCATATATCTGAATTGATTTTAACAATTAAGTAAAATAATCTTGTAAAGGTGAACCGTGTCAAATAATAACAAAGTGTTATACCTGCCCCCTAATCAAAGACAGGGAAAAGTAACACATTTACAAAATGCTAATAAGATACCAACATGTAACACAATCCAACCCATTTTATCCGCTATTTAAGAAGTAATCGTTGTTCTGTCAACCTTCTGTGAAAAACTGTTTGAGTTATTAAGGGTTTCTGTGTATACATTGCGAGATAATGAAATCTTTAATCTCCGCCCCTTTTATAATCATTTCTTAAGGCTTATAGAAGTGTGAGAAAATAAAAGTTTTCTCAATTTATAAATGCAATAAAAGGCTTTATATTTTCTGTATAAAATGGTTTATTTTTTCACGTTTTATCGGTATTTAAGTTGCTGGAAATTGTCAATATCTTTATTTTCTCTTTTTTACATGTGTTTTGTGTATTTTTAAAAAAAATCGAAATAAAAATGACATTTTTGTGTTGTTTTGTTTAAAGTTTTTTATTGTAAAATTGTATGAATGATTTAAGTGCATACAAAAAACATGTTAAAGAGTCAAAAATCCTTAAAGCCTACTTTAAATGATGGTAAACAGAAATTGAAAGTTTGTTATTTAAGTCAATATAATAAATTGTATTAAGTATTGTTATGCTGAATATCGATTGGATGATTGGTTAGTAAAACAAATTTCAAGAATTAAACAAACAGTAAAACATTGTCGTCAATTTTAACAAGACTCTTAATGTTTCAAAGCATTATATAAATACAAAGAACACTTAATGTATAGATATCTTTTAGTTACACGGTCACATTTAAACGTTTTGAGTCTGTAATTAATTGAATAAGTTGACACAATTTTTTGACAGTTATTCTAGGTAATTTTAGAATTATTATAAGATTGACATTATATTGATATATTTTCTGTTCTATACTTGCGGTGCCACCAAAAATCAATGTAGCTGATAACAATGATTATAAACAAATATACTCTCATTTAGGGTCCACTCAAACCAAATCAAGATGCAGTGTAATTGAACTATATTTCTGTATATCATTTTATCATTTGGTCAAGAATCAGGTTTCGGCTCTACATTTAGTTTCATAAATATCACGTACATGTGCTTACCGTGTCTTTCTTGGTGAGTTTTGTTGTGTCGTGTCATTTGTAATGGAGTGATAGTGTAATGGTGTTTTACGTCTCAGTCAAAATTCTTTCACATAGATCCTAGGATGGTCAAGAAAACCAGAGCACCAAGGGAAAAACACAGATTTGGCAAGTGAACCTAGACGCTAAGTGACGTTATGATCCGCAAATGCGCGCTTAACCACACTCTGCAATCAAAGCCCCCATTAACACTTGTTTTCAGCAATTTCAGGGAATGAAAAAATAAAAAAAGTTTAAAGTTGAATTTTGTTTAGGCAAATATAACTCTGTGCTTCATACTCTGTTCTGGAACAGACAGTAGACATTGACAAAAATACTAAAGTGCTTGACCCTTGTTCTTGGAAGAGACAGCTGACTTTGACAAAAACCCACAGTTCTTGGTCTTTGAACAAAGAGCAGACCATGAAACGGTGATTCAGTGCTCGATAGTTAATCTTGGATTAGGCAACAGCAGTTGACAAATGTGCCATATGTGCCGTTCTTTGACTAAAAAAAACAGCTACCTTTGAAAAAGTCTCTCTCTCTCTCTCTCTCTCTCTCTCTCTCTCTCTCTCTCTCTCTCTCTCTCTCTCTCTCTATATATATATATATATATATATATATATATATATATACGAATAAATTTGAATACAAATGTATGTACTCGTTAATGACATAAACGTAACGCATTCAATGAACTCTTCCTTTTTGTCATAATTTAAAAAAAATCGCTGTTCAGTTACTAATTTAAATAACTGTACTTATGTCCAATCATATCATAACATATATTTAATAGATATGCCTCTTATCCGTTGTGTTACTACTAAAGAAAATAACACGTGTAAAGCTGCCGTCATATTTCATTTGCCATTGTTTCGTAAACGCACTGACGACGGTATAAAAGAGACAATGGTAAAGATGTCCTGATATTTGTCAGTTTGTTCAACAATTTAAAATTTTTGTAAGTCTGTATCCTTAACGAATGATCAGAGACACATTTAAAATAACTACTCAAAATTTTCACTAATGATGTTAAAATCTCGGAATTCACATTATAAACTTTCATACAAAGAAGTGTTACTCCCCGCAGTGGAGAATAATGAAGAGCGAACTCAGTCTGATACTTGGAGTTCATACAGTCCTGGAATCGTGCTGGGATACTTTTCACTCGTAAGGGTGACACTCGATAGAGAACTCTTTATTTCATTCAAGTTATTGTTGATAAAATACCCACAAAATGAACTAGCTTTAGAATGTTTTGGTTAATTCTTCACGTTAATTGTCATCTTTGGGAGTACAACTGCCTGTCCGGGACCTATTCAGAAAGACGGCTTACATAACAGCTATCCGAGATATTTGTCCAAATTTTTATTGTGTTAAAATAATGAAGCATTTAAACGTCCAACAGTGAGATAGACCCTTTAATGAGTCTACACACGTTACACGGAACACGGCCGGTAAATTAATGCCATTAGTTTCATTTAAAGATTGTATTGTACACCCCGACAGGGCGGAGATTGAAATTTTTCTAAACCCCTTTTTAGTTAAGACTTTGCATCGATTAATGAATGTATTTAATAGAGAAAAGTTTGTGTAAACTCTTCAATTATGATTGATGGTCCTTAAAAATGGAATAAACAAATCAAGATTAATTAAAATAAATTGTTGAATCCATAGGAATTTATAATTTTTATATGCATATAGGAATGTATATATTTATCAACCACAGGAATCTAAATTTCCTACGATTTTGTATTTCCTTTGCACTAAGTAGAATTTTACATGTCAT
>CM056602.1:30956692-31064192 GCA_029721355.1 Tegillarca granosa | reverse complement strand
TATTTATTTATTTATTTATTTATTTATTTATTTATTTATTTATTTATGTAAGCACATTCAGAAATCATTAACCATCTGAAAATAAATCTATAATCCATTACTATTATTAATTCATTGTAATTTTCTATATATGTTTTACAAACCAATGCATTTACTCATTTTCACTATAACTCTATCAGTTTCGTATTTGAATAGTTTTTCAATAAAAACACATTACAGCAGTTACATAATGTTTAACTTGAGGCTTTCCAGAGCTATTGTATTTCCCAGCAAGCGACGCTTTAACAAGAATCAGTGTAGATGAAAATCGCATGCCTTCCGTTTTCCACTAAAAATGTTCAATATTGAAAATAATCTCGAAAACTTTATCGAACGGAGTTTGCTGACTAGAATGAGAGGACAAGTCTGCATTAAGTAATTTGTATAATCTTATAGGATGTAGACTGCGATAAATTTTAATGTTGGATAATGCAATTCCATTGATCGTTTTCCAGCATGGCGCGGCAGATCTACCGGTAACTCATTGTAAATTTCTTCTACTTAGATTGCTCCTGTTACATTATCAGGGCTATATTTCAGCTAATGATACTTTAGGGAATAGAGATTTTCCATTTTACTTATTTTGAATATGCGTCTATAGAATCATGCCGCGTGAAGGGTAAAATTTCGATATATTTTAATCTTCTGACGACAAGCGGAACTCGCTCTCTAATCAAAAGGAATTAATCCGTAAAAGGCTTGCGTATGTTGTAATATTGATATAAAATATAAGAGGTCAAGGCCGTTTTTTGACTTCTTAGTTTTGTAACAATTTTTTTATTGTAGTTTTATTGACTCATGGTAGTTGCGTGGTCTAGTTAAAATTTTAGCGGTCAGTTTTTATATAATGGGGAGAAACCGGAATATTAAAACATTAGCACCAGCAAAAAAAAAAAAAAAAAAAAAAAAAAACACTACGCCAAAGGAATATGCCGTGATAATATGTAATTGAGCAGATTTCATTGATTCATCTAACCCTCGGACGGGCACTGACGATATCGTTTTAGGTATAGCTGTGAGCTTAAGCCTTTTCTTTAATAAGAGTCCTAACCATTGAACAAGATTGCAACATAATGATCCTGAAGCCAGTACACTGAAAAATAGACATACTAGTATTTGTCATATACCATTTTATAATTAAATGCATTACAAAATAGTTTATAACAGGTTAAACGAAATAGTATGAATTAATCATAAAATAAATTTTAATTACTTCAGAAATAAAAGATAATATGAAAAAGACCCCTGAATCAAAACGATTTTAAAAATTTTATTTTTAACTTCTAAATGTACGTATTTTTGAACCTTTATTTGTAAAAAAAAGTTGATGAGCCACACAGTTGTATTTTGACCATACCATTGGGTATTGAATCTAGTGTCTGTCCAAAGTCGGGATATTTTATAATCATTGGGCCATTTTTTCCTTGTGTTGTCTTGTTTGACTTTTTTCTGTCATTTACTGATGTTATTTCCTGTTCTTTGTTAAATGACATGTTGTGTCAAGTTCTAGGTTGTGTTGCCATTCACGTTTATCGGTTACACATTCTCTTTTTTTCCCCTTGAAAACAGTAAAATCGTTTTTATTTATTATTATATTATAAAATATGAAATACATTATTTATAACTCATTGGCATCACCCTGTGACACAAACGATGTTTTTTTTTTATTACAGAAAAATTCAAGACCATGTTTCAAAGTGCCATACTTAAGACAGGCCTTTTTCACTATTTAAAACATCTAAAGTAATGATAATAAACCAATCCAGTTTGGAACTATCATTATTCAAAAATTGTGCCAACTCTTTGTACACAAGCGTTGTTTTTTAAGCTTTGTAAATTCATTCTAAAAGTACCGGTAAATCATGCTATTAGATATACAAAAAAAATTTACATTATGTTAATCATAAAATAAAAATATCCATAACAAAATTTACACACAGATTAATAATCCACAACTTAGTGCTAATAAATGCACGATCGTTAATAATCCGTTTAGATGCACATGGTGAAATTCACGGGTAGAATAAAACGCCCGAATCGTCTTAAAAATCAGTGCATTACTGTTTATTTATACGACATAACTCAATCAAAACTCCGGCACCCCAAGGAGAAAGATCACTCAAATCCCCTTATACCACATGTAACATTTTGATTTTATTCTCAAAGTTATTTTATTACACCATTTTGGTGTACACTTGTGCATGGGAAAAAGCTTTATAGTGTTAAATGGTTTGGCATGTGCTATTTCAATGTAACAAGTATATATAATGATTTAAAGTGAGAGCTGAGAGGTTTGTGGCATCAAACAGCGGGATATTTACTGCTACTTTAATTGTGTCTCATTCTCAAAAAAACCATTTATTGGTAAATAGTATTACGATCCTTTTATGGGTTTAAATTTAATTTAAAAACTTTAAATTATTTAAAGAGGAACTGGTAACATTTGAAAAACACACTACTAATTTAGGTCTACACTACTCAATAGAAACTATGTTTTGTGATAAAAGTTTTTTTTTTTAAATTGAGATTAAATGTAAGTAGAGTTTATTTGTAAATATCGTACAATACAATCACCAATCGTAAAATGATGTAATGATACGTTGTGTTATTGTGTTAATGTTGAACCAAATCAAAGGTGAACAAAAGTCAAATCACGGAGCCAAGTTAATGATTCTCAGTAAACATTTTTCTTTGCCTTATACAACCACAGTACAGCGTACAACCTCTACTTATAAAGCGGCTGTCTTGACTGCAGTTTATTATACTGAAGAATACAGGATATCGCCTGACCGTCTAGGCGGCTCAGTGGTAGATTGTCCGTCTCGATGGAGGTTGGGTTGGGTGGGTTCAAACCAAAGACCGGGTGTAACATACGGCTTTTGTAATTGAGAAACAAATCCTCCTGTCCTCGCTTGGTCCTAAGCATTAAAAGAAAAGAGCATTGACTGTTTCTCCATGTGCCAGGATAATATGACAGGGTAAGTGGTATGCTTGACTGCGGCATACTGAGCTAGCACCTTAACAAAAAGTCGCCCTGAGTGCGTGTTAGTACACGACAGACCATAATATACATTCGCACATCTCACACTTACACAAACATTACTTATTCAGAGATTAATTCTTACAGATTAAAATCCTTGCTCTCGTCTCTGAAAAATTGCTAATGCGACGTTAAACAACAAAAACCAGTCAGAAAAACATCTATTTTTATCTTTTGGCCCATAAAAACAGACTTCTTCGCATTCCCCTGCAGTACATACTTTAATATTCATGTAATACCGAGATGTTTTAACTATCTTGCCAAATAGGTTTTTTTTCTTGTTATGGAATAAACCTACTCCTAATTATGTGTCTCTATTTTTACTTTATTGTCAAAGGTGTTCCTGTCTTCTGTTTCCTCTAGCTGTTGTCAAATACCTGTTGTTCAATTACAATGTCTTATTTTTTCTCCACTTTTAACTTTTCATTTTATTTTTCAGTCATTCACATTAAATATTATCTAGAGGTTATATATCGGCAATAATATTGCACATAAATCTCCGAAGAAAGAATGGCTCGTATGATGTATATGTGATATAGCTGCTTTAATGTTTCTTGATTAAAATAAAATAGACAAAAATAAGCACATGCAAACTGGTTAACCATGTGACACACATTACGTATATTAAATAATACATAGTGCATAATGCGATAAGATACTTAAATGAAATAAAGCATACCATCTACAGACAATGAACACACGGTTAATCTCATTTAAGATTATTAATAGAGGCACTAGTTGATATAAGTTGATGCAACTATTTATATTTTAGTAATTTCAGCTGTTATCAAAATATTCAGTTTTTTTAACTTTTGTAAGTCACATTAAATTTTATACCATCCTATTGTTAATAAATCAATTTTACGTTAATGTTAAATATGGACAACAAAAGATGAAAAAATATTAAGTGAAACATGTGTTGAATAATATCATAAATTTGTTATATTTTTGAAATTAGTTAAAAGAAACGTTTATAATTTCAGCTCCCCAGTGACTCACATGGCGACATATTTAGTTAGAGAGCTGTCAATACTATTTCATATTTAAATGAAATAACGCTTTAAAGCATCTCTAAAATACACCACAATTTTAATGTTTTGTTTTGATATTTGCGCTTATGTGCACAATAAAATTAAATTAAAATATTAAGCACAAACCATTTAGTTTTAATATTAAATAATGAATGATATTAAGCAAATTTATCCCAATGCCGTCAACTTTTCTGATAAACCTTGCTTGTGAAAAGAAATGTTTACTTTGCGTTTCTTGATAATTTGCATTAGCTTATTTAGTTGAACGGGCTATAGATTCTAAAATAAGCGAGATTCTGCATACATGCTAATATCACTCTATCGAAAAGCATTTGGGCATTTTGTTCAGTACCTGTCCAAAGTCGTTGTTTCTTTAATTTAAATCACAGAAAAAGAAACTAAACAAAGAATAAAACACAATATAAACATATGTTTAAATGACATTTAAGAATTTTCGAAAGCGTAAGTTGTCTGTGCTAATTTTTGAATACATTTTAAAAACAATAAATGAATACATAATAGCACAAAAATCACTATTACAGCATTTCCGTTGAAATCTTTACACAAGCGTGTTTTATCCATTGGAATAATATTACCAATGCATTCATTTAAAAGTAAGAAAACACTCAGAAATATATACCTCTTGGAAAGCAATCCCTGGTGGTAAAAAGTAATTTAACAATGCTACTTTAAAATTTTATAAAATAATGCATTCAAAAGAAGCACATTACATATGCTACTTTTAATGCATTTTTGAAAAATAAAACTTCAAAAGTAGCACATGACAAAACTAAAGTCTTATACAAAATTCAAATAAAATAATGTTATGTTAATAGAAGAATTGCGCTGAAATACCTATTTACATTAACATTATATGAAAATTGTCGACGACGACCGCTTTGACTGCCAATCTAGAGTGTACACTAAAACACGGAATAGAAAACGTAGGAAGGATTTGTAGACTTGCAAAAGAAAGTTATGATAATTTTTTAGCTTCTACGTTCGTTGTTGTATCTAAGAATTAGTAAAAGAATTATCATGTTTGCAGAGAATATAGTTTAAGCCATAGATAATTACATTATGGGACGTCCTCATTTTCTTATTGTACAGAAGAGGATTTAATCGGCTACGCTTAATTTTATCATGATTTATTAAAGACATTTAAAAAGTACTTTTTTCGTAACATTTTGTATATAAATAATTTAAATCGATGGATTTAAGTAAACCCAACACCATTTTATTTTAAAAGTCTTTAACAGCTTTATTGAATAACAGATAGAATACTATCAGTTTGTTACCTCAATCATCAACATAACTTCTGTCAACATAGATAGGCGGTATATAAAACAGCTCCTTTTTCTAATTTTTGGATCACTGATAAGAGTGTCATATACCATTTTTGAATTTAATCATAAAACACATTCAAAATTGGTATATAACAAGGTATAAATGTGAATGTTAAGATTTGTACAAATGTACATGAATCCTAACAACTGTGCATTATTTTACTTGTATTAACCTGATAACTATTCAGTCGGGGATTTTTAAAATATTATTTATGAAACTTGTGATGGTTTTACCCATTGGCTTTCTGGTTTTGTATCGTTTCTCTGAATGTGACATTAACTTGTATTGTGTCGTATACTTGTTGAGTGTTGTCAGATACGTGTTTCTTATTGTGTCGTTTTTCTAGAATTTGCTCATAAACGCAAGGAACATGTTTTTAGTAACATGATTAAGTTTTTTTTAATTTTTATACAGAGAAATACACCTTTGTCGAATAAAATCACATTCAACATTATGGTCAAAGTTTGATGTAAAATCGACAACTAATGCAGTTGCAAGTACCTTGCAAGTACACTACATATTGTGTATTACGAGAGATAATCCTTGTAGAAAGCATTAATACACCTGCATTGTGTTGACAGTTAGTATTGGAAGCTTGAAACTCTCCGGTCGGGCATGACAAAACCTTTAACATATTAATCATGTCCACATTTACTATCTAGTGAACTTATAAGCAACCAACATCGTGTACAACAATATTTGATCTGAAAAACTAACAACTAACAACGGCTTTAAAAGATATAATTTATAGCATGCCTCTAAACACGGTCCCGATTTAACAACAGGAAGCATTATACCAATTCAAATGACTTTATGGATTATTTTTCTAAAAATCGATTGAGAAGATGAATTACTTGCTGTAAATATCAATTTGATGACTTTTCTTTCCGTTCATCTTTGATCTTTTAAAATGGTTTGAATACCTGTCTGCGGGCATTCACTTTCTCCCCAATAGGATAGTTAGAGGCGCCATATTCTGCGGGCCTTTACATGAGCAATGGGGCAGAAAGAATGAAACCTTTTTTTAGATTGGCCGTTAACAGACATTTTATAGTCCCCACTTGACGATGTATTCAATGTAGAGGCTCATAAGAGGAGGTTTTTTTATTTTGTTATTGAATGTCTTGTTTACAATTATTTTAATATTATTTGTTAAATATTTGGTTTTCCATTTTTGTAAAAGGAAAAGGATGAATCGACATTTATTTTCGATCTCTAAAGAATTCTGTATTCAGACAGACTGTATTGAATTTATTGAGTTGTCTAGAAATTGTCTGTGTAGTTGTCTACACTTTTGTTTGTTTCTGTGCATTTCCTTATTATTCTGCATGGTATTCTGCCTATACAGTATAACAATGTAAGGAGGAACTTTTATTTTCCGTCAACAAGGTACAGAAAGAGGTCAAGTTCCATGGCCTGAATAGAAACTTTGAGATATAAACATTGTTTATATTGCATTCTTTTATTATTTTTTCTTTAAAAGTGTTACATAAATGATAAAAATTAAAAGTAGGACATGACTTTGGTATTTTTCCAAAATTTCAGATCGACTGTATTAAAAATAATAATAATAAAAAACATTACATGGCAATTGCAAAATTGTTCCGTAGGTTTCATTGTTAACTTGGTCAGCCCTTCCAATAGGTTAAGTTTCTGCACAATCAAGTATATTGCTTAATTTATTGTAATATTGTAAAGAGTGTTTAAGTGTCATCGTGCCTCTGGCGTAAATTTTGCGATTTCCGAGAATAATAGACGCGATTTGAAAACGAGTCAAATGACGATACTAATAATAAGTCATCTGACGTAATCTTCGGCAATGTTTATTCTCTTGTGTCAAATTTTCCAATAAAATGATTTACGAAAAAAAATAATTAAAAGATAAATAAAATAAAAAACCATTCTATAGCCCTTGCGTTTCTTATTAGATCCTATATGGATTCCTTTTGACTTTATATGAAATGTAATAGAAAGACTAGCGTGGTCAATATCGTGTGTGTTGGAATTTCCTTTGCCAGGTCAAGAATAAAGACTTGCACAAAAATTAGAATGTACCAAAGGTTTAAAGTAAATGATAAAACAATGTAACATAATGAAACAAAATATAAAGAACATGCACATATTTCCATTATTTGTACCAAAGGTTTAAAGTAAATGATAAAAAAATGTAACATAATGAAACAAAATATAAAGAACGTGCACATATTTCCATTAAATAACATTTGATTCAATTTAAATAAAACTGGCATATATTATATATGCTGTTTTACATTTTATTTATAATTTAGTATTGAAAAATTAGCATATGTCTTATAGTTTTTTTTTCTATTGTTAAGTAATTAAAAGTTGATAATGCATCATGTAACATGGTATTTATTAACATTAAGGTACTACATATGTTATGTTAATCCTGTAAAATTGATTACCATGCATGTCTTTTTTATAATTTTCAAAATGTTTGCAAAAAAATATTCAAATATTCTGTACATGACTTCTATTTTATAAATAATTATTTGCTCTGGTTAATCTTTATTTACTGAATATTTATTTCAACATTTTACAATGTCACCTTTCAAATTCATTTCTTTCCATTTTATGTTTATTTTTCTCTGATTGAATATTTCAGACATAATTATTAAGTTTTATATCGACTTTGAATAATCATTCTTAACATTTCAAGCGTTAAATTAACATTGAAATATTTCTAATCGGCAACAATTCAAAGCACATTTTTAAATATTATCCACCATATCCTTCACGTATTCATGTCACGCCTTCCTTTTTACCCAACTTCCTTTCTTCAAAGCTTATCCCGCACAAGCCCCAGACTATTGAATTAAAGCGTTTTAATGATGTGGATGAGAGTTGATTAAAAAGTAATACATAAAGCCTGATCAGGTAACGGTGAATACGGAACATTGGTTTTGATATTATAATAGTCATAACAAAATCTTTTTATGTTCATTTTTGTAGAAGATCTAATATTGAAAATCATATGACTGGACAAACTTTTTTTATCAAATACAGAAGACTATTTTTAAGTACATCTTGTCTCATGATCACTCGGTAAAAATACAGGTGAGATAATTAATAATTGCAAAAGTTTAAATTGTCCAAAGATTTTAACCATCTTTGTAATAGTATAAATCAGTTTAACTTCAAAATTAACTTAAAGATATTGAGACTTAAGAATTTTTAAAGCATAATGGACGAGTTAAAACAGATGTGCCTATTGACATTGTTAGTGTTGTATACATAGATGACATGCTGATTTTTTGGAAGCGGTTGGTCAAATCTTTTAGGAATGGTCATTATTCAAATTTGTATTAATTTCAGTATGCGTAATTTTTTTCCATGATTAAGTAAAGAGCTGTATACATTTCAATTAAAAATTACTCATGGGACGGAGTAACATCTCCTCTAAAGATATAGTACATTTTACATTCTGCTTCATTCCAATCAGACTGTCCCCTGGGAATAAATAATTAATTCCATGATTCAATTTTCACTATTATTCTATCAATATGTAATGTACATATAGTAATAATAAAACAGTCAAACGGTCCGGAACCGCATCTAGGTTTAGTTTAAGATAAATTAAAACCTGTAAAATATCTTCATCCATTGATGCTAAATATGAATTATTTAAATCTTTGTCATCTGTAATCTTTTGATTTTTTAAATAATAAATGCAGATAACAGATTCATAGAAGATAATATTAAATTTATGATGAACATGTTTTTGTTTGAAGCTATTACTCCTTAATTATAAGCTGGTTCAATTGCAGAAAATGTTTTTATAATTTGTTTTTTTTTTTTTTGCATAATTCAACAAGAATTACGAACAATATTAAAAAACGTCCTGAAAATGTTTGATAGATTAAACATTTTTGTATAAGTTCTATAAACCCCAATGAATTAAATTAAAATTTAATCCTAAAACCTAAAAGTTTTAACAAAAATGACAAAAGTTACGATTTTAAGTTGAAGAAATTTTTTTATATAGAATAAGAAATTTGCAACTGAAAATCATATCATTGGAAACATCTAACGAAACCAGATAAATAGAGGTATATAGGTATCATAAAACGTTCAATATATATATTTCTCGCATATGTGAAAGATTTATCTCATTGAAATAATGGTACGATATTTTTTTAGTTGGCAAGGGACATAATATAGTTGTAAAAATTATATGAAAACGACAAAAAGAATTTTTATAATGAATAATACTATTTTTACTAAACTATGTATATATAAAGAAAAAAAACGTTGGTTCATATTCTGCTGTGAGTGAAACGTTAATCGTCATTGTTGAAAGTCTTGTATTCATCCGCTACCAAAATGCATCGTAATAGTAGGGATTTCGGTATTTTTTGTAATTTATAAGCCAGAAAAATGATCGATTACTCGACTGACGTCGAGATGGAGAAATTCCGACCTAAGGGTAAGTTTTTTAAATGAAAAAATGAGATGAAATATTTTACCACTCGATCGGAATTTTACCATCTCGACCTTATACTGGTAATATATATATAATTTCCAACTTTGGACAGGCATTTATGTTAATATTCAGTCTTAAGTTTAAAGAACTATTAAAGTGCTCAAAATGTTCCCATTTACAACGACTGGTCCATTTAAACGCACATTTTATAATTCTATAAATAAGACTTTTAACAGAACAATGACACCAAAACCCTGGTACTTTTGGAACATTTTGGTATATGTTATTCATCTCAATGAGAAATAAATATTTGAATATTTTTAATAAAAAATATAAGCTGTAAAAATACTGCAGAAATGTACTTGTCAAGACAATCAAGAATCAACGACAGGAAAAAGCACAAACATGAAATCAAGACAAGAAGAAAGAAACGCATATTTCTACCTCTTGTTATAACACTTTCGGATTCAAAAGCGTACTGGAGTGTGGTGGTGTAATATCGACGAGTCTTTAGACATCTAACTTTTTCCAAAAGGTGCATACACACTTTAAAGTATAAAATAATCTTTTTTAAATTAACAACGTTATGCTCATTTTTCATCATTGTTGCCAGATTATTTAAGTATCACAAAGTTTCAAATTCAAGACAATATTGTATTGATTGCACATAAAAAAGAAACATTTAAACTAATAAACTGAAAATATTTCAAATTGACTCATATTTTTTTCTTCCATCAATAATTCACACCTCTGTTATTTTTAAGTTGAATTTTTTCCATTACATAAAAATCTTAATTTCATAAACCGAAACAAAACAACACATTCCACAAAGTTTACAAAACATTCCTTAGTGTTTATCAAATAACGAAGATCATTCGAACCAAAACCAAAACAGGAAACATTAAAATAACAGCGTACAGAATCACTCGACTGTTTCAAAGTGAACTAGTCTAGGTCTTTGATTAAAGCGTGTTACTGAGTACATCAGTCAATGTCGTTGGAACGTTTCGTGGTACTGATGTCCAAAGCTTTGGTTAATGTTTTTACCATACTGTTCTTTAATGATACCAAAAATATCGTCGATAAAAGATAAAATGATAAACGATATAAGTAAATGATGTCAAAGATGAACAATCAAACTCGCTTTTCATGTCAACTTTATACTATGTGTCAGATGAATTCATAATTTTTTATCCAGAGGTTTACAAATACGCGCATTGAAAAAAAATACTTATGAATAAGCCTTGATGCAAGCTCGATTTAAAAAAAATAAAAAAAGAATTATATATTTAAAACTAAGGTTTGTTCCCTCATGCAAAACATTCCTTAGCTGGATTTGAATTCATATAATTTTGGAACTTTAGATTCAGTAATTTTGAACTGTTTTGCTTATGTTTTTGATCTATCAAACTTTTTGGCCCCTAGTGTCAATAATGAGGATTGATTTTCCGAAATGTGCACATATGACACATCAAAATTTAACGGGTATTTGTGTTATATAGGTTGCTTAAGACATCAAGATAAGGTAAATTGAGATCAGTGGCATCATCCTATGACAAAAATGATTGCCTTTATTACAATTAATATTATTGTTCGTGTCTTGCTAATCTGACTTCTTTAACTACCAGTGGCATTTAAAAAAAACAAAAACAAAAGACTACATGAAAGTAATAGAAAAAGTTACAAGAGAAAAAATCTTAACGCATATTTTAATAGGCAGTATTGTTATTATTGAGTTTGTTCAGACAAGATTACAATGGGTTACAGTTGTAACAAATAATATTATATTTTCCTGTATAGATTATTGATTCATTTCTCCCTTTTCTTTAAGAAAAATGATTTGTCGGACTTTCTCTATATAAGGCCAAATTTTTAATGCCAAATTGACATCAATGGTGGCTATGGGCAATATAAAGTATTTTCTGGGCAAGAACATTATTCTCGTATCTGAAATACGTCACAGTATCAAGAATGTGCACCGAGAAAATTGTTCCCGGAACAA
The DNA here is from genome assembly GCA_029721355.1 of Tegillarca granosa. NCBI lineage: Eukaryota > Metazoa > Mollusca > Bivalvia > Arcoida > Arcidae > Tegillarca > Tegillarca granosa. Next base: position 31,052,289 of record CM056602.1, on the reverse strand, counting down.
AATCTCACACTGACTAATTAGCAGAAACTTGATGAACAAATTAATCTGACATTACATTGTTTATTTTGATGATAATTTCAATAATGTGTTTAAATTAATTTTATCAAAACGCATGTAAATTCAAAAATGTTTATTTTGCTTGAAATTATAATTCACTGAGCTCAAATCCTTATATAAAAATGTCAAATGAATTTTTGTGTCTGTTCCAGGTCTGTAATTTTATTTTTAATTTTTCAGAAAACTCTCGATCTTATTTTTGTTTTTCTGTAATACATAGAACTGACAGAAATAACGCATCAACGTCGTTTCTTTTAATGGTAGGGTAACGCGCTGTTAGTTTACGTTAGCTCTATGACGAATTTACACTAGAACAAGTTCTTGTACAACTCTTGAGATTGAAAAAAGACACTTATAGTTATAAGAGACTAAAGACACAATCAATTGTATACCTACGCCGTAGCATTATTTTTTTCAGCTGTAAAGTTTGCGCTTTTCAGTTGTTTAAAAATGCTTTAGAAATTTAATGTTTTCTTTATATTGATGGAAAACTGAATGAATTGTTTCACACAGCGGATTATGCAGTTTGCAGATGACCATATTCCTTCATTTACACATAACTTTCGGAATTTTAATTTTATTTTAGTTATAAAATGTGATATTTTGATAGAAGTAACAAACTTTTCTAAAACTCAGAAGCAAACAGTGAACTTCAGATTAATGAAATAGATGTTTACTAATAAGAGAGAGGAAATCACCGATCTTTGGCATTCGCTAAACGGAAGTTGTTTTACGAAAATAATTAAAGATGTGTTGACAAGTAATAGGTTTGGAATTGAACAGAGGAAAGACAAAAGCACACTTCCAAAAGGATGGTTAGAATCCTAAAGCAGCCAATAACACACCCCGTGCATTTGATTATTAGTTAGTTCATCGACTACAAAAGGATAGAATTGTATAGTTGTTCCTACCATGTGTTTACATTTCCAGTAAAAGGCTAGTTTCCTCTTCAATCTCAGATCCTCTTATTCCCTAGATGCGAGTGAACTTGGACAAGTTGAAAACAATTGCATGCGATGGACAGTGTATTTTCACGCACTTCGGTTTCTACCATCATCCTAGATCTTTTCGCCTAGATATATAAGGTTTATTATCACTCGAACAAAAAATAAACAAAAGTAATTGGATTTCTATAATTTTGTAACTTTAAATTCATTAATTTTCAACTATACAGCTCATGTTTTCTATCTACCAACTTTTTCTGTCTCTAGAGTCAATAAAGAGGAACGGTTTTCCGAAACGTGTGGCACATCAAAATGTAGCAGATATTTTTGTCAGATATTAAGATCCAGTAAACGGGTACTGCGGCTGGTAGAGTAAAACTTTCAGAGTTTATCCTTAACTTAATAGTCCGTTCTTTGTGCTGGCAGAAAATGGTCTGTATTGGAAAATTTTCAGCCTTCCTAATTTATTTAAACATGTATAAAACATAGGTTTGTTCCATCATGTAAATCATTCCTTAGGTTGATTTGGATTCTTATAGTTTTTGAACTTTAAATTCATTAATTAGCAACTATTTGGCTTATATTTTTCAGCTATCAATTTTTTTGAAATGTGCACATATTGTACATCAAAATTTAACAGGTATTTTTGTTAAAATATATTTTGTTGAGACAGGAGGTACTTACCCTTCCGGAGCACCCGGCCTCACTTCCTTGATGAAAGTTTACGTGTATAACTAAATTTGCCAGTTTTCAAAGTTTTTACTTGTTTTTTTTTTGTTTGTTTTTTATAAACCCTCGTTAACCTTTTTGTTGTTTATAATGTGATTAAAATTGTTTTAGTTGCTTTGGTTATTGTCGCCTATTATTATTCGATACGTAGCTGGATTAAATTTGGACGACGATGTAACCGTCAGTAGAGGTGAACAACAATGCTTTGTTGTTTTGCTACATTGGTTTATTTTTTGGTTTGCACCCAGTTGATAAGTGCTTAGTTTGTTTATAATTTGTTCCAATTTTTGTAAGGAAAAAAATTAAAGTAATTTTGTTTTTAAAGTTTGATATAACTGATAGAAAAATTTGAAATTTCTTAAGTTTTTTAGAACGTGGTATTTAGAGTTTTTGTTATTTACACACACACCCACACACACACACGCGCGCGCGCCAGTTTTTTTTTTATATAACTGCTTTAAATTTGTATAAGGGAGAAGCACAGGGATTGGATCTATATGATATTCGACACGTGGCTGTATCAAATTTTGACGATGAAACTGTTGGTAGAATTATACTGTGATGCTTTGTTGTTGTTTTGCTACACATGTTTATTGTTAGTTTTGCACCTAGTTGTTTAGCGCTTAGTTTGTGGTTCCTTTCTTTTTTAAGTTATGAAAAAACATATTTTGAGGAATGGTGTTATTCAAGTTTAATATAATTGACAGACGGATTTGGATAACATAGGTTTTATAAGACAGTGTTTATTAGAATTTTAAGGTTTAACACTTATTTTGTTTGTAGTTCGTTTAAATTTTCAGTTCGACAAAAACATTTTGAGGAATGGTGTGATCAGATTTTGATTTGCACACAGTTATTGATCGTTATTGTCAATTTTTTATTGTTTCCATTTTTAGTATGCAAAAAACATATTTGAAGAATTCAAGCTCGATATAAATGATTGATAGATTTGAAATTGCTTAAATTGTACAAGAAAGTTTTTTCTAGAGTTTAGAGCATTGCAAATAAAAAATATAATTATTGAATAAACATAAATAAATGATAATAAATAACAATTAATACATAAATAATAAATATTCATTTTTTTATTTATGTTTGCTTTTTGTATGATGCAGGGGTTCGACACAGAGATTTGACACGTTGCTGTATTAAATTTTGATGATGAAACTGTCACAAGAAGTGTACTGCAATGCTTTGTTGTTTTGCAACATATTTTAAATTTCGATTTGCCTCTAGGTATTGAGCGCTTATTCAAACACATATTTTATGGAATTGGGGTAATTTAAGCTGGTTATAACTGATAAGTAAATTTGAAATTGCATAAGTTGTATAAGGTGGTGGTTATTAGAGTTTTCGTTATTTCCACACACACACACACACACACACACACACACACACACACACATATTCATTTTTTTATATAATTGCTTTTAATTTGTATAAGGAAGAAACACAGGGATTGTATCTATTTAATTTTCGACACGTGGCTGTATAAAATTTTTGCGATGAACCTGTCAGTAGAAATGTACCGTGATGCTTTGTTGTTGTTATGCATTACTTGTTTATTGTTTGTTTTGCACCCAGTTGTTAAGCGCTTAGTTTGTGATTCCTTCCCAATTTTAGCAAGGAAAACATATATTGAGGAATGGTGTGATTAGAGTTTGATATACCAGATAGATTTGAAATTACACAAGTTTCAAAAGAAAGTGGTCATTGTAATATATATATATATATATATATATATATATATATATATATATATATATATATATATATATATATATATATATATATATATATACTTTTAATTTTTATGGAGAAACACAGGGTTGATGTTTTGCTACACATGTTTATTTTGGTCTGCACCCAGTTGTTCAGTGAATAGTTTGTTAATGGTTCAAGGAATGGTGTGATTCAAGCAAGATATAACTGATGAATAGGTTTGAAATTGCACAAGTTTTATAATAACATGTTTAATAGTTTATTGGTATTTTGATTTTAAAAACATAAAATAAAATAAAATTAAATAAATAAATAAATTAATTATTTAAAACTAAGGTTTGTTCCCTCATGCAAAGCATTCCTTAGCTGGATTTGGATTTATAAAATTTTGAAACTTTAGATTCATTATTTTCAACTGTTTGGCTTATATATTTTTTATGTATCAAACTTTTCGGTCTTAGTGTCACTGATGAGGAATTGATTTCCGAAATGTGCCCATCTGGCACATCAAAATTTAACTGGTATTTGTATTATATATTTAAAACAAATTTTTTAGCTTTCCCAAAACCAAAATATCAATAAGTATTTGTATACTTTTTATTGAAGTTTAGTTTAGAAATAAATATAATATTTTTTATGTAGTTTTTGTACATTAACCTTCAATAATTGTCCTTTGTCTATCCATGTTGTCGCATGTAATTATTGAAGTTTTTGAGAATTTGTGAGCAGATGTTTTAACAAAAAATGGAAAGGTACTTGTAGCTTCTCTGATTTTTTACAGTATACTTTAAATCTTTATTTATACAAGTAAATCAGAACTAGATTATGATTGGTCGAGAACTTTTCACGCCATGCGGGTTTATGCAAGTTTTATAAATCCCGACCAGTATACGTTACGGACTAGTCTAATGCACGAGTGTTTGAATGAATATAATAGGTTAAATAACACTAACATCAAAATTAAAAATCAAATACGTTTGTTTTACTTGTACAATCGTGCAATCTGAAAGTGTGAAGAGTTTCCACCGAGGACAAAATATTGAAAAAGCGCATTTTATTACATCATACGTATCCCCTATAAAATATTGTGTTACGTTGTATGTGAACAATAACCAAAATATTTGAACACATCTTATCATAACTACAAATCTGTATAATGCAGCAATAACATTTGCAATCCATCCACCATCTTTCCACAACATCGGAAACACTCACAGATTATGTGATCTAGCTATGATAAATGAATAACCCAAACTCAAAACCTCATTTCTGTAATATATCATATTGTTTAGGAAACATTGTATTTCCATTCAAGGGAATTCTATTCAACTGAAATCCTATTAAAAATATCTCAAGAAAATATATGTAATATTTTTTTGATTAATCATTTGACTTAACTAATTAAGTTTGGCCTATTGTATTGTTGGCGGTTCTGGTAATGTTGTAGCTGCGTTTTATACAACCCGTGATAACGAGCACTGAATACCTACCCTTGAGGACGTAGGCACGTATTTTTTCACCTTGGGTGTCTTTTGGCGAAATGTTTCAGGGTCAAAAACAATGTTCTAGTTTCGAAAGTTCGCCGTACGGAAATAACGTGCACCGAGAACAAATTGTTACAATCCACATTGATATTTAGTTTGTTATTGCGCTTTGAATTATAATTTACTAAGCTAATAGCATTTACAATAATATCCTGTGTGTCCGGTCGCGATGTGCCAATAATGCAATTTTTATGCTAAGATTACGCAATGTTTGCCTCGATTGATGTTGTTTTCTTTTGAAATGTTCTCAGTGTTATGGCGATTTTACACAACATTCTTTCGACTCTAAAGCTAGAATATACGAAACCACCTCTTAATCCTGTGACAGCAGCCAACCTAATCATAAAATTTCCGATTTGGCAAAAGGTTATGAGAAATATTTAAAACAGTACTTCCGGTTTGCATATTATATGTATTTAAAATTCAAAACGTGAAGACAAAAGAGAGTCTAAGCTAGAATTGGTCTATTTGGGTTGGGTATTCCTTGACCGGGTGGACAAAATAATTCCTTAAACACTAGACTTTTTAGTACTATGATCTTACAAAAGGAGAGTTGGGTTGAGTAATGGTGTTTAACGTCCAAGTCAATAATATTTCACTTATATCGTGACGGCGCCAGCTATAGGCGAAAGTGCAGAAATTTTGCCTGTGCATTGCGCTGATGGCATTATACATCAGGTTTCTTTATCGTGCCACGCCTGTCGTAACACGTGACCTAGTTTATTTTACGTTTTCATCCGAAAGAACCGTGACTTTCATTTCGTAATGCCGAGTGCTTGGCGAAAGAAAGTCACTACCCACTTCAAGTCTTGGGTCAGACCCGGTTTGGTTTTGAACCCACGACCTCCCACTTACAGAGCGAACACTCTACCAACTGAGCTTCCCCAGTGGTTCTCTTACAAAAGAAGGAAAGTTTGATAATCAAACGTTCAATAGACATCGTAGTCTGAAGTTTAATATCTAGAGTGTAGAGTCACGGAGTTTTACACCCCAGTCAAGATTCTTTTAACTTGTATTGAGTTGGTCAGTTCTGGGATTGAAGAGGAAATAAGAGTACCCAGAGAAAACCACCGACCTTCGGCAATCGAAATGACTAACTTTCACACTCAAGTATCTGTCCAAGCGGGATTCAAAACTACAGGCGGTGAGAAATATTGTGATTCATTAGAGAGAGATTTAGACCACTCGACAAACGAGGCTCCCAACTTAAAGTATTGGTAAAAACAAATATGGAAATATTTTATGAACAACGTATCAATGTGAATTCTATATGGTTACTGTTTGTGGAACTATCACACGGATTTCATATAGTTTATAGTGTAATTTTACGGTTTTTCATATGGGTCCAAATGCATATTTTACACAAAGTTTCAGTTAAAATACTTTTCTATATGATATAATATATATGAAGCAACTTTAGACTGCTGATTGCTATTGTCATATACCACTTTTTGGATGTATTTTTATTGGCACATACCACTTTTTGAATGTATTTTTATGATTAAATTCAAAACGTGGTATATGACACTAAAGTGCTCAACGCGAAATGTCTAAAATAGAATAGATATCGATACTTTCTTGAACAAGATAGACAAATTTGAGATCATTATTTAGTCAATGCTACTATCCTTTGACTAGTGTTAAATTTGACACACTAATGAATTCGAATACAAGTAGCAGTCACTACTTAAGAACCATATTGAATATGTACTTCAGCTAGTTAGCTAGCATATTATTACTTTTCATATTAAACACTGTATTCCCATTCTAGCCAATAAAGGTTTTATTCCATATTTGACAAGGTCCGTAATTTTACTGTACCTCGCATCTGTCACGAAGAGAGTGAAGCAAAATAACATCATACTGAATGTTTTTGCCATTGATAATCAGAATAGGAAAGAATACGACGCCAAAAAATAAATTTGTCCCTTAAATTCTTCAGTGATGTAATCTGCTACTTTTGAATCGCATTCTTTTATAGAATTAAAAATTTAAAGAAGAAGATGATGGTAATTTCCAATGGTTTAGGTCCATTTAGAGACCGCTGGTTGTAAAATTATCGTGATAGTCAAAACGTTTTCCAATTTAGCCACCGGAAACATCTAGGTAAACACATTTTAATGTTAACGTATTCCCTATTCTAAAGAAACAGTGAAAACTCAAATAAAGATCCATTGAATTAGATGAAATTCTCTCGAAGTAACGTATACCATATTCCTTTCTGTTATAAAGACTTCTGAGTTCATCTCATAAGAAGTCAGATTAAAAAATAATTCCGACTTTTTCATTCGGATTTGGTCAGAAGTATCATCCAGAGTTATGTTTCATGCCATTGGATAATCCTGTCTCTTTACGTAAGACAACTGATTTCTACAATCCAAATGTTTCTTTTTCAGTTTTTTTCACCATTTTGCAGCATTATAAACAAATCATTCACTTTTTTATATTACAAAAAATGAAATAAATCCTTGAACATTTCTGGAAAAATTGATTTACGAAAAATTAAAAAAAAAATCCGTCATTGAATATAAAGACATTCCAATTTTTCAGTTTAAAGTTGATTTAAGTAATGAGTCTTTCAACACGGGAATGTTTTTCTGTTGATGCATCAGGCTTTTTTAAAAAAGAATGTTAGAAAAGAAAGAAACTGTGGTAAAAATGTAAATGGAGACGGGAAAGAAATTCATAAAGGCGTGGCAGAAATCTGTCCTAGGCTTGTAATGAATTCCACTGAGATTGTGAAGAAATTATAGGGCGGCGACAAATCAAAAATAGACGTGCATGCTAGCTGTCTCAGCTAATTGACAAAGATATCTTGCTCAAACAGGTGCGAGGAAAAGAAAGGAAGGTATAAATGGTAAAGATAGAGTTTGGCCCTTAGCAATTTCTTGAGTCTTTATTCTTAGACAAATTACCATGAAAGGTTTCCATTAACTAAGGAAGAGAATTGACATAGAAGAACAACATACACACAAGTTAATGGTGGTTAAAACAAATTAAGGGGTTCACAATTGTCAGATAAAGAATTCATGTGGAGCTAAGGGTTAATAAACATTGTCACTCAAACTACTAAAGAATCCTAATCTTTAACTTAATTGCATTTAGATTTGAAAATTTTAAATAGTTTCTGAATTTCATGGCTGGGTTTACTTCAATGTGACGATCTGAAAATAAGTCGGACATCTGTGACAGAATTCGGTATTGAAATTTATTGTTGTTTATTTCATCATATAAAATATTGAACGTTTATGATTAAATAAAACTAATATACCTTTTTGAAATTAAAAAGTTAAATTAATAATTTTCATTTATTTCTTTGTTTATTGAATTTCTTTATCTTTTTTGCTTGGTGTTTGGAGCTATAATGATGCATAACTACTGTAATCAACTAGAAAAAAAATTTTTGAAGTTTTTTTTCATTATTATAATTTGTTTTAGGTAACAAATAACCCTAAAGAGACATAAATTCTAGGTAATAAGTACAATACTTAGAATTTACACGGAATGAAAATAACAGTTAATGAATTATTGATTAAAGGTACATAATCGTTGTTGTGGTTATTAATGAACAGAAAGATGTTACATGTAACAGAACTTTGTCGTAAATTAAAATATAAATTTAAAACGGGTAAAAACGAATAAATGATATAAAAACCAGTGTTTCAAAAAGTTGACAAAAACAGGCAACTTTTAAATAGAGCACTGAGGGATATATGACCAGGGTTCATTTCACATTTCTAAACCTGGATGCTTGCTAAGCTGACTAAAAAGTTACTGTGTCGATGATTTTGAATAAAAAGTATTTCTTCTAGTTGCAAAATGAAAAGAATCTAGCAAAATGCTTCTAACTTCATTTGACCTTGACAAGGAAAATCAAACGTATCACTAATCTGTTAAAATTTTGATTTCAGACAGACCTGGACGTAATGATAGAGTATTGTCACCGATTTAGTACTGCGTTTTTGTTCGCCGCGGTACAAGTGTCACTTAACGCAATTTTATTCTCTACCTTTATTTTTTTGTGGATAAGTATTTTGTACGGACAAACAAAACATAAACTCCTGATTTTGTACGAGCACCATATATAATGATTAATAAAAAGCCTTCCCTTAATAGGAAATTATGAACATATATCTATGCAATCACCTCTGATAAAGTTCTGGTAACAAGAGAAGCAAAATTTAAATACTAGTATCTGATGACAGAGATGAAGTATCTCATCTTAAAAACAAATTAACATTTCTCGTTTTTTTTTAAATTCATAACTTAGATTTGGGATAACATTGGGGGTATAAAGTTGGTGTCTTCATCCATTGTCATGTTTACTTCATAAGATAATTTTCATTTTTTTTTTCAATTTAAAAAGAAAATATCAATACAAAAATACAGAGGCGGACGAGTCAGATACAAGAGAAAAAACGCACCTAAAGAAGAAACTCCTACCCATAACACAAAATTTTAATAGGACAAGCACCTGTCTTAAGTAAATATCAAGGAATAAAGTGATAATTGAGTGAGTTTGATTATAAGGACAAGCACCTGTCTTAATTAAAGAACAAGAAATATGGTGATAATTGAATGAGTTTGAAAACATCGTTGTCAAGTACACATAACTTTTTGTTTTATAAAATTGAAACATTTTCTTGATTAGAGTTCCCAAACAGCACTTTAACCATATCCCTGTATATGTACTATAGTTTCCGTCCAATGTCAGGTGTTTGAAAATTGTTTGTCTCATTACAACTTTTCTTGTCTTGACTTTTGTGTCTGTTTTATTGTTTACGTGTAATGTTTGTCTTGTTCTCTATCAATGTTTGTCTTTTCTTGTCCTGAATTTTGTGTCTGTTTTATTGTTTACTTGTAATGTTTGTCTTGTTCTCAATGCGTGCTTGTCTTTTCTTGCCCTGAATTTTGTGTCTGTTTTATTGTTTACGTGTAATGTTTGTCTTGTTCTCTATCCATGTTTGTCTTTTCTTGTCCTGAATTTTGTGTCTGTTTTATTGTTTACGTGTAATGTTTGTCTTGTTCTCTATCCATGTTTGTCTTTTCTTGTCCTGAATTTTGTGTCTGTTTTATTGTTTACTTGTAATGTTTGTCTTGTTCTCAATCCGTGCTTGTCTTTTCTTGTCCTGAATTTTGTGTCTGTTTTATTGTTTACGTGTAATGTTTGTCTTGTTCTCAATCTGTGCTTGTCTTTTCTTGTCCTGAATTTTGTGTCTGTTTTATTGTTTACGTGTTATGTTTGTCTTGTTCTCAATCCATGCTTGTCTTTTCTTGTCCTGAATTTTGTGTCTGTTTTATTGTTTACGTGTTACGTTTGTCTTGTTCTCAATCCATGCTTGTCTTTTCTTGTCTTGACTTTTGTGTCTGTTTTATTGTTTACGTTTTATTGTTTATTGTTTAATGTTTAATGTTTGTCCTGTTCTCAATCCATGCTTGTCTTTTCTTGTCCTGAATTTTGTGTCTATTTTATTGTTTACGTGTTATGTTTGTCTTGTTCTCAATCCGTGCTTGTCTTTTCTTGTCCTGAATTTTGTGTCTGTTTTATTGTTTACGTGTTATGTTTGTCTTGTTCTCAATCCATGCTTGTCTTTTCTTGTCTTGACTTTTGTGTCTGTTTTATTGTTTACGTGTAATGTTTGTCTTGTTCTCAATACATGCTTGTCTTTTCTTGTCTTGACTTTTGTGTCTGTTTTATTGTTTACTTGTAATGTTTGTCTTGTTCTCAATCCATGCTTGTCTTTTCTTGTCCAGAATTTTATGTCTGTTTTATTGTTTACTTGTAATGTTTCTTGTTCTTGCGTTGACTTTTGCCAAGCTTCTGTTTGTCAATTACAAATTTCTTTGCTTAAAATTGAAATAATATAAAATGTATAAAATGATAATATAACCTAGAACTTTGCTGTATCGTCTCTACATAATGTAGTATGATAACGATAACCCACACTGTTAGTGTCCTGTGCATGTCAAAAAGGATATATATATATTCAAATTAAAATATTTTAATATGAGTAATTTATTGGTAAAATAATTTGAATAATCGAAACTGTACAAACTTATACAAACTAATTTTATCCAAAACACCATTGACTCAATTCTGTCTGTATATTGAGTGCTAAACGAAAGTCGAGTTTTTATTTGCAACATTCAAAATTATACTCTCTCTCTCTCTCTCTCTCTCTCTCTCTCCATATAGATATATATATATATATATATATATATATATATATATATATATATATATATATATATATATATATATATATATATTAGCCAATAACTTTTATAATATTATTATCTGTGTGTATATATGTGCCACCTGCCTTTTTTATGTTGGTGCGACAACATATGTAACATTTGTTAATTCATTTAACAGAGAGCCATCAGTTACATTTTTCAAGTCTGATGTTTCGATCATGCTGTTTTTTAAGGATTCTTTATGAATTTCTCGGGGTATGTCGTAATAAAATTGACATAATTACAGTATTTGTTCCAGAATTTATCTATTTCAATTAATTTTAAAAAAGCATTTGCGTGACGACGGATTGTAAACTTTTGTTGTTGTAAAAAATTTTAATATCCACCGGCTGTAAAGTTAAAGGTGTGTGTGTGTGTGTGTGTGTGTGTGTGTGTGTGTGTGTGTGTGTGTTGAAGGTCACCAGCAGTACTATAGCCACGATTATGGTAGCAAAATATGTTGGTTGAAAATAGGTCCCCCAATAATTATAATAACATCGCCGTCAAAAAGTTTAGTATCCAGTATTTGCACTATAACCAATCATTGAACATAATGATATCATCAATTTCAGTGTCTGTTCAAGGTTGCAATGTGCTTACATCCAAGTCAGGCATCATTGACTTATATCAAGCATCATTGACTTATATCAAGCATCATTGACTTATATCAAGCATCATTGACTTATATCAAGCATCATTGACTTATATCAAGCATCATTGACTTATATCAAGCATCATTGACTTATATCAAGCATCATTGACTTATATCAAGTCTGTTAGTTCAAAGATGGAAGAGAAAACCCAAGTTTATGACCACGTCACATAAAAAATGACCGACCTTCACCAAGCGAACTTACAGATATTTTCATACTGATATCGGCCGAACTGGGATTGACACCCTAGAGACGTGAGGCATTGTGATTTGTAAACCACACAACAACTGATCGCCCCTTCGTTAAGAGTCTTGGTTTTAAAAGCCAGTTTTGTTTTATCATAAATGTTCGTCGTTTGTCTCTAAGTTTTTCATTTCATTGGATATTGCTAAATACAGATTTTAATTGCAAATTACAATATTTTATTGTAATTTTAAAATTAGTTACATGAAGTTTTAAATTCTAATTACCAAACGTTTTTTATCTGCCTTTAGGGCCTATTTTTATATGGAATATTAATGGTATCATGTTTGATATGAATGCATTTCTTTTTATAATTTAAACTGTAAAACGGGTTGAAATACAGGTAACTACCGTAAACACACACCTCACTAGATATCATTTAAATGATTATTTCCAAGATACACCCAAGGTTTAGTTTTCTTTATATAATGTATATTCTTTCTTTTTTCATTCCGTTGTTTCGTGTTTTCTATTTTTTCTTTCTTTTTTTCATTTCGCTTAACCAGCTGCAACATTCAAAATTTAAACGTAATTTTATAATTTGCACTTTCATATTCCAATTGTCAATACGTTTTTGATATATCCGCTATACCTTTGACATTTTGACTCCAAACTTTGCCCCGGACAGAAGACACTTATTTGTTACAGATAAGTCTTGACCCCCAATCCTACTTCTGTACTTTGGTAAACCCTTAGATAAAACAACCAATGTTATGTCTATGGTTTTGTCAAGATTAGTAAATATTTAATAAGCATAGGCAGTTAAATAAAAGTAGTTCGAATAAAAACATTCGAAAAGACAGACTGTTTTGTCAGCAGTTACCTCAACATTATCACGATCATGTACTATACAGAGCGTATAAAATTAATTTAAAATGAAATTTTATCATTTCCTTTTACCATAACTAAAAATTTATAATATCTTGTAAATGTTAACAAAATAATTTTTACAAAACAGATTTTACAGAAACAACTGTACTTAAAACGGAGTAATTAATACAAGGTAAGATTATTTTAATGGTATTAGAATCTTTTTACAAAATGTTAGGAGACAACCTAGTTCGGAAGCGAATAACAGTGACGTTGTTAATATTGGAGACAGTTTTCATTATTTAAAAGCACACTCGTATGTGTCATGTGCTTGTTTTCAATAACTGTCGTGTGCTTTTTGAATTTATATTAAAATACATTCAAATTAAAATCAGCATATGACAAACAAATGAACGTAGAATAGCGCATGGTAGTAAAACAAAAATCTAAAATGTTATTTATTTATTCATTAATTTCAGCAATTTCTGATGTTCCAAAATTTTTCTATATCATTTTAATAAATTAGATTTAAGGTCATTAATTATGTTTTTAAGGCTATTTGTTCTGTTTAAAGGCAATGAGAGAATGTAGGTATTTTAATTTTAATTTCTTATTTCTTAGAACTGACTCAATTTCGATGTTGGTAAAATAATCGGACATGGACGTGAAAAAAATCTCAACCCAATTCCTAACTATTTTTTATAAATTGTTTAATATTTAGGACGCTAGATTTAAAAATACAGATACCGAAAAAAAAAGTTTTCAGACTTAATGTAAAAATCGAAAATGAACTTGTTGGTTTTTCATTAGACCCAAAATGTTTCACGAACAAAGGCCAGTGTGCTTGAGGTAGGAATAAAAACAAGAATAGCAGATAAAAACTGGTATTAAAACAGTTATGAAAATGTCAAACAGCAGTATTTAAAAATTAAAAAAAAAAAACTGAAATGGATTTTTACAAAAAGATCGGGATTAGTAAAAGGTATTACAATATATATATATATATATATATATATATATATATATATATATATATATATATATATATATATATATATATATATATCATGAGATTAGTACGTTGGAACGTAAGGGGTTGGTACCTGTTTTTTCCGACATTACACCCATTCGTTTGTCATTTAATTTGACTTGCAAACGTCTACGTATTTGTCAAATTTTCTTTGATGGTTTATTACAAAATTACCAAAAAAATTTAATTGATCTTGACGGCAAAATTATAAAAATCGGAAACTTAAAAAAACATTAAAAAAACATAATTTGTTTATGAATTAAATATTAACTAAACTTTTCAATGTAATTTTCCATATATATATATATATATATATATATATATATATATATATATATATATATATATATATATATATATATATATATATATATGGACATGTTTATAAACGAAAGACGCTACGATAAGCAATATTATGGAATTTACAAGTCAATAATGTACGCTTGTAATAACTGGTTAGATTTCTAGTTTTGCATTTCAACATAAATTTGTCTGACCGAATGAATAAAATAGAAGGTACCCTTTACTGACCATCGTATCTTATTTGGAATACAGCTTTTGACTTGTAAACTCCATAATATTGTTTCTCGTAGTGTCTTTGGTTTATATATATATAGCAATATCATGTACTGGTTTTGAATGCATTATTTTAAAAAATATTCAAAATCGGCACATGATGGTACGAATGTACATCTTGAGCAATTGTTGTCTAGGAATTTTGTAAATTCTTCTTGCTATAATAATAATAATAATAATAATAATAATAATAATAATAATAATAATAATAATAATAAACAGATATTTACATCACAAGAATCGATCGCTGTACTATAGATTACTGTAGTAAATTATGATTTTTTTAATTTAATAAAGTATGAACAAAATTTAAAGAACCCGTTTAGATTGCTTAGCGGTTTATTTTATTTCATTTATTTTTTTCCTTTTTATCATTAATTTTATCTAGAATTATGCCATTTCAATGTTACAATGTTAAACCATTCCATACAGATTTATAGCTGTATTTCAAAGTTTGTTACCATTAAGCTAAATTTTTAGCCATCTTAAATTTTGAAATTTATTTAAAACTAAGATTTGTTCCCTCATACAAAGCATTCCTTAGCTAAATTTGGATTCATATAGTTTTTGAACTTTAGATTCATTATTTGTGTTATATATTTGTTACCAAGTTGAATTCTGATGAATAATATGCTTATAAAAGACAAATTATGCTTGATATTGATTGGGCAATCTCTGAAATATATAATTCAAGTTGATTCGTTATGTGATATTATAATGAATGGTTTCCTTAAAATTAAAAAGCAACAAATAACAGTTTTATTGAAAATTGTTTTTTATAGAAATGAATGGAAAAACTTGTTTTACGTAATAACTATTTACAGGGAATTTAACACTATTAAAAATTGATAATTCTTGTGTAATCCTGAAAATGAATTCTATTTTTGTCCATAATTAATAAATAAACAAGTCCATATTTAAGGACAAAACGGAAGGTATTAAACCTAAAAAAAAAACATTATTAGGAAATCAATTTATTTCACGTATGATTTAATATTATTATTTTCAAAATTACACACTAAAACATTTATTATATTTAAAACTATAGTAAACACTATTTTCAGAAATAATGAGGTATAGCTTTTTGTATAAAACGAATTAAAATTAAACCTTTTTAAAGCGATACCAAAATTTTTTCAAAATCTGAAAGAAAATTTTTTATATAAAGACAATTTTTATGATAAAATATGGTTTATGTCTCATTAATACATAAATAATTTTTCTGCGAAAACTTACCTAACGTAAACATAATTAAGGAAATTAAACGAGCACGTGCGCACGCATATAATTATGTTATTTCCGGTCTTATCAGTATGTAGATTGCTTTCAAAACATTAAGGTGTTGATAGAGGTATGATGTGAAGTTTCATATATTAATTCTTTTATACACAATCTTGCATTATGGAACAGTGTGGCACCAATTGAACGAGCACAATACAGGGTAAATGATCTTGTTAAGTTGATGTATCATATTTTTTGACAGAAACATTATCAATCTTATACAGGGGCATGTAACTTGTTACTTATGGTTAATGCAGATTATGGGCTCCGGAGTTTCCGCCCTGTCACTGCGCGGCAGTTCCGCAGACCCAGACGTCATCAATCACTGCTGGAGACCATTCACTGCGGAATTAGACGTGACAGGTTTACAATGACGACGGAATTAAAACCTTTACCTGTGCTGGGATTTCGATCAAAAGTCGGGAGATATTTTAATTCTATAATATGTTCATCTATCAAAACGATAGTCTAACTTATGATAATAAATAAGGAAAGTAATTGAAACGAATATGATTTTAAAATAGTAATTATTAAAGCCATACGTGTTTCAATTGATAAAGCCCAGTAAGAAACGTATATAGCATGCAAATTGTGATTTCAAAAATAATCCGATACAATAATTGTCATATTAAATGTAACATTTTTATTTTATATTTTTACATAAAATGAAATATATGATAAAATCTGGTAAAAATGCAATCGTCAAAAGTCAAAGAAAACAAGAACAAATTACTACAAATGAATGAAATAATAATACAAATAAAAAAAAAAAAAAAAAAAAAAAAAAAAAAACAGAATAGAACAATAAAAGATAAAATATACCAAGATCACTGTACAACTAATATATTAAAATAAAAAATTGCAAAAAAGGACAACAAATACATGATTTTAAAATAACAACAATGGCAAAGTACAAGATTTAAAAATCCAAAATCATACAGAAAAACCGAAACCATGACCAGAGACCAAAATCACTGCAAAACTAATAAAAAAACGTAAACAAAAACATTAGTGGCGTAGGAAACCACGATCAACACACACACACACACACACACACACACACACACACACACACACACACACTAAAAATAAAATAAAATAAAAACAATAAAAAAAATAAGATCACTTTATGACAAATAAAAAAGATATAACAAAAATTGTGTAAAAACAAAGTAAACTGCTTCTTAATAAAATATAATTAAAACAACAATGGTAAAAGAAAATAAAGTCGAGACGTAACAAAGAATTTAATAAAATAACTTAGTCGTGCTTACTCAACAGCTTACAATGATTAAAATAATTAAAAAAAAAACAATGATAAACATTTTTACATTTGTTTCGTAAAAATAAAATAAACAAATTTGCAAATCATATTTGTTGTTGCAAATATATACAAAATGGTCAATCGGAGACGGGTTTATCAGTATATAAAACAATTAAAAAATTAAACAATGCAAACATTCAATTTTCATCTAAGTTTTGCCATAAATTTGTGTTGAAGTGCTTTAGTTCTTGTCAGTTGTCTTCATTTCTGTGCATCTTCTGCTTTGTTCTTTTTTGTTTAAATTCATTCTGTTGTTGGTTTCTGCATTTTAATTATTACAAAGAATAGAACAGTTTTTTTCCGCAAAAGATTTTTTTAAGATATAAGATGTATTGATTTCTAAAATTTGAATACCACTTCACCAAAATTTTGGATACATTCATGTTTTCAATTTTTCTTAATGTTGCAAGCAGACATAAAATATTTTTTTAGAAAAAAAAATTAATTAAAATTAAATAAATATTCCTGTTTCATTTCTTCAAATTTTGAGCAATTATACTGTATGTATCTCTTTTTAAGACATAGAAGTAGACGAAATTACAAATATTAAAAAGTATTTCCTTTCAAACTTTACCCTTTACTCCTGAAACTGATTCTGTTTTGCAGCTTCTAAAGAAATTGTTCAGAAAGAATAAGAACATTTATTGTAATTTTCATGGTGAATAGCACACCTGTATTTAATAAAAGCACATCACAAGATTCATGACACTTATTTCGTTTTAGTTTTCCCCTACACCCTTTCTTAACATGCAATAAGTGCTCGTAACAATACATACGGTCACCCGGTCAAGAACACATCACATTTAATAGTTATAAAAGTGAGTTTTTTAAAAATTATCTTTCACACATATTTTTACATTATTTGTATATTACCTATTGAGTAGAATTTGGAAAAAAAAACAAATAAATAATGTTTTTAAATTATTGTAATATTTAATTTTATTTTTACCGTTGTAGAGTCAACTAACTTCAAATTTTCTTCAGAAATAGTATAGTTACTGAGTGAAATATCATGAAGTAACCATGCGCATAATACCCGTAAACAGATGCTAAGTATATCAACAGATTGATATATTTAAATAACATTCCAGAACATACTTCTTTGTTATAAACAAAAGGATCTTAACTAGGGCATAAAACAAAACTACTCCACTACACTCACTCTTGATATATGCCTCTATTATATCTTGTTTTCTGGATTTGTTATTTTGCTGTTGCCCGATTTTGATTTTCCAACAATAAAAACTTGTTTGACTTTAAACGTAGCCCATATTAGGTAATTTTAACTAGTATTAGCACATGCCTGATCAGATTAAAAAGTGACAATATTTCACATTGAGCATGTGTTTGGGCAATTAAAGTCGGTGTTAATTAACTTAGCCAGACTAAGCCTATGCTTCATACATTTGACCTCTTGCAATCTTAAGTCTGGTATCATCACCAGTTTTGCTTCGGGTTTGGCCAATACAGGTCTCTGACCTTATACAAATTAAACGCTAGTACTTCAGATGTCATTGTTCTGAAAACAACACACATGAAGCAAATTAAGTAACTAAGTTTGAATAGGATTCAACAGTGTAAAATGGGTGCAGTAATCCGGATAATCGAGTTATAAACAATTTTGTTTAATAAAAACCACGTTGAATATCAATAACAAAATAAATGGATAGGGTGCTTTTCGGGTATTATCGAAACTGGGATAGTTCTTAGGATGGAAAGTCCTTTTGTGTGGATAAGAGTTGTATAAATGAAGATAAAATGTTTTCTGACATTTGTTCTATGCTTTATATTGCGCCTGATCTATTGCTTTTCTAAGGTTCTTAAAATCATCATCTCTACTTCCTCCAGGTCACAAACTATCCTCTTTGCTCTTAGTAAAGCAAGAGGTCATCAGCCAAAGCGGTTTATAGTATCATCTCTACTGCCTCCCGCTTTCTAAAACTATCCTATTGCTCTTAATTAAGCAAAAGGTCACCATTCAAAACGGATCTCATCTCTACTTCCTCCTGGTCACAAACTATCCTCTTTGCTCTTAGTAAAGCAAGAGGTCATCAGCCAAAGCAATTTATAGTATCATCTCTACTGCCTCCCGCTTTCGAAAACTACCCTATTGCTCTTAATTAAGCAATAGGTCACCAGTCAAAACGGATTTTTTAAACTTTATTTCTTTTACAACGATTTAGAAACAAGTTGTGCAACTTATATTAATCTAGCTCGTTGGCCCGAATTGTAGCGCGCGTGAGGTCTTATTGTGGGAGGAAAACCGGAGAACCCCGGAGAAAAACCCACGTGCTCAAGCAGATGACCTCATACCTTATCACATACGACGCTGAGAATCGAACCCCGGTCGCATTGGTGATAGGCGGGAGCGCTAACCACTGCGCCACCTGAACACCCTTGAAAACGGATCTTAGTCTCATCTCCATATCTTTCTATTTTTACAATCTATCTATTTTGTTCAAGGATAAAATGAAATAAAGCTACAAGCCTTAAATGTCTGAGTTTGATTTTAAAATTAATTTTAGAAATTAGGACACAATCAAGGGCTGTATATGACTCACAATCTGTTGGAAATGGACCACCGGATACAATATGTAAAAAGTGTCTTATAATTGGAATATATCAATTAGAATTGGAGTTTATTAGTTGTATGTTTGTTTATCAAGGTTGTTTATCGTACAATCAAGGATTTCCAGCTACTTGTACTAAAAGCATGTTTATCCCAAGAAAAGACAGAAACGCTTCAGACAGAATTAGTGCTACCGTCTGAAACGTTTCTGTTTATTACACGTATACGGTAGTACTTATTCTGTCTGAAGCGTTTCTATTTTTTTTTTTTTTGTAGTTTTGTACATGTTTACGGCAGCACTTATTCTGTCTGAAACGTCTCTGTCTTTTCTGTAGTTTATTTCATGTTTACGGTATTGTCATGTGCTGATTTTGAATTTTATTAAACTATAGATTCAAAATCTGTAGTTTATTACTTGTTTACGGTAGCAAGTATTCTGTCTGAAGCGTTTTTTTTGTAGTTTATTACATGTTTACGGTAGCACTAATTCAATCTGAAGCGTTTCTGTAGTTTATTACATGTTTACCTTAGCACTAATTCAGTCTCAAGCGTTTTTGTAATTTATTACATGTCAACGGTAGCAATTTTCTGTCTGAATCGTTTCTGTCTTTTTGTAGTTTTTTACATGTTTACGGTAGCATTATTTCAGTCTCAAGCGTTTCTGTAGTTTATTACATGTTTACAGTAGCACTTATTCAGTCTCAGGCGTTATGTAGTTAATTACACGTTTACGGTAGCACTTATTATGACTGAAGTGTTTCTGTAGTTTATACATGTTTACAGTAGCACTAATTCAGTCTCAAGCGTTTCTGTAGTTTATTACATGTTTATGGTAGCACTAATATTCAGTCTCAAGCGTTTTTGTAGTTTATTACATGTTTACGGTAGCACTAATTCAGTCTCAAGCGTTTCTGTAGTTTATTACATGTTTACGGTAGCACTAAGTCTGTAGTTTTTTGTTTTTGTTTTTTTTTTTTTTTTTTTTTTTTTTTTACATATTTTCGGTAGCACTTATTCTGTCTAAAGCGTTCTGTCTTTTTTGTAGTTTTGTACATGTTTACGGTAGCACTTGTTCTGTTTGAAACTTTCTGTAGTTTATTACATGTTTACGGTAGCACTATTTCTGTCTGAAGCGTTTCAATTGTTTATTACATGTTTACGGTGGCACTTGCTCTGTCTGAAGTGTTTCTGTAGTATATTACATGTTTACGGTAACACTAATTCTGTCTGAAGCGTTTCTGAAGTTTATTACATGTTTACGTTGGCACTTATTCTGGCTGAATCGTTTCTGTAGTTTATTACATGTTTATCGTAGCACTTATTCTGGCTGAAGCCTTTCTGTCTTTTTTATACTTTTGTACATGTTTACTGTAGCACTTATTCTGTCTGAATCGTTTCTGTAGTTTATTACATGTAATAAACTAAAGAAACGCCTGAGACTTAAGTAGTATTACCGTAACATGTAATAAACTACAGAAACGCTTGATACTGAATTAGTGCTACCATTAACATGTAATAAACTACAGAAACGCTTGAGACTGAATTAGTGCTACCGTAAACATGTAATTAACTACAGAAACGCTTGAGACTGAATTAGTGCTACTGTAAACATGTAATAAACTACAGAAACGCTTGAGAATGAATTAGTGCTACCGTAAACATGTAATAAACTACAGAAACGCCTGAGACTAAAATTAGTGCTACCGTAAACATGTAATAAACTACAGAAACACCTGAGACTGAATTAGTGTAACCGTTAACATGTTACAAACTACAGAAACGCTTGAGACTGAATTAGTGCTACCGTAAACATGTTATAAACTACAGGAACGCTTGAGACTGAATAAGTGCTACCGTAACATGTAGTAAACTACTGAAACGCTTGAGACTGAATTAGTGCTACCGTAAACATGTAATAAACTACAGAAACGCTTCAGACAGAATTAGTGCTACCGTAAACATGTAGTAAACTACAGAAACGCTTCAGACAGAATTAGTGCTACCGTAAACATGTAGTAAACTACAGAAACGCTTCAGACAGAATTAATGCTACCGTAAACATGTAGTAAACTACAGCAACTCTTGAGACTGAATTAGGGCTACCGTAAACATGTAATAAACTACAGAAACGCTTCAGACAGAATTAGTGCTACCGTAAACATGTAGTAAACTACAGAAACGCTTCAGACAGAATTAGTGCTACCGTAAACATGTAGTAAACTACAGAAACGCTTCAGACAGAATTAATGCTACCGTAAACATGTAGTAAACTACAGCAACTCTTGAGACTGAATTAGGGCTACCGTAAACATGTAGTAAACTACAGAAACGCTTGGCACTGAATTAGTGCTACTGTATTATGAACAACAAACATAAAAGACTTCAGACAGACAAAATGTGTACTCTTGTATAATAAACTGCAGACAGAAACACCTTACAAAAAATAAGTGAAACGATTCAGAGCTAGAATTTTTTTTATTGGTTACATAAGACCATTTGAAAAACGCGATTTGTGAATTCTTTAAATTAAAAATGAAAAAAAGTTGCTGATCAGCGATAAATATGATTCTGAAAGCAAAAGAAAATAGTGGGTGCTAGTAAATTTAGAAAATTAGTATCTAAAGATAATTATTAACTCATAAGAGAGTGTCCTATGCAACTAAATGCAATATCAAAATGGCTTTCTTTTAAGTCTAATAGTTATTCTTAACTATTAACTTTGTATAATTTGAAACACTACAAATATTTTTATGTCCGGTCACGATAGCAACGTCGGAAATTCATTCTGAAAAGATGGATAATAGAGGAAAATATGTTCTCTCACGGATGAAGCGAAAATTAATATACATCTCGCGAGCTGTAGACGTAATGTAAAGAAAGACTGAATTGACAAACCGGATATCCGCACCTCTTAAAGCCGGAAGCTGTCTCATTATCGTCAACAGACGAGAAACAACGAGATGACAGTTCCATATTTAATCAACTGATTTCACTATTAAATTAGAGTTAATTTTGTTCATACAGCAATGAACAGAACAACGATCGAAAGTGTGTAACGGAAATGGAATTGTTTTAAGGTGACTAATTATTCAGTAAATAAGAAGTGAAAATTACCAAATAATATGCGGTCTGACGGCAAGTCTCATTTAATCTACGACTCATCTCCATTCAAGAAATAAAAACTATATCTCAATAAGACAAACACTTTTTTTTATCCAGGACTGAATCTTATTCCGCGGCGATGCGTTGTTAATGTTTCAATTTATTAATCTTTAGTTGTTCACTCATAACTCTATATCTATGTTACATATACCTTACGTAAAGCGGTATTTTTTTATGCTGATATCAAAATTTATGTAACAGTAAAACACTTTATATTTTGTTACGTAAACTTGATTAGTTTTAAGTGGTTATGGTTTTATAACGAAACGCAATATTTATTCTACTCCGTCAGAAATTTCCCATAAGAGGTGTAATAGCTGACATAACGTAATAAGTAATTAATCATTGTAAAAATCAGATACACTTTAGGGTGCTTCATGTGGTCTTAGTACAAGATGCTCGTTAATTTTTCCTATTCAAGAAATGAAATTGACTGCGACACGAAGAATATAATGGTTGTGATTTTCACCACGGGTTAACGGTATGGGGCAGTGTTAGCCGGATTAGTGTCACTACCGGTCAGTAGAAGTACCAGATACTCATGCCGGGATAATACCGTATTATAAGATGGCCTGCTGGTCAAACAGTTCCGATAATTCCATTTGTCACGTCCTTTTAAGGTTATTTAAAATACTAGTAATTCTATAATTATGTGATATTTAAAATGCATTATCTTTAACAAGAGGATAAATTTTTTTTAAATACATAATTGCTGTCGATTTCATCAAAAGCATAGGATTGGCTTTTTCCTAACTCACGTTTAATTGTCAAGAAACTGAATCAATTAGGTTTCCATAATTTATTTATTTATTTATTTACATCATTTCACAGTAATTCACTTATATCAAGGCGGTTAGTAAAAAGTGATGAAAAAACTTTTAGAGAGAGAGAGAGAGAGAGAGAGAGAGAGAGAGAGAGAGAGATTAAACCTACATGATGACAGACACTATGTATGAATAGTATGTATCTGAATGTAGCTGATTTAAAAAAAAAATAACATTCAAGAATGGACCCTACCATATTTTTCATAGAAGTTTATGTAATCTGTAATGTATTGGAATTAACGTGTGGTGGTTTATTTTCTTGCACAATTTGTACTCTTCGGCATTTATATGATCGCGTTGTTGTGACACCATCGCGTTGTTCTTTTTGCTAACGACTCTAAAGGTTATTGCTTTGTGGTCTAACGCCATCGCGTTGTTCTTTTTGCTAACGACTCTAAAGGTTATTGCTTTGTTGTCTAACGCCATCGCGTTGTTCTTTTGCTAACGACTCTAAAGGTTATTGCTTTGTGGTCTAATGCCATCGCATTGTTCTTTTGCTAACGACTCTAAAGGTTATAACATTGCCGTCCGACACCACCAAGGCAACAGATTCATGTTGTTTTTTTTGTGAAACTTGCCATCATTATATATGCCATAACCAGACTATTAAATATAGGATCATCCGAAATCTAAAATGGCTTCCATTTTAAATGTGGAGGACACAGCTTACATAAAATATATTTTATTATCCAATTTTTTTTCCCAAAATAATTTTTCTTAAAAATTAAGTGATAATTTTTGTCATACTTTTTTATTTTTAAAACTTACAATGGCTTCCATAACCATCATGGCGGGCAATATGGCAACTGAAACAACGAAAGAAAGATTTAAGCATATTTTGTATCTATTTTAAAATTAGTGTTGCGTGAAAACAGTTGGTATAATGACTCACGGGTGGTTACATGTAGCTTTAAGACATGATTTGCAATTTAAATGTTCATTTCAAATATGGAAGACGAAATGAGCGCTAAAATATAAGAAATAGTATACGACGGGGACGTACATTGTTAGTGTTATATATAGACCCATGTTCTACAGATATTCCTGTTCGATCGTTTTATCGGAGGGACACATGGAAGTAATCATCCATATGTTTTATTGTTTTTCTTATGGACAGATACATTATGAAACGTAGCTTGCTTTGATAATACCAACTGTACTTTTATCCGTTTTATACCAAATTCTATTTTCTATATTCTAAAGACATTTTTTCATCCTGCAAAACAACTATATATTTGAAAAAAAAATGTGATATGACCTTTATCGCTTGGATCTAAATTATGTTCGATTATGTTGCTATTGTAACCAGTTGAAACTTTTTTTAAATTTAAATTGACGGTTTTGAATATTTTACAAGAAATTAAAACCAAGTTATGCCTCGAAATATAAAAATGAGTAAATAAATGTAACCACATGTTGTATTGCATTCATTTCATAAACAAATTAAAAATTACTAAAACATTTTCGGAGAAAGTGTATTGAATAAAATCAAAATACTTTTGGAACAGAGGAATCACCAATTAAA
Organism: Tegillarca granosa; assembly: GCA_029721355.1. Lineage (NCBI taxonomy): Eukaryota > Metazoa > Mollusca > Bivalvia > Arcoida > Arcidae > Tegillarca > Tegillarca granosa. The sequence goes on along the minus strand of CM056602.1, from coordinate 31,027,059 downwards.
ATGAATTTTTTATATTCGTGAGTATTTTTTTTTTTCAAATTCGAAAAAAATTAAAAACAGTTTGGGTTTCATGACAAAGGTCTCAAAAGACTAACAAAATGATTAAAAAAAATAATTAATTAAATAGCAATTAAGCACTGCAGTGTTTATTTTTTTTCTAATATATAGAATAGAATATAAAAGTATAAACAGTTATGAGACTTCAGAATTCGGTTGACAATTGATCTTAAGCACCAGCGTACAGACTTTGATACACTCTTGAATTTGAATGCCTCTCGGGTAGAGAAAGAAAAGGTTATCGGTCCTTTTGCCAGATGTTAACAATTTGAACCATTATCACCACTATCCCAGAACAGTCAGATCTTGTACAATTGATAGAATCGTGTGAACACATGATTTTCCGTATATTTGTTACCTTGACAACAGAACAAAAATTATTTCTCATCCTTTTGTTTCATCATCCTAGAATTAGCGACTAGGTTATGAATGACGTAACACGACTGTTTCAATATTTCAGTTCTTTTGGCACGAGAACTGAGTCTACTTCCTCATATAGTTTTTTTCCATCCCAGAACCGAAAATGAAATTTAATCAACAGAATCGTGACTTGGGCAAAATCAGCCATCTTTCCAATTTTTACCATACCCCACCCAATCCCTCTTTCGCTGTTTATACGTAATAAATCTCTTTCTTGATCGTCTATTAGAAATTCAAGTTTAACAAAAGAAATTGCTTCTAAAGTTGATTTCTTGTTTCATAAACGAACTGCTATTGTTGAAATAGTTTAGCCGGACTCACAGCAGGTTTTCTATGACTATACGCAAGGTGTGTTTCTGAGATTCATGTAAATTCAGAATCAAAAGGCCAACTGAGTATTCTTTTCTATTCTTTATTAAGCCATTAGTTACAATTCATAGGCAAAACATAATATTTGTATGAAAAGTATGAACATTAAATAAATAAATTACATACATAAATAATAATAATCTTATTGGAGGATTTACATAAGTAAAATATTACATTATATAATGTTAAGTATCATATATAACGTACATAATCTGAAAAGTAAATGTAATTATAATTATTTGACACGATTTTTCTCAATATTTAGCTAAATTTCTTAATTGTTTTACATTTTGGATATTAAAAAGTTCAACTAGTTTGAAAACAGATGGGCGAACCCAGTAATATTGTTTGATATACTGCTTCAGATATTTGTATAATTTAACTTGACATAACTGCGGACAGAGTTAATGAGCTCTAATTTTTTAAATTGAAAATTTAACGGTTTAATTAATTAATTAATGAATTGATTAATCGTTAATTCATTTATTTATTCGCTGAATTAATCAATTCATTCATTAATTAATTAAATATTTATTGTTTCTTTATTTATTAAAAAGAACGCTTGAATATTGATAAATGAGAACATAAATTTATTTAAATTACCCTAGAAACGTCGTTATTTATGTTTTACAATTTGTTCATACCTCAATACTTTCCATATTTTTCCCTTCACTGTCAAATAAGAGACGTTATACTATTTCAAAACCTTGGAACTAAATAAGTCTTAATTGTAATGAGATACCATTTAAAAGTCCCCACAACGAAGCAATAAGATTTCTGACTTGCGATATCCTTATTCAAAACTGGAAATTGTTTTTAGATTGACAATATTAGGTTTAAATGATATTGAAAAATGTATTCATAACTGAAACAAATATTAAAAACAGCTGTTTAAAAAAATTATTGGAGGGGCATTAAACACTGAAAAATATAGGTCTTGTTTATTTAAAACACTCTATCATTTGAAAAGGGCTTTTGTATTATGTACCTTCTGAGTTTCAAAATTATCTGTCAAGTATTAAGGGAGAAATAACTGCTTAATAAAAAATATTTTTTGGACGGGAGAGTACACTCAGATAAATATAGCTGTTGTTTATTAAAAAAAACTATAACATTTGAAAGGGATTTTGTATTATATACCTACTGAGCTTCAACATTATCTGTCAGGAATAAAAGGAGAAATAACTGATTAATTTTAAAAAAAAATATGTTTTTGGAAGGGACATTAAACTCTTACCATATAGCTCTTGTTATCATTTTGAAAAATAAATAGCAAAAGGCACCATGACACCCATTCCTTATAACTCCTGTAAAGTTTTAAAAGAATTAGACGAGCCATCTCTGAGAAACGCTCCGGACAAGGGTTGAAGAAGAAGAAGAAGAAGAAGAAGAAGAAGAAGACGACGAATGAAAGAAAGAAAGAAAGAATGAAGAAGGAACGCAGCAAAACCAATATGCCCCACACCAAAACGAAGATGAACAAAATAATTGAACACTGTTTCCCTTCCGAAAAAAATTCGAAAATACCGATTGTTTAATTTTATTGACCATGACATATATGTTATATAATGCAATATACTGTTTGTTTGTTTTTAGTTCTTATTTATTCTGAGAAATGGGGAGCGTGTGATTACGGACTAAAATTATAGATAATAATGATTTTATTAGAATATACCACCGACTAGATGACCATGGGATTTTTGTAAAGGATTAAGAATTTGTTTCATATTGTTTATGCCCTCCCAAAACACTTCTAGGAAACTCTTATTTCAATTGTTAAATGCATTTTAACAACTACTCAAAATTTAAAAATACACAATAAGTATCTTATTTCTCCTGGGAAAAATTTCAATAAAAAATTAAAAACAAACACACAAAAAAGCAGGTAAACCATGGCTAGAAGCAGTAATCCTTTGTAAATATACCAGGAAGAGATATACAAAATGAGATACAATTAGAGTAAAAACCTTGACATTTACCTAATCCCCTTTTAAGGAGATGAGTAAGTAATCCCGCTACGATAAGTGTATATAATCCATGGGAATAAATATACAAGTTTTGTTTTTCATACAGTGAACCCAGCCCACTAGGATGACATCGTAACCCGTGCCTGTCGCTACTCGTCAATTAGAGTTTTCATTTTGAACAGTCTCTCAAGTAGCCTATTGTTAGATATGAGATTTTTGAGACATAATTGATTCATTCATAATAATCGCAATAACTGAAACATGCAATTGTAAATAATTCAAAGGTGAAAAGTTTAAATAATATCTTGTTTTTTGTATAAAACACTTTTTTAGGTTAAGTTTTAAAGTACAATATTTAAGTTTATGTAAATATAGGTAAATCAAAAAAGGTAACCTCTAGTGAAACACATCTGGTTTTTAATGTGGGTCCAATAAAAAGGCCTTGTGATATTAAGGTTCACAGCGACTCTCTCCGGCTAGGTTCGAATACAACTCAGACAGCAGACAGGTCCAGCGTGAGAAGGTTTGTCAGTTTGCTTGCCGAAGGTCCGATGGCCCTCCGACTTTCTCTAGAACGCAGAAATTACCGCCTGGATATAAGTGAAAGTATCTTGTTTGGGCGTAAAACATGATTAATCTTATCCAATCCCTTTATGTTTTAGGTGTCAAATTCGCCGGTTTACAGATGACATTGCTTTTAATCGTCTGGGATGAGAGAGAGAGAGAGAGAGAGAGAGAGAGAGAGAGAGAGAGAGAGAGAGAGAGAGAGAGAGAGAGAGAGAGATAATCTTGGGTATTTTAGAACTAGTTAGGTATTTGTAACAAGTTTTACGAACCCAAATTTCCAAATCAAGAATCGAATTTTTATATTTCATCATTAGACAGTCAAATGATATAATAAATATGTATTGTTCAATTACAAAGTAACAAAATCATCATACACTTGTATGTTACATGTTTGCTACTAAATATGAATACAAAATTCACAAAATATTTCAAAAAAAAAAAAAAAAAAAAAAAAAAAAAATTACGGGGGCATCAGCAGCCGGTCTTACGGATTACAGTGCATCTTATCAACTACGTTCAAATCCTACCCTGAAATATTCCAGTGTGAGTAAGTTTGACATTTAGATTAGGTGGTTTTCTTCTGGGTACTACCTTTGCTTCATCAATCCATGACTGACAGACTTGATATGCTTGAATGAAATAATTTTGACAAGGGCGTTAAACATTTTTACTTCACTCCACTCAAAATATAATTCACGACTATGGTGGATCTAGACAACAATTTTTGTTTTCATAAAATATGACCATGACTTATATGATTATCTTTCACCATGGTTACGTTCACGTTCAGAATATGATTAAATTAGGATTCAATTAAGAATGGTTTGAACCCAAACCATCCCACATATTTTCATGCAAATTGTTAATGAGTTTATTTCTATAAATAAAACATAAACAGATAAATAATAAATAAATAAATAAATAAATAAATAATTAAAAAAATAAATAAAAGATAAATAAATCATCGACCATAAACATGGATGCAGAAACCCATTTCGGACTTGAACCCATTTTGTGGACATTAAATTTAAATCAAAACCCAATAAATTTGTCAAAAAGAAAAATACAAATGGAAAATAACTCTGAACCAAGATAATCACATAGATTGTAATAGATGCAACGAAACAAACTCTAATGACTTGATATTTATCGAATGAACACCGACTTGTGATCAGTTACTATTGCAACATAGACTGGACCATTCTGCTTTCTAATATAAAAATTATAAAGGTGTAAAGTTTGCACCACATCATATTTATCGAACATATACCCGTGCCGTGAACAGTGCACGATTTGAACATGGCCTGTACATTGTTGATTTTTATTAAAAACAGTTTCAAAGTTTACGTCATGTCTTGCTTGCTAAGACAAGTTTTGTTGTGTTTTTGCAAATGTTGGTTACTCATAACATGTTAATTATATCATATTTTATTTTGATATTTCTTAAAATCAACTCCTAGGAATTATAAAAGCACACGTGGTGTCGGCATGGTTCACAACACGTGTATTACCCTGTTTTAAGACATTTCTTTTTATAGAAGTTGTTAAAGACGTACATGATTTTGTGGTTACTAAGGTAACGCCCACGGACGGAAACTAGCCCAATTGGGACTAAGAGTCGAGTTAAAATCAAGCGGTTTAATGATATTGCAAGTTAACTGAACACAAACGATCCCAGTCATTTTTAAAACCATAAATAAAAAAATAATAAAATTAAATATATATGTAAATTAATAACATCATTGGCTATAACCTATGACTGAAAAGTCTATTTCTTACATAAACCCACACTAAATTCAAACTATATCCTTATAAAGTTACTGAAAAGAAGCTATGCTATAGGACCAATGTATTTTAGCCGTAAATTCGAGATATTACAAGACATATACAATTCACAATGAAACAACATTCAAAATGTATACCGACTTGTGGTCAGTGTATATGTACATCGTTAACTGATAAATATCACTTGTCATTATAAATTACAAAGATGTTTATTTAATTTTTTACCTTATCTTGCTTGCTTTAACACAGCAAAGACCGTTTTTTGTGAGTGTCACCCTGCTTAGTTATGAACACGATACATTAGAAGTTCATGACAACAGCCAAACAAAACATCACACATATTGATACTACTGGCCCTGTTTTCACAATCATTCCTTGACGTAAATTTAGGAAATTTCTGAGTTACAAATAAACATGTGTGATAAAGCTAAAAACTGAAGTTACAAGCTTGAAGTGTTCTTCAAAATGACACCTTAAATCTCTAAATATCTCAAACATTAACAAAATTATTAAGGTTCCAAATTTGCCAGATTTAAGTTAAGGAAAATCTAGTTAAGGAATGGTTGTGAAACCGGGGCCTGGTTGTAAAACTCTTTGTAACTCAAAGTAATATTTTTTATTTAATATAGATAACAGAAATTTTAGACATTTCGATTACTCAAATTGGTCAAATGACAACACCGCAATTAATCAACGATGTTAAGATATTTTGTAGCATAAGTGATATGAGCATCTAAAACCTTGTCTTATTCTGGGGACTTTCTGCAGGTACACAAGACGAAGAAATTACTTAGTGCTTTATAAGTTAACCAATTCATCAAATTAAATTGTGAAGTTTGTTTTAGATACGGTGGAGTTGAGGTTGTCCATTACGATGAAAAACGAATAATTACTCAGTCAACGGCTTTAGAACGTTGTTTTTAGTAAGGTAGCCATCAGTCCAACGCTTAAATGATTGTCCACATTTACGACTAAATCTAAAATCCAATGATTGTCAACTGACATTGTAATCTGTATTATGCAGTAACTTAAACTCAATCAAAGATTTATAGGGTCATTGTGACATTATAAACCCATATTTTGAATAAATAGCTTCCTGTTCTTTCAATTGATACTTTGTGAGTGAATAGAATAACATTTTGTAATCCATTGACTTTTCGAAAAATGAAAGTAAAGCAGATCAGAGTGATCTATTCAGAAGAATGTATGTAATGATTTGTTATAGTAATATGTGGTTATTACCTGTTTTACCAATGTCATTGACAGTTCATTAGAAAACACATTTGGGTTAAGATGTTGAAATCTATTGTAACAAAATTAAAATGTCACACACACTGAATTGTTAAAAAAAAGTATTGTAATCATTTTAAGGACTTTAATCTCAATAGATTTGTGAGGATTGTCCATACAAGGCTTATTGTGAAGAACCTAATTTAAAGAAATTGTTCAACTAAAGGCATTCTAGCGTAAAATGGTAGAATTTACGCTTATAAACATGAATAATAAGTAAATTGAGTAAAAACCCCGCTGGTGAACAAACATTTCCTCTCGTATTTCCATTGAAATCATAGCTTTTTGTTGTTGATACTTATTTTAGTTAAACTATTAGTCTAATTGGTGTAAAAATGTCCTGATTTTAATGATGGTTTATATTGAATACACCACTGTAATGAGACATCATTAGGCACTCTTCTCACCCCCTGAACTCACCTTTTTGTGTAAAGCTTTGACACACGTAAAACTCCAGAAATATGTGATAAACGTTCTTAATTTACCCAAAATCGTCTTTTAATATAAAAAACTCCTATCAAAATGATGATCTTATCGAAATTGATGTTGAAAGGTTGTTTTTGTTCGAAACAAATCGTGTCTTGGTATGTGGCCGCCGCAGGGGGTGAGGTACTCCCCCTTGTCAGTGTATAAAACGGGAGGGTAAACATGAAATACTTGTAGAAAGAACACGGTTTTTAAAGATAAAAGGAAATTATAAGATATTATTTTTGAATCAAATACATCATGTAGATGGAATGTTGTTGGTTGTTCCTCATGCTTCTGAAGTAGTGTTTGGTTGACATCAAAGTTTAACGTGCATTTAGAGGTTGTTTCAAGTTACAGGTTGTGACTCGGCACCTGTCCGAGAATTTTAAATTAAAATATTATGCACGTGCCTCGAGTAAATATTGCATGTAGTAGTAAGATAAAGTTCAAGGTCAAATTGAAGACATGTACTAGGATACAGTTTTATGTTATTTTCAGGAAAAAATAAGACTTTATGTTACAAGTTTGAAAAAGATATAATAAAGATTTTGAAACCAGTTGATGGAACACAGCCAAAACTATTAACAGAAAAGTTTACAATCTACAATCGCCGGTTATTATGGTAGATAAATATCAATATGTGGTCAGAATATAATCTTTAATGCAAATATGTGTATACCACTAAAAGCATATGGTAAAATTAGCTACGCTAAGGTAAAATTATATTAACACCAAATTACAGGTCCCTTGCAAAAATAGTTCTAAATGTAATTATGTCCGCTGATTGTATAAGGGTTTGGATAACGTTATAAATTAACATCTATGCTTTTTTCAGTAACCATCAAACAACCACTAAACATATTACCTGCTGAACAACCATCCAGCAATCCAATTAAAATCAAACAACCAACGTACCAACTATCAAACCAAACAAACAACCATCGCACCAACTATTAATCCAACAACCAACCAACGTACCAACTATCAAACAAAACAAACAACTATCGTTCCAACTATTAATCCAACAACCAACCAATGTACCAACTATCAAACAAAACAAACAACCATCGTACCAACTATTAATCCAACAACCAACCAACGTTCCAACTGTCAAACCAAACAAACAACCATCGTACCAACTATTAATCCAGAAATATACCAACGTACCAACTAGCAAACCAAACAAACAATCACCGTACCAACTACCAACCCAAACTATTAATCCAACAACCAACCAACGTACCAACTATCAACCCAAACAACCAACCAACGTACCAACTATCAAACCAAACAAACAACACCGTACCAACTATCAACCCAAACAACCAACCAATGTACCAACTATCAACCCAAACAACCAACCAATGTACCAACTATCAACCCAAACAACCAACCAACGTACCAACTATCATGGCAAACAAACAACCAACGTACCAACTATCAACCCAACAACCAACCAACGTTCCAACTATCAACCCAAACAACCAACCAACGTACCAACTATCATGGCAAACAACCAACCAACGTACCAACTATCAACCCAACAACCAAGTAACGTACCAACTCTATATCAAACCAAGAACAAAACTTATCAACTATTCACCTGAACAGCCATCCAGCAAACATCCAGCTAACAAAAAAAGTGTTTGATTTGCAATTGAAATTCTACAATTTAGACGATTTTATTGAAGGTTTTAATTCTTCTAGGTTATTGGTATTGACGGTATTCATTGTTATGCCTTAAAGTGTTGTAGTAGCTGTCCCTTGCTTTATTCATCCAAAATTTTCATACTTTAATTTTTTTATAATTAATAAAATATTACAAAAAGAGACATGACATAAATAATATAAAATAAATCGATATCTTTGAGTGTATCGACAAGACTGGCCTACTGACCTAAAGAATACATGTATTTTAAGACAAACCAAGATGCTGTAGGCATGGATATATATAAAAGCTTAAAGCTGCTGGGAATCGTGACAGTAGCCATGGTAATCTTTAGACCCGCTAATTACCTGTGTTTAATCGAAAACAACCCACTCAGAGATGCAGAAAAACTGATAGAACAAATAATATATATATATATATATATATATATATATATATATATATATATATATATATATATATATATATATATATATATATATATATATATATATATATGGTCTTGCTAAAGAGCGACTTGCACATGCGTCATACAATGGCGAAACACACTAAAAATTCAAGACAACAAATCAATATATACATATAGGTATAGACCATTGATATAAAACCTCCGATTTGATAAAATTACAGTATAGTTACCAATGGTGACGTACAAGCATTTAAAACTGAAAGCACAGAAAACTACCGTTAGAAAGATACCACTACTGAATAAAAATATACTAAGAAGTTACAAAAAACCACTAAAATCTGCTTACAACTTAATGTTTATAAAGGGAAAAAACCATTAACATCCAAAAATATCGAGATTGATAATAAAACTATGCTTCACAATCTTACATTGTTACCCTGTTTATACATACCCAGGTTACAGTAAGAACGCTCTCATCATATTTTTTCACAAACCCATGTTCATTCTTTTTTTGTACTTAATATCTAACATGTTTCGTCTTTTTTATTTTCTAGAGTATTGGTGAATCTATTTCATTATTACTAAAAATACAAGATGATTCTAACAAGCTACGATGACAAAGTATCAAAAACACGTCGTTCTACCGGTGTCGCCTTTGGCGCTCCATACATCGACGTGTTTATCACAGAATGAAGCATACAAAACGAGTGATACAAGTAGCGTATTAAATAACGGTCACAATATAAACAATACTAACAAGTAAAGATAGCTGATGTGGTAAAGATGTAAGTGACAGGCGGTATATTTTGACAACTTAGTGTCAATAATGATCTTAAATACATATGCCAATTGGTAAAATAAAATTAAACATCATATATTAATTGTTATTTTAAGAATTTTATCACCCAGTACAAGTGCATTATGCTTATTTCACAAGAGAAAATCTAAGATGAAGGATATTTCAAATTTATATAGCGCAGTATATGTGTACTATCCATGGTCCAACCGTCATGTGGTAAATTTTAATTTCTAGACAACTGATTGTAAAATTATTTTGAGTAACTTCCAGTTGTACTATAACCACACCACTGGAACTGTAACCACACCACTGGTATTGTAACCACGCCACTGGTACCATAACCACACAACTGGTACCATAACCACACCATTGGTACCATAACCACACCACTGGTACTATACCCACACCACTGGTACTGTAACCACACCACTGGTACCGTAACCACGCCACTGATACTGTAACCACACCACTGGTACTGTAAGTACGCCACTGGTACCATAACCACACAACTGGTACCATAACCACACAATTGGTACCATAACCACACCACTGGTACTATACCCACACCACTGGTACTGTAACGACACCACTGGTACCGTAACCACGCCACTGATACTGTAAACACACCACTGGTATTGTAACCACGCCACTGGTACGATAACCACACAACTGGTACGATAACCACACCATTGGTACCATAACCACACCACTGGTTCTATAACCACACCACTGGTACTGTAACCACACCACTGGTACCGTAACCACGCCACTGATACTGTAACCACACCACTGGTACTGTAACTACGCCACTGGTACCGCAACCATACCACTGGTACCATAACCAGACCACTGGTACTGTAACCACACCACTGCTACCGTAACCACACCACTGGTACCATAACCACAACACTGGTACCGTAACCACACCACTGGTACCATAACCACACCACTGGTACTGTAACAACACCACTGGTACCGCAACCATACCACTGGTATCATATCCACACCACTGGTACTGTAACCACACCACTGGTACCGTAACCACACCACTGGTACCATAACCACACCTCTGGTACTGTAACCACACCACTGGTCCATAAAAGTCGCCGATTTTATAATCATATAATCAGTTGGTCCCAGTAAGCGTTTATATTTCCTTTTATTTTCCGGTTTCCGTGTTTAGTGTTAACATGTATTGCTTTTTGTTCTTGGTTGCGTTGTATTAGCTGTTGTCAAGTATTTGATTTGATTTGAGTTGCAAATTTTCTTTTTCATTGGAGAGTTCTGTTATGTCAATTTTTTTATTAATAGTACAAAATTATCCTTATTTTTACCTTAACCGGTAACGTCTCGATATAAGTGAAAAAACATCAATAATTTAGTATGCATTGCTTTACTTTTTTCATGATCGATGTTTATATTTCATTTTAGTCAAAGTGTTGTTTTTCTTGAAACAGAATCGTGTCTATAACTTTTCAAAAAACCGAGAAATCATGCAACATAATCATTTTTCAATATATTAATATGAAATAAATCTTGGGGAAATACTGGAATTCGTGTACCGATAAATCACAGTATCCGGTACATAAATTCTCTTTCCGTGGATATTATTTCCTCTTTTACTTAAAAATCTGATCGGAAATCCAGAAAATAAACGAAAATTAACATAGTCCCACGTGTAAGAAATAATGGCTTCTTTGCCAAAACATACATCATTTAGGCACAAATTATTATAGCAGGCATTTTGTTGCCCGTTATTTCCTGTAAAACGCGGGATTAATCGTCCTTAAATCCATCCATCACCATTGTTTCAATCTGAATAAAATCTCAGTCACAATAAAGGTCTAAATCTTCCCTATGATTAATGGATTAATGCGTTGTTACAGATTCGTATAATCTATCCTTTTTTATTATCTTTTTTTTTAATTTTTAGGGTGTGTTAAAACAATCCTCACCGGAAGCTACTGCAGCATGTATATTGATTAACGATACATGAAAATTATCAATCATCTAATCGTCTAATCAGACATGATCTAAAATGTAAAACGATAATTAAAATCAAGGATTGAAAACTAAAATCGTAAAAAGTAATATCACTACACTATATAGAAAATACAATATAAATTTGTCACGAAGAAGAATACAACAACAACAACAACAACAGCAATAATAATAATAATAATAATAATAATAATAATAATAATAATAATAATAATAATTTTAAAATAATAACAACAACAATGACAATATTAATAATAATAATGATAATTTTCTTGTGTTAGTTTTTTAATACATTTATCATAATAAAATTCAAAAATTTACTTTCATTAATTAAAAAGAAAGAAAAATACAATGAAACCCAAGACATAAAAAAGCAACAATATACAAAAATCACCACTTGTGATAAAACAAAATAATATCGGTTTTTGACAAAAAACAAAACAAAACAAACAAAAAAGTATTCATGAGGAGTTTGATAAAGCGTACGTTACAAACATTAATTACAACACCAAAGGGAACTTATAACTTGAGTCCTTATAAACCAAATCCCTTCCAAAATGGTTATACTTATTAAGCTTTAATCAACTAAGAAAAGGTCTATTTGTTGGTTTTTTGTTAACTTTCTGTTGTTTTTTTCTTATTAATATATCTTGTTTTTCTTTTAGATTCAGAATCAGACTCCTGTTTTCTCTTTAAATTCAGCTTATTTAACTGAGCTTAAATAGTTTCAATTTTGCCATTTCTTATAAAGTATAAAACATGTACTGTTTAACAAAGGGGAGATAGGGAAGAAGAAAGAACAAATATCGGATAATAAACACGAAGCTGTGAAAGTAAAGAGAAATATTACCATATCTCATCATCAACAGCAAGGTGTAGACAAATCATATCTATATCCAACTGTGAGGATTATCAACACCAAAGTTATCTGCCCCTAAAATCCATCAGTGCCGGAATTATTCGGAGCAAGTTTCCTTGTTCCCAGTTGTTTCTGGAATCTGACTCTCCAGTGCCGGAATTATTTAGACGCTTCCTGTTTCAAATTTGATTTTTAGGGTTGTTTATATAGAATTATCGGTCGAGAGGACTTTGGTCCGACCACCGTGTTTGTCCTCCCGTCGCTGACGTTACTACCTGATAACAAGCATACTCAAATGAATGACCCTTGATAAACTCCATCGATGAACTAAATAAATATATCTTGACTATATTCACCTGACAGCTTTCAATCAATGCATACTTCTTGTTTTAGTCAACCAAGGAGTGTAAAACATCAATTTGAATGAGTTTACCTCCTTTTCAGGTTTCCAGAAGTGAAAAACTTGAAACATTGCAGGAACTTTTACCCACGTTTTGTTTTGATTGTAAGCAATGTTTATCATCAAATTTCGTTCTCATTTAAACCAATTTCACGTCACTGATCAACAGTCATTACTGAAATTGTCGATCACGTAGAAGCCCTCACATCAAATATTGTTAAACACATACAAAATTAATCTAATATTTTTATATAATAATTATTTATTTATTTATTAATGTTATTTATAATTGCATCAAATAGTTTTTTTTAATTTGAACGTGCTTTAATGTGAAACCAATTACTATAAAATGAATTATAATTGATTAACAATACAATAACATAAAACATATATTTAAGAAATAATGATGAAAGAATAAGGGTTCTGGGTTAAGATATTTAAAATTTGTGTAATGTTGTTACTCGTGTATAATTTGTTACATTTATATGCCCTTAGTTACTTGGTTGTTATTGCAATTTGGGACACAAAGAAATATAAAACTAGATCACTGATATATCTTGTTTTCTAACATCTTGTTTTCTTTATTACTAATGTTCATTTCCCTTTGTCACACACAGAGAGAGAGAGAGAGAGAGAGAGAGAGAGAGAGAGAGAGAGAGAGAGAGAGAATGATGCATCCAAATAAAAAAAATTACCTTATAAACTTATTTAAGATGAATCATTCTACAAAAACAGTTTGTTTCGAGATCCCCAATACCCTAGAAGAAGGCGATCAAACACAGCGTACTCGAACCCAACCCAAAATGTGACATTTTACGGAATTTTACACATGAACTCCTAACAGCCCATTTGTAAATACTTAATAATTAAAACGCAATTTTCTCAATTTTCTTAAAAAAGTTTCCTTCATTTAAAAGAAGTGTCATGTCTTGTTACTCGTGACACATTTACAAATTTATCTATGACTCAAAATACCATTACAGAAAAAATCGACAAAATACAAATACTTTTGTTTTGACGCATACCTTTGCTTTTAAATCATTTCAACTCTATTTCAATTATTCAGAAACTCAATACCCGTTATCTTTGATTGTCGAACAATTAAGACAATCATTAATTTAAATGGGCATAGATCAACTGGTTAAAATTTAAAAACATATTTGACAGTGGACATTGGCGAATATATTTGTACATTTAATCTTAACTCGTTAATTTAACATTTTAAAAAGACTGGGCTAGCATTTTTGTCCTTCCCACCTGTCACTTGAATACCAATGAGGTCTTCTTGTTAAATGAATTCGAACTTAAATCAAATGTCGTTTGATCTAGTAATCAATTTCCTCCAAATTAAATACATTAATTAAAATCTACAAAAAAAATTATTTTCTACCCTTTGAATATAAAATTTATATTACTTTACAAATGTATCGCGATAAATCATGATCTTATTGTTAAACTTACATTGGTAAATATCCTACTGAAGAATTGAAGAATAGTTATAAACACCGTCTGAACGTTGAACTAGTACCAGGTATTTACGACTTTAAATTTCAAAATAAAACCTTTAATTTTTTGTAATTTTTTTTCAATTCTTGATTTTAATTTCTGTTTATTATATATAAATGCCATTACACCACCCATGGTCTTATTTATTTATTTATTATTTTTTGATCATTTAAGAACATAGAACAATCAAGACCCTATATAAATATTTCAACCTGACAATACATATGTTTTATACTTAACGTTTAGGCAATATATTTGCTTCTCTTCGTATTGAGAGTTGGGAAGAATGAGTTATGATAAGATTATTCGTACACAAATTATCTTCTTAATGAAAATATGACCTTTTAAATAAAATGACATTTCGAAGATCCCTTTAAAACTTTTGATATATTTGTTTAATTTTTTTATATTAATATTATTTATTAGAACTTTGTAGCACCAGTAAGGATTGGCAAATTGAAGAAAACAAATAGCATGAAGGAAAATCTTTGCCAAGGAATTATTGTAAACGGATACATACAGCCCAAAGATGCGCTACGAGAATGAACCTATATACCCGATATATGTCAATTGTTCTCGCAGAAAAATAATAAAATAAATAAACAAAATACTAACTAACTAACTAACTAACTAACTAACTAAATAAATAAATAAAATCTTCATTGAAAATTTAAAAATAAATACTCTCTCTATCTGCATTTATTGTTGTCTTTTTAAGAGGTGTTTTCTTTTGTTTTTATGTGTTAGGGGGATTTTAAATAATGAATATAGAAAAAAAACTTGCTTGGGAAATTTCAAAAAGCGGAAAGACTACAATGTCATATGATTACCTGTATTTGCTCTTATTAACGGTTTTTAAAACGCAACGGGTTACCAGTTACGACGTAACGTATCCGCTACATTTCATGTGTTACCCGTCAATGATAAATACGTTACGACATTACGTATCCTCTACATTTCGCTACCCTCACTAATTAAGATGTACGGTTACTAGACAACAAATGGATAGATAATTATCTATTTTACTGCTTTTTATACATAAGTTTTTCCTGTTCATTAAAAGACCCAGCTTGAATACGTCAACATTCTTCATAGGATGTGACCTAATACCACTATTACGTTCAGATACACAGTGCGTAGACCACCGGCAAATAGAACATAATAAGATATTTTTTACCGGCAACTCGCTGGGAATTCTTGCTGTGTCTTTTTCGATATTTCGCGCTAAAATAACTGAGGAATATCACTCGTAAGGAATATGAGGGCAATTTTCTCTCCATTTCTCAGTGTGTACTCCATTAGTTTTGTTCATTTTGCGACAATAAGTGTCATTACTTTGTATGTACAGTTATTAGAATGACATACGAGTATGGCGAGTTTCTACTTGTCATCACCATGTGTCTCCAGTCTTTATAGTAATGTGTTGTAGTATGCAGTCCTAATGCACTGTCTGACAGCGTGCTTCCGACATTCTACCTTGTGCCCATTCTGAAATTATAATTGGATTAACGTTCAAGAGAATTAAATAGATCAAGTAAGACATGAATATTTTTGTCAGTTCTTTGTTTTTTATTTTAAAATTGAAAATTGGATGAACGTTTTAAAGAATTAAATAGATACAGAAAAAAAAAGAAGAAATATTTGTGTCAATTGTTTGTTGCTCGTTTAATAAAACATCTCGAATCGAGAGGAATATTTTATTAAATTTTTTACACTTAACAGTTGATTTTTAATCAAAATACAATTTTCCTGAATGGAATGATTGATTGCTCGTTTGATTTTTGAAAAAAAGAATAACTCTCTTTTTTTAGTAGAATAAACCCACAAAATTCTGTTTGGTTTTCTAAGATTTTACTAGATTTCTTAAAATAGATTGTATCAGTATTTGAACTTCTTTGCTTCCCATTGCTAGGAAAGTGGGTTCTGAAGCTCCCTCATATATATATATATATATATATATATATATATATATATATATATATATATATATATATATATATATATATATATATATATATAAGCGGAGTAGGAGTAATGTCTTAGGGAAAGTAAAGATACAAATAAAATTCATTATTTTGTTTAGGTGTTTTTGAAGAGAAAAATAACTTGGGTATTCAAATGACATGTCAAACATTACGAAACAATTTGCTTAAGATTTCTGGAACGCTTTATTGGTCCTTGAATCCGATAAAATCAAACAGAATAATGTATGTGTTGGTAGGTACTAATGCAAATCCACATCAGTGGATATCTTTTCCTGATTAGATCCAGTGCCGTTCAAAGTCAGGATGGTTTTTATTATTTCATTTGAAATCAGTAGTCTCTATGTGAATCTGTCATTTTATCCTATTTTTCGCATTCTTGTAACATTTTGTTCTAGGTTACACTGACTATTATAAATATCGTGATATTAAGCCACAAATTATTTTTATAATAATCAGCGGTTTTTTATTTCTATTTTTTCCGACTTTGATTGTTTGTATTATTTCCTGGGTTACCACGTCTTTTGCCAAATAGCATTTTTCGGCAACCAATTAAATATTTAATCAGTTGACTTTGCTTATTAGATATTTCTTGAATGAAATATTCAAGAATTTATGATGTCATATTATAAAGTTTTTATTAGTTTTTTTTTCAAATAATTCTAAACTTAACAATTTGGCAGACTATCAAATTCATTACTTACAACAGTATATAGCTATTTTTGGAAGAAGAAACTGTTCCAACAGCATACAGTTATTGTTTGGAAATAGAAACTGTCCCAAATTATCTAAAAGCTTTTATTTGTAAGAAGGCTTTGTTTTATTGTTTAAATATATTTTTAAAAGAGAGTTAAAACGAAACCAATCAAATAATATAAAAATTGTGGGAAAGAAAATTTTAAAAAGTTTGCTCTAAACATTTTGAGTCTATGTGCATCTTTTTTAATATTCATGTTTAGGCAAATATATAATATATACTCCATTGTCTGACGTCTACATTGTTTAACGTCTACAATCAGAAAACATTCACATGCCAAGTCGTAAATTTCCTACAGTATCAGTTCAGCTCATGTTGTATTTTAAAAGCTAAACTGAACTAATTTTCACCCGTTACATTTATGAATAATACGAAACATTAGTTAATGATATACCAAACTTATCAGCTTAATGGATAATGTAACGTTATACAGATAGACTATATAGCCACCAATTTGCAATTACCTGGTTTGATTGTCAAACCGATTTGTCCTGATGACAGTCAAGATTTCAATTCATGCAAAAAGACTAATAAACGATCATTCAACAAGTTTGACGTGGCTATGTTACCTTCACTTCATGACCTTCATAATTTTATAAAGTTTAGTTAAACAATGGAACAAGCTTGTTCTCTATACAATGATTTGATTGGTCAAGATTTCACTTACATTAAAATACCAGTTTTATGCCAAGAAATTTTAACTATATGTAACATTTTTGAAAATCGATGATTTTTATCCCCATAAATACTATGTTTAATAATTAAATAATTACAAAAATAAAATTCTAGCTATTACTGGCGGGTGGCTTGTAGGTAGATGATGGTATACTTTTTGGGTTCGGGAAGTGGTTGACAAATATTTAGGGTTTGTTAGTTGTTTGTAATAAGATGATTGTATATTTTGGGGAATTAGTAGGGAGATGGTCATAAGCTGATGGTAAAATTTGGGGTTGATTGTAAGATTGGTAATAAGCTTTTGGTAATTTTTTGGGGATTGACGGGAGATTTGTAATAACATGATAGGTAAATTTGGGGCTTGGCGGGAGATTTGTAATGAGCTAATGGTAATTTGTACGGCTTTGGTAGGAGATTTATAATAAGCATATGGAAATTTTGGGGGTTTGTATGTGTTTGGTATCAAGATAATGGTATACATTTTGTTAGGAAATTAGTAATAAGCTAATTGCATGTTTGCGAGGGAGTGGTGAGAGGTTAAGAACAAGCTGATTGTATATTTTAGGGTTATTAATCGTGTGTACGGCTCTGTTTAATTTTTTTTTCAGAATCGTTAAATTTCATTTTTCATTTTTTCAAATGAAACCCATGACATTGCTTTTGACTACACACCAAGAACTTACCAGGTAAAACATGCGAAGCATGTTGAAAAGAAGACATATACTGCAGCAGGTATGAGTCATAATGATAAAGCATATATGACAAAAGCGGGTCCGGGATTTCAAGGTTAAGGATATGTAAGTTATCTATAATATTCAGTTTAGATGACAGCTTTATCAAAATGATGTGATAACAAAGATACTTTATCTTTGAAAATACTTTAAAACGTATTATTAATAGGTTTTGGACCAAATATCTGTATATGTAGCCCCTAAACAAATACCTAGAGATATTTCTATATGTTCTGAAGATGTACAGAATGTTATAATTAATAACGTTTACGATGAACGCACATGGTTGACTTGATGATTTTTTTCTGCTTATTTCAACAGCACCAAACTGTACTTCTTAAAACACTTATAATTTTCACCCAGTTAGGATTAAATGATAATTTTCCACAGCATGGAAAAAGTGACCAAGTACCGAACCAAAGAACGTTTGTACAAGCTGGAACCGTCAGTTTAAAAAATTGCAATGGCATGAAAGGACTAAAACATATTTATCGTTCAAATTCTCTAATTTGACTCAAACCGCCCAATTATAGTACATCAAGAAGCAAAATGGTTTGTGGATTATTAAGCATGAATTAGGATTTTATACTGTAGTAAAATAAAAGATAATTTGCCAGTAATATAGGTAACAAGGGAAAGAAATGATTTATACTCAAACTAAAAGCTTGTGGAGTAAGTACCCCAAAGGTATCCATAACTCAGTAGACAGTACTTTGTGCTGTTAGACAAAATACAATTCAACAAAATTTTCAGCCGTCTTAATTTTTGAAATTTATTTCAAACTAAGGTTTGTTCCCTCATGCAAAGCATTCCTTAGCTGGATTTGGATTCATATAATTTTGTAACTTTAGATTAATTAATTTTCAACTGATTGGCTTACGATTTTATCTATAAAACTTTTCGGCCTCTAGTGTCGTTGATAAAGAATGATTTTCCGAAATGTGCACATATGGCACATCAAAATTTAACAGGAATTTGTGTGATATATTTACCCTAGTAAACGTATCTTACAGAAAAATATGAGATCAGGAAAGAATCTTTTTAGATTTAAATAATAAATAAAATAAATAACGAAATGATTTATTTATTTATTAATCATTATATGAGATTTTTATTATTTTTCAGCCACTTATCTTTTAACAGAACTATGTAGTTAGAAACCGTGAAGATACACGAAAATATGGCAAAGTAGTCAGAGAGAAAACGGAAAGAAATGGATCAGATAAAACCAGTTAGATCGTACAGTTAGATGTGTTGTACATATGAAATCTCAAACTGTATCCATATCCTATTAATCAATCACCTTTTAACTGATATCTTAATTAATCTTCCATTTGTTTATCAGTTTGATGTCAATGATTTCAAAGAGAAGTCTGAAATAGACTGGAACCAAGGGAGAGTACTCTGCATTGTGTTGATGGCGTTATACAAAACGATATATCACTTACAAAAACGCGTTTTACAATGTTTTGTGATCAGAGTTGGAAATCTGAATTACTGGTTATGCGAGGAAATGTTTGTTTTTGAAAGCTAGTTTTTGTTTTAGAGCTTACAATATTTTTATATATCGCTTTGTAAAACATCAGATGCTTTAAGATTTATTTGGGATATATAACAAACATTTTTATTATTTTTTCCTGAGATGAGAAAGTATTTGCTTTTTATAAATCTCTGATTTATGATTTGCACTTTAAGCATACTATGGACCCCCTAAGGCTTCCATAGCAATCAGAGTTAATCTTGAACACTGAAATAGAAATTAGGAAATTTCGAACTGAAATTGGCAAAAGAACCAACAACACTTAATAAAACAAATAAATGATAAGACAGCAAAACAAAACAACAACAACAACAACAACAATAATAATAATAATAATAAAATAAGATACAACAAAAAATAAAATATAATATAATATCCAACATACGCTGAGGCAACTTATTATAAAATCTACTGATTTGGTCGGACACCGGAGAGCAATCGCCTAAAAAAACAAACATTGCTTTAAGTTCAGTTTTGCTCCTATAACATAACTTTTCTGCTATTGCATTATACATTTTACTTCATGTATAGGGAACTTAAAGAACTGAATCTTAACAAGAGCACTATCTTTTTTCTGACAAATTTCAGTCCATGTACTAAAACAATTCTTGTTCAAGAGGGAGTAGGAGAAGCCCCATCATGAAATACTATTCTGTTATATGTAGTTCTCGTCTACAATTAGATACAAATTTATCTTCGCCTTATTTACTTATATTATTCTTATTTATTGTATGGCAAAACGGTTTCGTATGGTATTTGAATTTGATTTTGTAATGTACATTCCAAATTTCTATAATTTCATCCTATGAAGGTTTTGTTATTCAATTTATTAGACCGAAAACTATAAATGCCATTAATCACGTGACTGGATTATGATTATATAGTTGACGTTAAGCCACGTGATTTGATGATGATTATACATGTGACGTTACATATATGACCGACGATGTGACTTGACAGTGCATGTCGTAAATGTCAGCATTTTATTTTTTGAAAGATAAAAGTTAAATTGATTACACGCGCAATGTCAATATAATCATTGAATTGACTTTGAAATGGCTTTAATAGTTTCAAAAACTCTCGCCCAAAACAAACTAATTGTAACAATCTAGTGCGCAAAATTACGTTTGCTGTGTACGCCAATGAAAGTCAAAGCATAGTGTCATCATTTAAAGACATTGATTAAATATCCCAATTAAAATCTGACAGTTATAATTCGCATTATAAGATTGTCAGACGCGTTATATGAAGAACTGCTATCAGTAATTTACAATTCAATTTCAAGGTATACAGCGATACTATTATCAGATATTATGACATCATAACAAAAAGCGTGAAAAGGCGTGATTATACAAGCAACTACAGGCTTGTATTAAATGAATGTGCTATTAATACCCCACCCGTGTTGAAAAACACTTTAGACTTACTCAGCTTGTAATTTTTTATTTAGCAAGAGTCTCTCATACAAAAAAAGATCCCATTGTTATTTTCATCGACTTATTTGACTGGTAAAAGTTCTCAATACGTCCTTCGTGAACAACAGTCTTTTTAGAAGTGGAAGTTGATTGAGCACTTTACAAGTCGAATGACAAACAAATTAATTCATGCTTTATCTGATTGGTTACTACGTAAAGCGGGAAAATATCGGCCAATGAAAGATTCTCTTGCACAACAAAGTTGCCATCAGATAATAAACAGTATGATTACGTCATGTTTGTTTTTTTTTACCAGTAGCTATACTTTTTGTTGGAATGTCTGCTCAAGTTCAATTCAAAATTCAAAATTACGTTGTGAAATACCAATTTAAATCTACAAACATTTTGAAATTAGAAAAAGTATAAAACAAAAGGATAGAGCAACAGCAACAACAAAAAAAACAAAAAAAAAAAAAAAAAAAAAAAAAAAAAAAAAAAAGAGAGAGAAGAAAGAAAAAAACCCACCATAATTATATCAATCTTGTTAGAAGAGTGAATGAAATGGTTCTATAAAACTTACACCTCTTTCTAGAGATTAAACTAAGAAAGAAAACATTATCTTGTCAGGTTCTACAAGTTAAGCAAATGTTCTTCTCAAAGACAGAGCATGGAATTTAATACTTGAAGTCTTGTACACATCTTTAAACATTTCCTGCAAATAATGATAAGACTAGCATCAATATGTTAAATCACTTGTTTGGTTATACGTAAAATGTGGACTGGATTAAATGGAATCGTCAAGTTGACGTGTTTTAAATTGGATAATAATTTTTCAAGTTTTAGTCAAGATTCTTTTACTTCTAATGAGGCGGTCTTTTCTGGAATGAAGGAGGAAACCGAAATGCTCGGAAAAGACCATCGATTTTCGGCAAGCGAACAGAGTTGGATTCGAATTTAGTCAATAAGAGCGTGCTGTGATCCGTAAACGGTTGCTGTAGACCAGTCGACCAACAAAGCCATCATGGCGGGTTTTTGGATACTTGGTCATGATTCTAACTTCAGTTATGTATTGTAGGCATTATATAACCTCAGTCAGTCACATTCTGTTTCGCCTTCAAACCTCGACTTTAGATTATAATCCAAAACTTCATTCTAGTTCAGATTTTCCACTTTTTTATGAGTTTACTGATGTTCAGATTAATGTGACATGTTTATTTTAGTTTTTAGCACTTATTATCTCGGCTGATATATAAGCTCGCGTCATTTATTCTTTTGTTTTTATTTAAAACGAGATTTTTGCCTCATTAAAAGACTTTTAAAACTTTTGGTACTAATCAAAATAAGAAAAAAAGTTACGTGATAGCAATCATATGTCTATATATGAAATGATTGTTTTTATTAACTGCTTCTTGTTGCTTATAGTTATGATGTTTTACTATTTTTGTTCTACATCGTATTATTTGTTGTAGTTTGTTTTTGATTGTTTTTGTATTCGACAGGTCACTGCCATTGAGCTTAAACTTTTTATATTTATTTTGAAGTATTTGTTGTTTGTTTCATTGTTGTGTATGTCGCATCTGTAGTTCTCAGCAATATTCTAGTCGCAACCGTTTTTTCTTTTTTACTTCACGGATACTTGTGGATTTTGATTTTTGAGCAATAGTTTCAAAACTGTTTTGTAATAGTGGGCACTTATTAAGCATAAAAAGCGATACTTAAACCTGTATTTCACTTGTGATCGACCGGAACGAACCTAAAGCAGTGAGAAGTCTTGCTTTACTCCAGCGACTGCTCAGCTTGAAGTGACGGTATTCCCCTTGCCATTGTCATTAGTGCAAAATACACATTCACAATTAGATAGCCACGGCGGCTCAAGTGGTAAAGCGTTCTTTTCGAGATCTGGAGGTTGTGGGTTCGAACCATGGACAGAATTTAAAGAAAATAGAACTGTTTTAGGAAACGTTAATAACACATTTGTCCATCTTACTATGAATTCTGCATATGTACATATATGCTGGGTGGTTGGTTGTAATATGTTTAATGAGGTATCAGCATTGGTTTGTCCTCTGCTAGCTCAATACTTTAGCGATTATGTTTTGAGATTATTTGACCAAAGCAGAACACATTGTGTCATATACCACTTTTTGAATTTTTATCAAAAATACATTACAAAAGTAGTATATTACAGCTAAAATAAATAAACAAAACCTTGTACGCATTGAAACATGTCGTGTACCAAATTAACGGTAAAACTCAAAGTAACATATAATAGATATAGGAAGCATTTGGGTAAGCATACAGAAATATGATGGTAAAAATATAAATAAGTCTATGTATGATGACGCCCGTAATAAGATATCCCAGACAAACAAAACGTTGTTAAATAAAAATTGTTAACTATTACTCAAACCTGTTAAACCTGGAGAAAACAATTCATATAAAACTTTTAAAAATAGAGTCTGCAACAAAAGACATGGGTACAACTTTTATACAACTGTAAAACACACAGGGAAGAGAGAGAGAGAGAGAGAGAGAGAGAGAGAGAGAGAGAGAGAGAGAGCATTTAAAATAGTAAGCAAACATTTCACATTATATAACATATATTTTCATATATGGGGCTTAGTCATAATCACCTTTCTTATAAACTTACATAATATTGTTATAAAATCTGCCCTATATTAAATGAGAAGTTTGAATTCTTTCGGCTTTTTTAACAGTCTGTATCGCACTAACAATGGCATTACTCCCTTTTACAGCTTTCATTCTCTTTATTGAAATACAATATGCCTTTCATAAGGGAAAATTAAATTCTTATTGAGAAATTCGTTCATCCTTAAAACGAAATTAGCAAAACGTGCATATTGACAGATTAAGCAAACAACGGTTGCCGTCCTGACACGCAACATTCTCTATTTAATCGTTTAACACCGGATTAATGAACTTAGCACTGTATGCTGATCATAAGCCTTCAATATGGAATCCAAAATTCTTTTTTTTTATACAAGAAAGAAGCGACGGTGAGGGAGGGGAAATGACATTTTTTTTAAAAAAAATGTGGGACAGACAAATCTTTTGTTGTATTTTCCAAGAGTAAGGGAGGCGACACCAAGAAAAATAGGGAAATACGAAACATGGTTTTGAATAGACGAAGCTTTTTTTCCAAAGCATGTTTCACGAGTAGATGTTCACGAGAATTGATTTGACAAAATTCACTTATAGTTGGCGTCGTCTTAATTTATCTTGTCTTAACCCTCACGCCAAATATGATCAATAAATAGGATTGCTATATCAAGGGGGATCTTAGAGAAGAAGAAGAAGAAGAAGAAGAAGAAGAAGAAGAAGAAGAAGAAGAAGAAGAAATAAGCAAGAAAAAACATCAAACGAAAAAATGTGGAAGGGAGATACAATAAAAGGTTTTAAATAAAACAAACTTTTTTCAAAAGCACGTTCTAAAAGTATTGATCTGACAAAATTTACTTATTCACTCATATATAGCTGTTGTCATCTTCATATAATCTTGACAAGAGCAAAAAGCGAACCTCAGTCAATAAATCAGTATGGAAAACATATGAGCTAGGGGGCTGGTCTTTTTTACAGTTATCCTATTTCCTGGTTTTGTTCTGGTCTAAGAACTAGCGCACGAAACTGTAGTTTTTCAACTTAATCTCTCGGCTGATATGTTCCACATAATCTTGATCCGTATCGGCTAGCGAATGATTAATAACATTAAGTTTCAGTGTGTTATATATATGCATTAATAATCTTTTATTGAGTAACACAACACCTCTATATATAAACCGGCCTGACGTGGTATCGTTGTTCAACACCTAGAAATAAGATATATATTACTGTGCCCACTGCTTGGCGTTTTATGTCATAAAACATATCTGTCTTATTATCTTGTTTTTTTCAAAGCGCAAAACAATTTTCCAACATCAGACTTTAAAAAACAGATTATTTTGACTATAGCATTTTGAAAAATTGATTAAGAACTTTGTAGCCGAAACGAGTGTCCAGTGTAACCAAGAATATGGAAAATCAAACAACGAATAAACAAATAGTTGACAACACATTAAAAATGATTTCTTACAAGACGATTTTTAATTACATAATTACAACAAAGCATCAGGAAATTTTAATAATCGTCAATTTAGGACATTATTCTTCGATTTTAGCTGTCATATATAATTCTAAAATGGTATATGAAACAGACAATACCATTTTAAATGTATTTAATGATTAAATTCAAAAATGATGTATGGCATTTCGATAAAATATTAAAAGACATTTCAAACATCTTATATCATTACATTTTAAACATTTTCAACATAACCAACCGTTTAACATCGGACAACATTCTAGGATTGTCTTCATACAAAACTCATTGGTAGAACCAACAATTTGCATTCTTATAAACCCTCTAAATATGAACACCATTTTAAGGACCGTTTCCATTAACACTCATTTTTACAACCATTGCAAAAATCTTAGGTATTATACATTCAAAAAATATTTCCTAGAGCTAAGGCTATGTACATAGAAAAACCTTCGGACAAACGCAGCAAACATCTTCAATATAATGAAGCCTTTACACCATCCTTGATTGGACTATTCCCATACACAACTCCTTTACCAGACATTGCAAACATTTTCATAAAAGTAAACCATTTTAATTACAATTGTTACTTTGCATTAAGATACCGGAATCACAACCGTAATTAATGAGCAGGTATCGGATTTGAAGGAAGTATTTTTGTTTTTATCACTGGTCAAGATTAGTCCACTTATGTCGAGGTGGTCAGCCTTGATGTGATAATGGAGGCGAAAAACTTCGAACTTTGGCAAACTTTCTGGGACATACAAAAAAAAAAAAAAAAAAAAAAAAAAAAAGAAAAGGCAAACATTTTTTATCTAATACAGACCAACCACCCATAAAAATTAACATCATTCTAGAGTCGCCGTCATACAAAAAAAAAAAAAAAAAAAAAAGAAAAAAGAAAAAAAAAAAAAAAAAAAAAACTTTGAAAGACACATTGCAAACATCTTTAATATAATATTTTTAAGACTGATCGATTTAAGACTGTGTACATACAAAATCCCTTTGAAAAACGCTGCATACATCTTCAATATAATAAAGCGTTTTAATATAGAAAATCATTCTTGGACTTTATCCCTACAAAACCCTTCAATATCTTCAATACAGAAAACCTTTTCAAATACAGGATTAGGCGGGTATAGAAGTTGAGGAATATTGGTGTTTTACTCCTAGTTGAGGGCCGCAAACTCTTGGATGATAAAGGAAACCGGAGTGTCTCGAGAAAAACATTAACCTTTGGCATACTTCCACATACTAGAATCCGGCCAAGTGGGATTCGAACCTAGGTGATATCGAGGTCCCCAATAAGCTGCTTTCGGAGCAGTGTTTCATTTATTAACGTGTAATCTACTTTGATCAACTTACTTTTATGAATGGTTTCCATTTTGACATGGTTCATCAATATCTCACATGTATGTTACAACTCGGTTTGAGCAATTGTATTAGTTTCTTATGACTTTCCGTGTTGTTTGTTACTTCATGTCATCCGCCTTTTTTTTTTTTTTTTTTTTTTTTTTTTTTTTTTGAAGCTTTTAGGTCATAAATAATAATAATAATAATAATACTAATAATTTTGATTTTAAATAATACGTGATGGACAATTCATTTTACCCATTTACTTTTTAAATCCGAAGCATCCGGCCTCACTTATTTGATGGAAGTTCACGTGTACATGTATAATGACAGTTTTCAAAGTTATTACTTTGTTTTTTTGGGACTGTGATTTGGACATCGACTGGAATTTTTGTGTTTTATTTGACACGATCCCACTACTTTGAGACATCTAGATCTGGAATCCTCAGAAAAACGCCATAATGGCATCATTAATCAGGAACGTTATAATTTCCACCATCTTTCTTGAGTGGTCGAGTATATTTATATATACAGGAATTTACCTTCATAATATTTGACATTCCTTTTAATTATCAGCTTTTCTACCCTTTTGTTCGCTAATGTATTTGGAACATTTCTTGAGAACATTACCACATAACAGAGAACCTAACGTTAATCGACCAGAAAAAAAAAGAAGATATGTGATATGGTGCTATAAGTTTATTTGGAATTCAAGACAAGAAAGTTGGATGTTTTTTTTATCCCAATTCCCATCTATATAATACACTCACAAACAAGACAGAAGAAACCGAGCTGATACTAAAATTTATCGTAATGTCATATATACAAATGCCATTTTTCTCTTTACATAACACAGACAATTTATATAGATAATGAAACCTATAAATAAAGCTAAATATTGTCAATTAATATACAAAGATATCTAGTTTAGTGTACTTATGACATATAGGAATGGTCTTGAAGAAAGCTTTTAATATGCCATAAGTAAGTAAAATTGTGATATTTCAAACAGTTATGACGGTGTTAAAATAACACATCAGACACACACAGGCATCTCTCTCTCTCTCTCTCTCTCTCTCTCTCTCTCTCTCTCTCTCTCAATCTCTCTCTCTTTCACAGAGAGAGAGAGAAAGAGAGAGAGAGAGAGAGAGAGAGAGAGAGAGAGAGAGAGAGATGGAGATGAGAGAGAGAGAGAGAGAATAGAAAAATAATGTATCGTTTAATTGGAGTTGTTTATCTAATCAACTACAATTTATATCAGTCATAAATACACACTCATAACACACATCTATTAGACACCTTTACCGTGCAATTTTAGCAGATATGTAACTTTATTTCCATGTTTTGCAGTTTTTTTAAACATATAAATGATAAGATTATTTTTACTTTTCCAGCCTTTATACATTTAATATATTCTAAATTTGCTGTATATATATATATATAAAAGAATAAATCAGACCTTAGAGTTTTGTTTTTGTTTTTGTTTTTTTTTTGGTAAAGGGGTTTTGCTGTCTCACAATAAATGTTGCTAATCAGATATGATGTTTATTCTTTCGGACCACCGGGTCTCACAAAAACACTCTGATTTTGATTTGTCTCGACTCAACCCATTTTTGCATGAAATATAGAGCATCTTATTATATTAAAAAGCGAACTTTTTATTTATCTTTAAGAAATCACTTTTGAAATAGTAGATATGTCAGTTAATCGTGGGAGTTAAAACATTGCCAATGTCATGCTTTACATTTATCAATTCAAATAACTTTTTTTTCAAACTAAAGTTGCGATGATTTATTGGTATACCTTACTAAATTAGTAAACCTGAGTTGTAAACCAGTTTATTTTGCGTACTATGATTTTTGACATTTTGGGTTTTCTTGAAAAAAAAAAAATAAATAAATAAAAAAAACCTTATGACATGAATCTTTAAATATTTCTCGTCAAATATTTGACGAAGAAACAAAAACAAACTTATTAAAGAATGATTTTGAAACCTATCCCCTCATACCATTTTTATTTTGTCCAGTGCTCCACCAGTTTCTAAGGTTTGTAGTTCTATAAATGTGTGTATCTTGTATCTTGTGTTCTAATTCATCCGTTTTGCTGATGCTTTTGGTTACTTCCGGTTCCTGTCAAGTACCCTGCTCTGCTCATTATGTAGCGTGTTCATATTTTGTAAGATTTTTTTCTTCACATGATATAAAAGATTATATCATGAAAATTATAATATAAAAATGTACTACGCTTTTTTATCAGATAGGTAGATTTTTATCAAGGTGATGATAAAGAAATAGGTATCATTTACACAAAAAATTTAAATGTCTAAAATTTGTCATCAAATATGAAATAAGATATAAGATTACTTTTTAAAATTAGTTCGGATTGGTTTTACTCGTTTTCAAGGTTTTTTTAGGCACATATTGCGTATTGTATGGCGGATATTTCTTAAAAGCTTCTTTACTCATTTAAATTAAATTGTGCGTAAAATATCAATACGCTGATACTCGATCTCTTCAAAATATCAAGTCAAGCTATCCAGTTTTTGCGTTTTCTATAGATAAAGTTTTATAATCTCCGGATCTCCGGTTTACGCGGAATTATCCTGAATCCATTAATTCACCCCATCCATCTTCTAAAAGACTAATTTTCACATCTTTTTCTCTAACCATTTCATTTATACCAAAGTAAACCAGGCGGTTATTATAATAGTTTTATGTCGCAAGTTTTTTTAAACTCAATGTTACATATATTCATTATTTTCTCAGCATTTTTCTAGATAATGACCTTTTTTATATAATCCATCCTTCCCGATCCAGCTCGTTTTGCTTATTAAAGATGACAATTCCAAGAAAATTAGGAACTCGTATTAAATTTAATCAGAACGGGATTAATTCATTAATGGTGTTCTAATTTTTATATTTTAACATGTTATGTTGTATTTTGAAAAATAATTTACGACACGCACGACTAAAATTATAACATTTACACTTACAAGAGTTAAAAATATATTTTGCAATACTAGCTAGTTCAACTAAGAACATGCGGAATATTCGCTCAAAGACAATAAAAGTTAAAAATGAGTGAAAACCGAATTGTTTTTGCATCACAAATGTATAGAACTCAGCAATATCATTTTTTTTTTCATATGCAAGCTTTGAATATTTTTTTCTTAAATGTTAAATTTTGAATGTTTTTCTTAATGTAAAAAAAAATTAACAATTTTACATATGACAATTATTTTTAAAGTATCTCATATTGTGTTAATGATTTAGAATTAAGAAAAATTATCATAGTAAAAAAGTTTGACAGTTATTCACTTGCTTTGGGGGGTTTTGTAATTAAGAATTCCGGTGTGTATCCTCGCTGTAGCACAAGAAAAATTACATTTCTGTAGAACGAAAACTGTTGCTGCTATGTTGTATACGTCAAAAATGGCGGTATTCAAACCGGAATTGGTGTCATTGGTGACATATGTCTTATGCGCATAAAAATCTGCTATAGGCGTAAATATCTAACATTTAAGATCTTTAGAGTTAATTTTTCTTCTTTGCAGAATCATTCTATGCTAAAAGTGGGTGTGCATAGCAATTTACTGTTTGAAACAATCTTAAATATGTGGGAAAATTATTTCAAGTTTCTATATGATCATTTTCCTGTAATCACTGTACATATATATTATTATATGTTACAGCGTTTTTTACTTCTAAATGCACTTAAAATAGTGACTTTTTATTGAATTCTTTTATTTAATGGTCATTAGAATGTCAGTGATAAATAATTTTTTTTTAATTTAAAGAAAATGAAAAGAAAGCAATTCGGAGCTGAAAAATATTCATTTGCCGACATGCAATGCGAATGAGAATAAGAAACAACAAATAGAAACTGGACAAGATAATACATTGTATCACACGAGACCACTCTTAACAAAAACTCTTGAACTTAAAATATCTTATAATTCGAGAGCTTGCACGTGCATGTGTGTGGGTGTTCAATTGCGTGTTTATTTCCCTGGTTAGTTGTTATCTTTAGTTGTTTTTAACTGCGGCCACAAAACAAAAACGTGACGTCAAATTGAACGTCGTTTTCTTCAATCTATCTTAAATACCTACTGGGACATCTCAGTTACTAGTGGTATAATAATAATAATAATAATAATAATAATAATAATAATAATAATAATAGTAATAGTAATAATAATAATAATAATAATAATAATGATGATAATTGTTGTTGTTGTTGTAATTGTCATGTACTGATTTTTAATACATTATTTTAATAGAAATTCAAAATCAGCACATGGCATTGTTGTTGCTTATGTTGCTGTAATTATTACTTGTATTATTATTATTATCTATTATCAATGGATAATAGTAAGAGAGAAATTCAAACACATTTTTAACAACAGCAAACACAAACAAGGAAATAACATAATACAAATAAACAATAAAACAGAAAAACAACACAAGAGAAGACAAACAAACTGAATATTAAATCTTGACCTAAAACTGGTGCTGGTATAAATCCAAGTGGTGTGGTTAAAGTACTATTTCATGGACCCAACCGGCCCCATTTTTTTTTACAATAAGTGGTCTATAAATACACATTTGGGGAACATTTAGACTAGAAATAACCAAAACTATCGGTGTAATAGTTTACATTATAAATGTTTGAATATACTTAAGAAATTGATCATTTAAAGTTATTAACTGTTTTCAACAATTTGACTTTTTTCTCAAAATATTTTATGTTTTATTTTTATATTAGCATAAATAGAAATAACCACCGAGAATTTATGCTGCTCAATAATAAGATTAAATATTATTGTTATGATGCATTTTTTGCATTATGGCATTCATAGTATAATGAATTGTTTAGTTGTTTTTGGGGGATGGGAAAGGAATACAAATACTTTTTTAATTTTCGAATAACTCTAAAAACAGACTTTGTAATTATTTTTATGTTAAATATTTAATGATATAATATAGAATTATCACAAGACGTATTAAATAACAATATATTTCTAAACGAAAAACATACATCATGCACTTTTAACATCAGTGTCAGCAAACATGGCACAACATCTCATAATGAAACAAAAAAAATCATTTATGTAAAAGTTTGTATGTCTGCAGAAATGAATCCTGAGATCAGTTTTAGAATTTTTTGTGAAATAATGTAATAAGAATATATATGTTGTTAACTGGTCAAAAGTCATATCTTTCAGACACAGATAATTATTTCTTCAGATGTCCTTTCATTTTAATTGGACGCACAAAATGTTTATGTTTCCCGCCAAATAACGTTAGGCATTTCAATTGTTCCATGACGTTTTAAATCCAGCGGTTTTTTTTTTGCCTCGACAAAATTTTGCGAAAACTACTAGCATCAAATCACACAGACTTTTTGAGAAGAATTGCATGCTCTTTTATTAAAGAGTCATTGTCAATTGCAATACATGATCTCAAAAATAACAATAGTTTTACAAAATCCAGTTTTGCGTTTTTGAGATAATATAAATGAATCCATTTTTGATAAAACTTTACAATATAATGGAAATAGTAAATAATGAAATCCGATATATATATATATATATTCTATACTATGAGTACTGCATTATCGGCATTGGGTGAAAAGATGGTAGCTGAGCAATTGGCGGGAAATGTGAATGATCCTTGCCGGAAGACGTAACCCCTGGCCGAGGATGACACACAAACCAGTCATTCAACTTGGGCACTTCCGATGTATGAATATTGTGATCATTATGTGATAAATTTGACGTAATATCCGGTTTTCTTTCCACGTGCTCTAATGAAGATGGCGACTGGCAAGTATCACTAGGCGGCGATGTTCGAGAAGTAGTCTCACTGCTTATGGAAACTTTGTCATTTTCTTGAGTTTCAATAGTAGATTCCACATCTCCATGAACTTTCATATGTTTCCTTAGTGAGCTTGGATGTGTATAACTTTTATCACATCCTCGCACACGACAGTTGTATGGTTTGTCACTTGTATGCACGTGCGAATGTTTCTTTCTGTCCGAACTGTTAGCAAATCTTCTGTCACATCCTTCAAACTCACACTTGAATGGCTTTTCTCCTGAAATAAATTAATTGTAAGTTTGATGTAAATGGAAAATACGAAAATTTTTTAATAAGAATGTATAAGTGGCCCATGAGACACTTTTTCTTAATGTATTGATATAACTGACTATCATGTGATGATTTTTAATTAGTTTTAATAAAAATTAAGAATTAAAAATCAGCATTTGAAAAAAGTGAATTATACACACGAATTAGAAAAAATAGCGTAAACATTATAAATAAATTAAAAAAAAAATAAAAATAAATAAATAAAAAATAAATACCACAAAACAAAAGCCAAACATTATGGCCTTTATCAAATTTAAAAATGTGTTTTGATCAAAATAATTTTTATATCCATTGAAAAATTGACACACGATATTATGTTAAAAAATATTTCTGTGTGTATTCAACAATATTGTTAAAGTGTGCTGTAACTATTTTGTTACATCTATCGGAAATGTCGGTTTCTTGCCGAAAAAAAAGAAAGAAAGAAATGAAAACAGGGAAAAATGAAATTATAAAAAAATGTCTTTCCCGTGTATAATTCATTTATAGAAGTTTTATTGCAATTATTTAAATTTACTTAATAAAATAATTCCGACTTTGAATGGGCATTCGATATTTTAATAACAGGTCCTAAAATGTTGTGGTTCAAATTTAGAACTTTTTTATAACACTTATTATAGTAAAAATGACTTAGATTTTACAAAGATCCAATAACATGACAGTGTTTCTCTTTTTACTTGCATAAGTTCAAAGAAAATTGTCCTAACTGTGTTTGCACAATATGAATTATATGAAAAAAATGTCCACCATATATTTCTTTCTAAGAATGTTAGAGCCTTTGCCATGTGCAGAGTTTTGAATTTTTAATCAAATAAAATTTACAACTGACATCTTAAAATGAACAAAAAATTAGCAATCAGCAATCAAAGCAACTAAAAAAAACAACACCACCAAAATCAGATGATGAACAAACATCAATGTAATCTAGACAACGGACAACGGACATATATTTATAAAATGTTATCAAGTTATGAACGCAACAAAGAAGCATTGCTTTAGTGATAATTGTGGGTAATGATAGACTGAATGATTTTCTGCTAGATCTGAATGAAAGTCAGCTTGAAATTTCGAAATTTATCAATGTTTCCCTTTTTAGGCACTTAATATGAATGTTCTTTGTATAATGTGTACTTTGTTGTTCATTCAACATTTTAATCGATTTCACATAATAAAAACTAAAAAAAACAAACGTCTGGAAATATTTTTTCTTCCAAAATTGGTCCAAGTTTCCAGGAACATAAAAATAAATAAAACTAAAAGTGTTGAAACATTTTGTATCGATATAACTAAAAAGGCTTTGTTTTGTTCTAAAATTGAAAGTACCCCAAAAACTGACATCGCAAATAGAAATAAACGCTATTACAAAACATTTAAACTTCATTCACAATATTATACCATGTAATATAAGCTTGGTTAAACGTAGTTGTTTGGTGCACATAAAAATCATGTCAAACAAGCTTAGTTAAACGTAGTTGTTAGTAAAACGTTTGTTAGTTGTTTGGTGTATTTCATAAGGTTAAGTCTATTTCGATGTATTTATTAAACTGTTGAAAACATCAGTCAGCTGTTTGTCTTTTAGAATAATTTATAAGGTATGTAAGAGGCTTTAAACACTCTAACATCAAGGAAAGCCAGTTAAACATGCATTTAAAACATGTATGTTAAGCCGGTAAGTGATATCCTAACACCCATTGGGGGTGTTCATCACACACAGAGAGATTATTAATCATATGCTACCGCTGTTTCTAAAATAAAACAAAAAAAACTTAACTACTACAAAACACCTTTCAAGAGGGAATTACACGTGTTTATTTTCCCGCCATTATTTCTACTCGGAACGTGTTAATTGTTTTTACTGATTGTTTAAGTGGCTGGTAGATAACTTTACAAGTACCATTACTTAAACATCTCGTAACAGGTACTTACTGCTTGCCAATTGATGGCTTCATTGAATAATGCCTTATGAAGCGATCAATCAACTAAGGGAGGTAATCAACGTACTAATTAGCCTTAAATTATCCCAGTGGATATTAAAAACAACTGGATTATTGAATTAGTAGCACGGTGATTAAAAGATAATAGCCGTCCAGTTTACAAATGACATTAAGGACATGTGGAATCAACATTTGGCCAATGGTCAAATAATTTCTGACCATTTGGTATTACAAATACGGTTGGCACAAATTTTATAACAAATCGACCACTTACTGTGAATGTAATATTAGATTTTCAATGGTTATTTTGTATATAGGAGATTACATTATATATGCCTGTTTGCTTTTGGTAGTTAGCTGTTCAATGTAAACGTATCCGTTATTTACTATATAATTCAACCATGTTCTTTCATTTAACGAAGGTGTCGCCAGTTATTAAATTATATAACAAATTAAAAAAATAATTTCTAAAATTTCTATATCAATCAAAACATATAATAAAACCGTCAATTAATGTATTAAAAAAATAGGTATAAAAACATCAATTTTAAAATTTGAAACATGTAAAGTTCACTCTCTTTTCTTTAATTGTTTACATAATATTTTTTATTGTAAAGCGTCATTTTTTGGAAATCCACACACGTTTTTCTTCTGTCTCTAATATGTTAACGACAACAAATCTCAAAAGTATTAATTTTAAAATGGTTACATTTTTACGTCGGATTGCCATCACGTCAAGAACGCTTGCGTTTGTTTAAAAAAATCACAGCAGTTAAATTTAATTAAATTACAAAAATATGTTACCTTTAATTAAATTATTGATAATTGTGAAAATTTAATTTCAAGTTCATTCATGTTTGAAATCGAACAAAAAAATAAAAAGTAAACGAATTTGATTTTCTAAAAATTTTGACTTTTGTAATACAGCTTTTTTAATTTAATTTATCTATAAAATCCGGTAGTAACTCAAATTTTAAAATATTTTCTGACATAAACAACAAAAATTGTACTCTATTTTACAATATTAAACACTCCGTTTTAAAAGCTTTTTGTCGCAAAAACGTTTCTATCTAAAACATAAAATTTCATAGAATTTAATTGAATTCAAGTTTAAAGTTTCTTTATAAAAAGACATCTTGTATATCTGGCGCCTAGTTTAATAATGTTTAGTTTTAATGCCGTAAAACTGTGACGTCACACTGAATTATTTTCATATTAAAATAATTTATATAAAATATAAACGAAATTCAAAATTTTACTATTTTAAAATTTGTAACAGCAAAAAATAAAACTTGTAAAAAAAATCCAAGATGTGGAAAAACAGACATCAGTAATGCTCCCAATAACCTTTCAGCAAATATAATTATGAAAACTGAAGCCATCAATGTGTAAAAAATCTCTTTCATATCACAATTTCCATAATTTACAAAAATATACGAATCTGGAATCATTAAATCTTGCAAATCAGATCAAAGGTTGGTACAATCCTGCCAAAACAATTAAAATCTACCTCTTCGGACTAACATTACAAGTCCTCAATTTACGACCCCTTCTACAAAAGTGTTATAGCTTCATAATTTACCGAGGACAACTCGTTTTAATGTGTTTCCAATACACGCAGCATTTTAATCGGTATTTCATATGTTAAAGGGAATGGGTATATTCTTCTTTTCTCACGGGCAAACACGATTTTTACTACAAAACAGCTGTAAGGAATTTTAACTTTAGTTGTATAGTTTTTGGAGCGTTTCGTAGAATGATCATTGGTTGTACCATACCAATATACGGATTAGCCGGTGGGAATCAGTAAATGTTTATTATGCGGAATATATAAGCAATATATTCTAAAGGGGGACATGTGCTTTTTGGTCCCCCCAACAAGAGTATAGAATATCGGTGCATACATGTGTTTTACACGTTTGACACGGTTGTGTACATAGAAGCAACTGGCGTACACTACTAAAAACCAAAACATACAATGTATATATGTACAAATCCATGTATAAATCACATATAAATATTACATTTACGCGTTAATAAAATTAAGAATGTCCTTTAGATGCAATGGAACATTTTCAGTAAGGACAAAATGTCAAATATTTACCGACAGACAAAAATACGATAGAATGAGAATTTTTTGTAGGAAAAAAATGTATTTATGATACATTGGTATGTGATTTCAATTTTCTCCTAAGCTTTGGTGAAACGTTTCACCTTTGACCCGATAAAAACAAATGTAAAACAGACTTCAAAATATTTAAACATAAATATACATGGTATAGTGAACAACTACTGATGTCACAAATCTAAAGGCAATTTTTTTCTGAATCAAAAGTATTTTGTTTATGTTACAAATTTTTATAATTTTTTTCTTGCACTAGTGAAAATTACAAAAATGCATATATGGATAATTTTAACACATCCTTTTAGTGCATTGAAACAAAATTTAATATGAATTTAATATTTAAAAAGAAGCATAGATTTTGAAAAAAAAGGAAAAAAACGTGCTACTTTTTAATTGCATTTTTTAAAAATAAAAATTCAAAGTTAGCACAGTGACAAAACAGTTGCAGCAACATCGACGCATTCAGAAAATAAGTGTAACTTTGGAGTTAAATAGCAATTAAAAGTCCGAATTTTACGCTTTAGCACTGGCCGTATTATATTTTCTTTTTAAATTATGTATGCAATAAATATATCAGAAATTATACATGGTAGTTCCAATATAAATTGATAGTCGGTATACAGATATAAATTTTAAACAAAAAACAACTTTATCCACAATTAACTAGACACACAATTTATCTGTTTTCTGTATCGATGGAGAGTGTTTCTCCACGTAATTAGTGGAACAATTTCTATATCTATTTAATTTTATACTACACATAATTACATCAATATTTGCTTATGACCGTTTTTAATTTCTTCAGATCAACAACTTAATCATAAAATAAAAGCACCGTATTGATCTCTATAATGCTGCCATAACATTACAATAAAGCACGTGATAAGGAGATCTTTCCACTTAACACTAACAGACAATCAACTTCTATATCTTGTTTATGACATGCTTCTGGGATTATCTCCCGATTCTGATGTTAGAGACAATTTTTCTCTTCTTGATTTAGCATTTTTATAGACTGTTTATTTTTATCTTATTTATTTATTTATTTATTATTTTATTGTGTCAGTTAATTATTTACGTTTTACGGGTTGCTTCCAGTGCTTTATTCAATTGTCGTGTGTAATTTTATTTATTTATTTATTTATTTATTATTATATTTAAATGATTTCTGCAGTATTTTTATATATAAATATTTCTGTATTTTAATATACTGATTTTAAATTCATATTTTTTTTAAATATTGCATTCAAAAGTAGCACATAGTTTTCATAAATGCGTGTATTTTCCGAGTTACATGGCATTGTCCTTATTTTGATTTTCTTTATTTTTATATACAGTTTTAAAAATCCACATACTAAGTAAACAATAAACTACTTAACTTTAAGAATGGTTTGTTTAAGTGTTCCATTTAGACACAGACTTAATGTGAATATTAAATTATTCAGTATTATAAATTTAGGGGCACAAATAAAGAAATAATTCAGATTAATTTTTGGCGCGAATGAAGAACGTTGATTTAGTGATTTAAGGGTACGATCAAAACGAATTTTAAAACTTTTTGTGTTGTTGATCTATCTTGTTAATTTTAAAAAAATACTGACTCTAGTTTCAACCAAGGTTTGTAGCGTCTATTCTACATAAATGAAGCAAAAATCAAGTATTTTTCAAACAGCAATGTACATTTACTCACTGTCGAAGTTTTTTTTTTTAAAAATGCATTTTGTTGTTGACTAATCGTAAGCGTTATCACACTTGTTCCAATATATGTCACCCCGTTACAACCTTCTTTAACACATACCGTTATAAAAATTGTTATATGAAATTGACACAAGGACTAACATTAGATATTGTCAAATTGTCAGTTATTCGTAGATTCGTTTTTTTTTTTTTTTTTTTTTTTTTTTGTTTTTTTGTTTTTGTTTTTTTTTCATTTTTCAATTACAGTTCTTGTTAAATAGTTACCCTATTGTACTTATATTTTCGTCTCTGTGTTTGATATACACATGTACCAGTATACAGTGCCACACTTGTTCCTTGTTCATTATCAATGTGTTTATCATGATTACGATGGTGATTATGATTGTTACAGACCAGATACTATGTTAACATACGACTGACATGTGTCCGTGTGCTGATGTTATGGTAATGAGGTAAATTTCAAGGAAATTTTCAGTAAAAAAAACTACTATAAGTCATGCGATAATTTTTATATATTTATTAATTAAAGTATTCAGAGATTAGCAGATTACAACTGTCATCATACGGTAATTTTTAATACGTATTTAATAAAATTTTAAACTATTTTTTTTTAAACTTTTTTTATAAAAGAAATTTCATTTTTGTTGTTTTTCATCATATAGAACCTGGAAATTATTCTATTACTTGTTTTTAGCGTTTGAATTTTTCAATTTTGTTAATATTTTGCAAGAAAAATGTAAGCACGCTGAGAATTAAAATAATAACGTTTTATTTTCATCCGAAATAACTGAACTGGTTGAACAAAATATGTACTGTTCCTTTGAAAGAGTAAAAATAGAAAAAGTTAAGTTCTAAAAACTAAGAAATGTGATTACTAAAATCTAATCATGTTTTTCTTTTATTTGGAATGTTTCATATAATTGTGTCTGATTTTTTTTTTCAAATTGAATTTCACTTTTCATTTTATTTATTTAATTTTCTTTTCTATTTTTTTTAACTTGAGGATCCCCACTAGAAAAAAATATGAATGCTTATTATGTGTAAAAATTCTTTAATCTTTTTTAAAAAAAGTAAAAGTAGACATTTAGTAAAAGCCAGATCAAAAATTAAAATATAATTGAAAAATAAATTTATTCACTTTGTACAAATAAAATCCACTAGCAACTCAAATATCCTTTTTTGAAAAAATTAATTACTATTCAAAACATTAAAATCATAAATTTCTTAAAAACCATCCATGCTTTGGTGTTTTTTCTTTCTAAATGTAATGAAAAATAATATAGGGCGTTATTCAATATTTGTCCAAAAATTCATGTAATAAAGGAAAATGGTTGAATTATTCGTTTGAGGTATTTCAATTAGGCCGTCTTACAATAGAGTTATGTTAGAAGAGGTGTTAAATTCATTGTGTAACTGACAAAAGTGTTTCGTTTAATTCACTGTCAGACAAAGTCTAGTTACACAATTTCAAATTGGGTTT
The DNA here is from genome assembly GCA_029721355.1 of Tegillarca granosa. Classification (NCBI taxonomy): domain Eukaryota; kingdom Metazoa; phylum Mollusca; class Bivalvia; order Arcoida; family Arcidae; genus Tegillarca; species Tegillarca granosa. The sequence continues at coordinate 30,986,558 of CM056602.1, read as the reverse complement.
AAATGTTACAATTTAAAATGTGTGGTTTTTCTATTCTATTATGTAAAATTGTTACAAGTTTTTTTTTAGGGAATAAGATATTGAAATTTACTCATGTGACAGAAAATCGCTATTGACTAGTTGAATGTGATGCAACTTCAAGTGGATCTAGTTCTTATAAATAAAACAACCGACAGATAAAAACGTGTTTTATGTGTCATCTATAAGGACATAATAATAATAATAATAATAATAATAATAATAATAATAATAATAATTTATACTCTCGAAAAAAATTCATTGTTTTGCGCACGTTTTTGTTTGTGGTCTTCTAAAACAGTAAAATACACAGTTTTATTGATAAATAAATTACTAGTAAAGTTTTCGAAAATTTATTATTCCCTTTTAAGCGTGAAAACGGCGTTTTAAATTTTGTAAGCTCGTTTTTTTCATATTTAATAAAACTAGTGGCATATTTTGCTAAATAAATAAATAAATAAATATTGTTGATTTGGTCAGTGTTAGGGGTATATCTTAGACAAAAACCAAACTTACCCGTATGTATTCTCTTGTGTATTTTCAGATTTTCACTTCTTGCAAAAACTTTTCCACAACCTGGAAATGGACATGGAAATGGCTTTTCTCCTGTATGAACCCGTACATGATTGACTAGCTTATATTTTGCTTTAAATGGTCGATGTTCCCTAGCACACTCAGTCCAGTAACATGTATGGTCCGTTTGTTCTGGTCCCCCAATGTGATCAATCGTGATATGATTTACGATTTCATGCATTGTATAAAACACTTTATTGCAGGGTTTCTTGGGTTCAGGTTGATCCTTTTCTATCCATAAGCATGTTCTTTCCTGCTTGATAGGAGGTCTCATGTACCTAAAGAACGGCCCTGGTCCATTTTGGAGGACATTCATAGGGTTCATGAACGGCTGCTGCGGATGAGGTTCATATTGGTCAATTCTTGGAGGTGGATTTAATCCAACTTGGTCACTTCGGGGATATACTTCCGGCGCATTATGTCCTGGGACGTTAAAATAACCACTTTGTGAATGCATGTGTTGTCGAGAATTGTATGATGACACATCATGAAGTCCTTGTAACAACATATGTGGTGAAACGTCCTGATGATGCTGACTGTGGGGGAAACTTGATGACGGAGGGAATATCATACCTGAACGGGAGGTTACCGTGTTCTCAGGGGTACCCGATATCCCAAAATCAGTCCTCCTCAAAAATAAATCCCGTGATCCCAAGTTACTCACATTAGAATATGACACACCGTACCCGTTAGTCTGAGGTGCATAATAGTTATACTGCTGTCCCTGGATCATACCTCCCTCTGGGTGCCCATAACCAACTCCTGGGGGAGGGATATGTTGAGGCTCATTCCTATCGACAAATGAACTAATCATGTTTATAAATATCCAAAATTCACTCGTAAATTAAATAACGAAAAAACACAAAGTCCATGTCAAATAAATGTTTGAAACTATTTGAAAAACCTCCAAATTATTTCAACTACTGCTAAAATATGCGAGTCACCATTTTATACAAAATTTTTCATAAATTCCCATTAAAGGTTGAATTTTGACAATGTTGCATCCACACTTTTTGTCTCCGCAGGTGTTTTAACGACAAGTTTACTTATTTTTGTTAACGTGTCCAAAATTATGTCGAGGTCGTACCGTAGAAGTGTTTACGATTAAGTGTGGATTGTAAGAGAATGTCTTCAGACAAGTTATTTTCTCTGTGGGAAGTGATTGAATATCCCCACCCTCACTGCATTCTGATTAGCTTAGAGGATGTTTGACTGTCAGTGATGAAGGACCTCCTACTGATAGGCCTGTCGGAGAGTTAAATAGGGGCGGAGTTTATTCATGGCTACTGTTCATATTTATGAATTTGATCGACAACGCAGGTATATCAAATTTTAAAAGCTTTGAAAAAAAATTCAATACAGGTTTTTTAAATTCTATATTTCTAACTCTCAACTTGAAAAAAAATTGTTTTTTTAACTTTTGCCAAATAGAAGTGAGATTTCTTTACCCTCTTTAAAAGGTTCGAAACCCAAACTTTACCTTGAAATAACAATTTTAAAGATTAAAATAAGATAACTATATAAAATTTTCGTGACTTTGATTTTTATTCAAACTTTATTATTGAACATTTTTAAAATATCTGCAAATAATTGGTAACATTCTGAGTATCTTGATTTAAATGTAACTTGAAACTTGTATTTATGTGCAATGATGCCCTTTGGTTTTTTGAGACATGTACGTGTATTTTGTTTTTACTCTTTTTGCAATTACCGTGCTTAACTGTCCGTGAAGCAGAGTTTAATGTTTGTTTTAATATTGAAAATTCAGGATAAAAACAATTCTTTATGTATATTTTAAAATCTTTATAGTTGGTTTATTACATTTAGCAAATAAAAATGTTATTCAAAAACAAAAATGATTTTCAAATCTTCCATTTTCCGTTTTATATAAATGAATGGATCATATACCCAAAGTAAGTTATTGTTGAGATTGAATGCAAACCAAAAACATCATGTATTTTTATAACACACACACACACACACACACACACACACACACACACACACACACACACACTATTTTACTTGGTAAAGATTTTTGCATGTTGATGGTTTATGGAAAATATTGTTCATAAAGTTTTTAAGACTTGTTGTATTATAATATATATTCTTCTTTCTTCTTCTTCTTCTTCTTCTAATAATAATAATAATAATAATAATAAAAATAATAATAATAATAATAATAATAATAATAATAATAATTTCAAATAAAAAATTCAAATAGTTTAAGAGTTTACACAATGCGCAAAGCAAATTATGTTTAAAAGCCAATTTTACCAGTATTTTCATAGAAATCCAAATCAGCACATGACACAGGTATCATATGTCATTTTTGAATGTTTTTCATGATTAAATTCAAGAATGGTAAATGACACAGCTATTGCTTAAAAATAAACAATAGAAACCCAAAATGCTTAAAAAAATTGAATTCTGGACACCCAGAATACAAACCATTAGTGACATAATTTATGTTTTATAATAAGCCATACTTAGTTTTATATATTAAATCTATCACGTCTATCGCAGCATTAAAATAAGTATTGGCATAAAACGCAAATATTAGCAAAATGTCAAAAAACAACAACCATGGCCTTCAATGGGTTATGAAGTTAGCCTTACTTTTAAAAAAAGATTTGTCTTATGTTTGAAATGAACCTGTAACCAATTTTCTTTGTAATAGTATATTAAAACAAATGTAAACAATCAAGTACTGTTAATATTTGTTCAATTTTGTGAGCAAGTGTAGGCATCAAGTGCTCCGTTCGTGCTAAGATTGTTAATGTTTGTAAGTGAGTTGTATCTCTCTCCTACTCCCTTTTATTCATTCACTATATCTCTCCCTCCCTCCTCCATTTCCTCCTTCATTACAACTCTCTCTCTCTCTCTCTCTCTCTCTCTCTCTCTCTCTCTCTCTCTCTCTCTCTCTCTCTCTCTCTCTCTCTCGTCTCACACACACACACACACACACACACACACACACACACACACACACACACACTTGCGTTTTAGCGTTTTTTGTATTTATTATCATCCAATGGCTATATGCAACCTTAAACGCATCCTACATATTTTACATTATTGACTTAGAAGTATTATGATACTAGTTTATCACATAAAAACACATCTGTTTAATTATTAACATAGGGCTCAATAACTTTTTTTTAACTTTATGAAAAAGTATACTTAAATATCCTATTTTTATGAAATGTCATAATGCATTTTTTAATTTTATCGTGAAAACACTGAAAAAGCATTATGACAAATATAGCATTTTAATGTATTTCACGATAAAATTTTTAAAAAATGCATTTTACGACAGAAATAAAAAAATTGTTTGTTTAAAACATCTAGAATTAAGCTCATTCTTCCAAACAAAAATACAAAATGAAAATTAAAAAAATAATAATAATAAAATTATTGATATTGTACATATTCATGTTGCCACATAAAATGTGTCATATGCAGAATTTTGAATATTTCTGTCTGAAAAAATTCAAATAATCACATATGTGCAAAATATTTAAAAAAGAAAAAAAAACACAACAACAACAACAACAACAACAACAATAATAATAATAATAATAATAATAATAATAATTAATATTATCATTATTATTATTATTATTATTATTATTATTATTATTATTATTATTATTATTATTATTATTATTATAAACTATATGAATTGCATTGGATGTCGTATATTGCAACAAAAAAATATATATATATATATAAAATCAAACCTCGTTAACCCCTGGCAAGCTGGAAAGTAAAGGTATGTACAAAAAAGCCTATTCAAATATCAAATTAATATTGAATTATAAAAAGAAATATCAGTCGTATGTTTCGATATATTTGTGTACAATGTTTTTATAAAGATTTTTAAAAAGTACAGAAATATACAGAAAAATTTAAAACGTTATTTTAGCAACAGTCTGTGAATTCTAGAATTATCATATAGAATAGGAAGTCTAATTTTACCGCCAAAAGAATTGAAACAGTACAAGTTTAATGGAGCACCGTAACAAATTAGTAAGATATTGTAATTTCCAGCAAAAGTATTTAATGAAAGACTTAAATGTTTCATGGTACTTTTCTCTGTAATACGGTTAATAGTTAGATCTTTGTTTTTATGCAAACTTTGTTAATTAATGTTGTGTAACCAACGTAACTCGCACAGGAGCATATTGTCCTTTTGCTAAGCCTCTTGCAGTGACACCGCGGAGTACGGAGTGTTATCAATTAATATACTCAGTCGAAGTGCTGGTCATAATTAAATTTTAAGAAGATATATGGAGCGAATTCCCCTCCTAGTCTCCATGTAAGTAGTTATTTAATTAGCTAACTAATGGACGTGTTTCCTTATCTTGTAAGGTACTAGAAAGCCTCATACATTCTGGTAATCATATGTTGTCCTCAGTTCCATCTTTGGACCGTAAATAGTATGCATAAAATTCCAATTTATTTATTTATTTATTTAGTGTGCTTATCTTTTTTATAACAAGCATTGTAGTTCCTGCTTTGTTGTAGGGAGTTTATTCAATGTTCTGAATAAAGATTTAAAAAAGTCTCAATAATTTACTGACATAGCAAATTTTCTTGAGTTTCAAATATATATTAAATATTATACAGCAGTTACTGTATATATTTTAGTCACGTGTTACTTTAGATTTTGTGTACATTTTGTGTGCAATTTTAAATGCACGCATTAATATTATTGCATAAAATTCAACAGTAACACATGGCAATATTATTATCTATTGTGAATTATATTCATAACATTGTGGCATTGTAACATTCGTAACAAGAATAAAAATTTGTATATAAGTTGAAATAAAGAAGCAGATATTTTACTCTTCTTATTGCATTCTTTTATTTTTTTTCAATATATATATTTTTAAAATTTTAAATTATCTTGTTGTCACCTTTGATTCTTTTTTCAACGAATGTCTACATTGTCAAAAGATACTTTTTAAGTACAACCAGACACTCTATGCTTTATATCTAAATTCTAAAATAAATAAAAGTATATACTAGTACATGTATATATAATTAATCAAGTTGATGTTGAAGAAGTAAATGAAGAAGAGTGCTACTTTTGAATTTTTATTGAAAGATGCATTCAAAAGTAGCACAAGACATTTGACAGAAGCATTATTGTCTTTTGATTAACATAAAAAAAAATTGACGTTACCCATAAAAGTAACAAAAATATCTCCAATAATATATAAAAAAAACAACTGTTTCGTTTAATCTTTATTGTTTTTTTTTATTTTACATTTGTCTTGCCATTCTTTTGTTTTCCAATGCATCATTTACTTAAATTTACATTGTAATGACTCACTACGTGTAACAAACACATAAAAAAATGAAAAACGGATTTTCTGCTTCCTATTTTTTTAATTTCTGCAATTTTGAACTTAACTTGGCAAGAATAGAACAAAACATATAAAATTGCATTATTTCATCGTTTCAGTTAAATACGTTTAATACTTTCAGAGCCATTCAAAGAATGGAACACGAGGGCATATAAAATACAATATAACATATCATAATTTTAACACATGGTCATTTGCCAATTTTGAAATTATAGCCCTGACATAAAACAACATTTTTTGAACTGCAAGGTAAATAAAATGCACGTGGAATTGTAACAAGTCATAAAATTTTTTATTTCTATAATTTAAATGTTTAAATGCTTATTATTAACTTTATTGAAACACGTTTCACGGGACATTTGTGTATTTTAAAATATTTTCAAGTTATGCCATGATTTTTGTTTTTTCAGCTGTTTGATTATCACACGTATTGGATGCACTCAACGATGTAAATATGCGTATAGACGACGAAATACATAAGGATATTCACATGAAATTAGGCTTTTTCTCACCTGCAAATTGTAGAAAAATGAAAAATCTCTAGTTAAACTGATATATCTCGGCAGGAGGTTTGTTTTAAGTACGTAAGTCAATTCAAAGTAATTAAAACCGATCATAAAGTTTGCTTGTTTTTATACTCACGAGGCTAATGTGATAAGTTTAACCCTCAAACAGTATCGTCAAACATCTGCAGATAGTATTGGATCATTTTTCATAAAATTTTATCTCAAAATCAAAGCCTGGATGAAGCCGGGATTGTTTTTCCGTGACAATTTTGCGCATAAGTGTATTGACAATGAAAGATAAAAAGAAAACATGGCTTTAATCTTTAAACAGTAACGAAAGTTTCAATTGGAATGTAACATATAAGGAATCTCAAATATCATTTAAATATGAATAATAATAGGTAAAAAATCGATCCTTTATTTATGTATCAAGATAAATCATTGTTCTGAAAAAGGAATTACTTGTGACTTATCATTGTAATTTTATTTATATTACAACAAGTATTGATATCAAGAAATATGAAGAAATTAAACATTCATATTTAAAATAATTACAATGTGTATTGATTACTTCTAAGGAGGACATTTCTCTTATTCTTCGCATTAAGGTACGTGTTTACACACACTTCAAACCAAGTTAAAATCTTATTTCCTCGATATAAGTGAAATAATCTTGATTGAATGTGGCGCAAAACACCATTCACATTAATCAGTAACCTGAACTAACGTTCTTTCCACACCGCGCAGTCTCCTGTTTCTTTGAAGATATCCATTCAGCAGAGATGAAGTTTTTAGTTTTTCCAATGATTTTTTATATATAAAACCATTCACGTTCTTTACCTCATTGTGAGGCTGTTTTGCCAAGAAATTTACCTTTTATGCATTTAGATTTGTTGTAACGGATTCACATTTCTCTTTTATCTATTTACAACCTTCATCTAGTTAAAGTAAGCTAGCTAAAGCTAATAAGCTAGCTACAAAAACGGAACATTCTGATACTGCCTCCAGTAAGCTGTAACACAACACGTGATCAAAACACTTAACACAGTCACCCACCGCACAAAAAAGTCTTGAATCACTACTTGCTTAATGAAGCAATATATATATATATATATATATATATATATATATATATATATATATATATATATATATATATATATATATATATATGCAGCTTGTGTCTTTGTGTCTACGAGTAAAAAGTGTGTTTTGTTGTATCTACAGTGTTTAACTGTCATGTTTTACGTAGATATAGTTAGTTATAAACCTACTAGTATCTAATATAAAATTATCAATGCGCTGTCTCAGATAATCTTATGGCCATTCTTTCATAAAGCATTTTTTAAAGGTATTTAACGATAAAATAAAAAATAAAACAATTCCACCCTTATAGTATGTAACTTTTTGACGACATAATGCTCTTATTATAATATTCTTAAGTTACATTAACTTGTGTGTTGACACTGTTTATTTTATGTATGAAGTTTGTAGTGTTTCGAAGTAAATGTTGTTACTGAAGATGTTGCGTCATGACTATAAGCAATATCAAACACACTAAAAATCTTATATAATCATCTCGTATATAATGTCTTGCTACACAAAAGTTGAGAGTATTCTACTGTTTGGAACAACTTGTCTAATTTGTACTGTTGGAAGTAAGAGTCGTAGTGACACTAGAGCTATGTATGTTACTAATCTTCAGATATAAGTTTATTAGGATGGATTATGTTGAATCGCGAACACGAATATGTAGCATTTTACGATATTGTCATAAGCTACTTTTGAATTTTTATGAAATAATGCACTCAACAGTAGCACGTACCATTGGTTGTGACTAAAGTTAGAGTAAGGAACCTCCAAAGGTTCTCAAACTCATCATTTTGTTAATCAAACTAATGTCCGTCAAACGTTGGAAAGTTACCTCTGCCTTTATTTTTTTCGTGGAATCGAATGCCAAATACCAACTTTGATAATGTATGGTAAAGAGTAATAATCATCACAAAGTTACTAACTTTTCGTCTTTAACTCGATATTAAACCTACCAATTAAAAAAAACCAACAAAAAACCGTAACATAAAAACGCAGATATTTTTGCAACAGCCAACGCAAGCAAGAACACTGCATAATAAAAGGTAATGCCATCACACCAAACAAGACACAGAAATAAATGTGTATTATAAGTTGTTTGGTTGTTAGTGTTGTTTAACGTCGCATCACCAACTTTCAGCTATTCACAACGAGGCCAAGGTTATTCATCTCTATGAATTGATTTAAGAAGAATTTCGTGTATGATTGAGATGTGCGAGTGTGTATAATGAACTGTCTTGTACTAGCGCCCATATAGGGAATCGTTTCCTCCAAGAGATAGTCAACCGATTTGGTATGCCACGAAGAAACATACAACTCCCCCAGTCCATTATTCTGGCACCGGGTGAACCTGTCGATACTTTGCCCTCCTTATATTGAGCACAAGGCGAGAAAGCAGTATCTCGAATCTTAAAGTTTTATGTACGACCCGACCGGGTTTGATCCCTCGACCTTAACTCTCGAGTTGGATGCTACACTTTTGAGCCAGAAATGCATAAATATTATCAGGACCACTTATTATAAAGCTAATATTTTTTGTTAAAACGTTTAAAAACTTAAAAAGAATTTCAATATTCAGTAATAAGCCAGTACAGTGATGTTTTTCTCACCTAAAACCATTGTATACCTCATCAACAGGTGACTTCTTATTTGACCATAACAATAAACCTTTGTAGTTTTGGTTTTTAATGTAACACTTGTCATGTTTAATGACGATGTTGTTCTGTAAACAGCCACGCATTGCTCTAACTGATTACTGTTGAACGGCAATACACATCATGCCAAAATATTTCAGTTGTGGTCTGAGAGATGAACTTGAAAAACATCAACGTTGTTCTCACTTGAAAATCAGATTTAAATCTACTTGAAATGATTGATTAGTTCTTGAATCAGAAATATTTCTTGAATGAGATAACATACACATACGTTCTCAAGTACTTATTTGACGTTTATGAGGACGTTGGTATGTATTAACATGATGGTGCACATTCATTTTTTGCGTTTGCAGTCATGTTTGCTTATCCATACAGAGTTTAGGAAAAACAACGGTTCAAATGTTTACATGAACAGTATTAACTAGGAGATAACGTTACAAAATAAACATTTTTGTTATTACAAAAGTTGAAAGTTCAACTTTAAAGGGAAGATGGACCAAAATATTATCGACGTCATAAACCGCTAACGATTATTTAGTTATCTAAATTAAGACAATGACCAGGGTCCGGTTATTTAAATCTCTGTCAGCTTTAAACCGGTTAGTCGGCTAAAATTTGCTTCTGTCAATTGCATGGGAAATGTTTGTTAAAAATATCGAATACAATTGCTTATATCAATAGAAATTATCTGAGTTCAACAATTATTTTGAAAAGTTAAAATCTTAATTTTAGTTACATTTTTCTATTTTCACTAACCAATTGGTTAAGCTAACAGACCTTTGAACATGTGGGTCCAGTACGTTCCGCAGTGGGCTACGTTTGAGTATTGCATTCAAAATATAAACCACGACAAGTATGGCGTGATTTTGCTCCTCCATTTGCCTTCTTAAGTCTATGCAAGCATGCTTTCGTATGCAAGTTACTTGGAAATAAGAGAACATGCAATTTTCAAGTAAAACATTTGAAAAAAGCAACATTGGTTTTCGATATATATTTCAGTAAGGATAATTTCAACTTATTATTATTATAGGATTTAAATTTTTAAAGAGGAAGCATTCTCGAAAAAGGCGTGATAGAAATTTTAAAATTAAAATCGTGCGATTTAGATCCTGAAACACTAAGGATCACCTAGAGTACCCGACGACGTTTCCGTAAAAACCACCGTGGACCAAAATTAACGTACAGCCCAATAATAACCGTGGAAGTAGATGTCTACTCACTGATTAACATCTTTTGAGTATCGACGGGTCATAATGGAAAATGTTACCCTTGAATATGGCAATGATTACTCTCTGTTTATGATTGATTGCCATACCTCTGGCACAGAACAAAGTCAAAATTTTGTAATCATAATGTGACGATTATTGTCATATTATAAGTTTTTGAATTTTCTGAATGAAATATTCAAAAATTTATAATATGACATTATACTGATTTTGTTGTGATTTTTCAATTTTTGTTGCCCCTAAATTGCACTGAATATTGCTCTTTTAAATCAAAACTTTCTATATTTAATTTTTGAACATTTCCAGCATTACTGCATTGTAGCTGCGTTTTTTAAATCAAATTTTAAAAAATGCTTATGACGTCATATTTTTGTACGACAAAGTATTTTCCAACAGTGACAGAGTAGTGCTTTACAAGAAAGCAATTTGCTACGGTAATCGTTTTTATATCAGTCATCATTTTTTGATGGTATATATGTATATGTTTTTGCGCTTTTGTCAAATTCAAATTTTTAAGAATTATCAAAATAAAATATTTTTTTAAATTTCAAAGTTGTCATACAATATATTTCAATTTTTAAAATATTTAATGCAGGAAATTCCAAAAAGAGATAGAAAAAGAAAAAAAATTCCATAAAATTTATCGCATTTTGTCTTACAAAGTACATTGAATATATATCCAAATAAATAAATAAATAAATAAATAAATAAATAAATAAATGACATGACATGTTAAAGGATATTTTGCACGTATTTATATATTTTTCGTCATAATTGTATTGCGTCTTTCGTGTCTATCATCGGGAGTCGTCGTCACTGCCTTCTAACACCAAACGAAATAAAATAATCAGATTTAAACAGGCGAAAATGATATTAAAATCTCAGACATCCTGAAAAATTTAGATAAAATTACCTTTCTCAATATTTTCTTTTAGTTGTTTTGATAATTTGATATAAATATTCATATTGGCTTTCAAAAAAAAGAGATATTCAGAAACTAATATGTACAAAATGAAATTTGAATTGTGCGAAGAAAAACTTACTCAGTTAGAAATTTTTAAAATATTTTACTTTTAAAATTTAAAAATCCATTGACTTATCAGTTAAAAAAAGACTTGAAATTTAAAATGCACAATTTTACACATTAAACTATTCTTTATCCTATAAACAGCTGCAATATAAGATACTGCGACATCTGCGTTTGGGTGATGATAACCCGCGGAGATTTAAAAATCAGAACCACACTGTTACTCAAATGTGTGGATAAAATTATTCATTATTTTGGTCACGGGGGGAGTGACCTCACTTTAGTTGAATTTTTAGGCGATATCAGTGTCCATTCGTAGCTAATCTATCGTGATTAATGTAAAATGCTCACCTGCGTGTTCAATACGCTATCAATAAATATCTTAATTTTTCAATATTTTAGTTGATAATTTGTCTTCTTCTGTAAGTTAATAACTCATATTTAACATTTCAAAACATAATACAAAAGCATTTATATGTTGGTAATGGTTTAAGCATGACCTACCACTTTCACTTAGTTGCATTTTTTTTTTAACATTTTATCATTTAAAAAGCGTCTAGCTTAACAAATTTGCCCTGGATGGAAATATGACATTTCTGAAACCTGTTTCGACAAGCTAATGTTTTTTTTCGTTTTCAAACATTCTTATGGAAAGCATATTTATCCCGGATTAATGGTTCACTATTGGTAAAAATGGCTTTTATAACACTTTTGTAACATTTTTTGATTATGTTAATATTAATCTTCAAGAGCCGCAGGTTGTGAAAAAAGCGTTATGATATGGAAAAAGCCATAAGTAGTAATACAAACAAAATACTATTACCTTTTTAGGTGTGACACGTCCGTGAGAGTATTTTCTAATTGAAAGAGAATGCACGCTTTTTTATTCCAAATGTCATGTGCTACGTTTGGATTTTTAATAAAAAAATACATTCAAAAGAACCACATGAAATTGTCATGTGTTACTTTTGAATGTATTATTTCATAAAAATTCAAAAGTAGCACATGATACAAACAAAGCACAACGCACAACTGTTGTTTTCGAAAACGATAGATTTTTTTTAATTTTTAGTCGATTGTAATATATTGTCAAGCCAGATTTTTGTTTTTGCAAAAATCAATGTAAAAAAAAGATACTAAGTTAACAAGAATGCTTAACTAATTTTGCGATGATTTCTTCCATGACCGAGATTTGCAAAAAGTGTATACTTTATATTAAAATTTCAACTTCCTCATAAGTGTCCACATGTTTGAAATTTTTGTTGAGTATTTTCATGTTTTACTGCCAAATTAATGTCACAAATGTACCAAAATTGGAAATTTAGCTCAAAATTGCTTTTCAAAGGGACGACACACACACACACACACACACACACACACACGTTTTAATATTGCGAAGGTATACATAATCGAAACGGGAATGTTGAGTATTGAAGTTTTATGGAATGAAATTACTTTGGTGCGGAATTGCTCATTTGTAATATTATAAACTTTTTAATTTTCTGTGTTTTTATTTCATAAATGTTTGAAAATTTAATTCAGAAAATTAAAAAAATTATAATATGACACTTTCTTTGCATTTTTACGTTTTGATTATAGCATATACGTATACTGTCACTAAAAATGTTTGTCTTTTTGTTACACCAAAAACTTATATGCCTAACACAGTTTTGTGATTTAGATCGGGCTTTTTACGCGTGAGATCCTGCTTAGTAAATGAATTTGTTGTTAAAGCTTTACTCGTGAAATTATTAACTCGTGTTTCGGTCATGGCAATGTTAATATTTTCTTTGATATATATTAATATTTGTAATACTTGGCGTTGATCGTTTACATAAAACTTATTCGCTCAAAATGTAGCATCAAAAGTGTTGAGAAAATTATCTTGTTTTAAAACAACAACAACGATAATAATAATAATAATAATAATAATAATAATAATAATAATAATAATAATAATAACTTTTGAAAAACACATTTACCTTTAAATATTATTTTTAAATGTGCATTTGAAACACAGGTTGTTAAATAAATGCGCCATGTGCAGAATTTTGAATATTTTTAGAACCGTCTTATAATGCTATAACCATAACACTTGACAATAACTCCAATGTACGCCAAAAGTCAGGACATCTATGGTAATGTATATATATTTTTTGACATAATTTGACTTGTTTTGCTCCATGATATTGTTTGATGTGGCAAGATAACTACATGTTTTTCATTTGCATTTTTTTTCTTATTCTTTGAATTATGTATAAAGTTCTTTTTCCAAAGACAGAAAAAAAATCATCACTATAAAATATGCTTTCAATTTTTGCCTTAATGTCATATGCAATTATTTTAAATTTATTATTAAATATATACTAGTATATTAAGAAATGGTATTTGACATTATAATTTATGTAACACATATTGAGAATTTATTTATTTATTTATTTATTTATTTATTTATTTATTTATTTATCTATAATTTTTGGTTTGTTTTTCGGAAGAAATGAGTTGAATAAGATACTATATTATATTAAAGTACTTTGCTTCAAAAAACTTAAACAAAAGTACTGGTATTTATCGTAACTTAAATGATTTTTTCTGTAGCATTAGTTATACGAGTCGAGCCATTTTTTCACAAAAATATTCAAAAAATAATAATTATTCCCAGTTACTAATAGAAAATGCAAATTCATCGAACGGAAATAAATAAAAATTATTTTTCAGTTGATAAAGAAGTAAAGTCATATTCTATTGGATTAAATTAAAAAGTTATGTAAATTAAATTACTGAAAAATCCAGTACACGGTTCATTACTTTGGTATCCTTCTTTTGAATATCAAACGATCCATCATTAATTCACGGGGAGAGGAATTCATACATCCCTCGTGAAAAATAACACCATAAAATATACCTACTGTAGGACACTATGGTATGACAATGAACGCACCCCAGGAGCTGGGTAAATTTTTCACAGTAAATATGACTTTCATTTCTATTCTATTTGGTAATATGATTCCAAATTCTATTACCTGGGGAAATAATAGTGAAAGAAAAGTGTTGTTATGAATATGAGATGCTAGGTTCAGTCTAAAAGAGCGATGACTTTCAGCCTTAATTACCGTGCGGTTATGTTTGAATATATATATTTATTAGAACTACCTAGGGGAAGATTAGGGCGGAAGGCGAGCACGTCAAATACTGCTGTTAGATATCTTCATCGCGTGGAAGTAATTTGAATTGTAATTGATCAGCTAGTTAGTAATAAAGCTTATTTGTAAAACGTGTCTACGTCTTTTAATGCTTAGTAAGGCGATATTTCGAATAGAGTTGTAGGGAGTTTTACACCCCAGTCAGGGCTCTGTAACTTGCTCCAAGGCAATTAATTCGAACATGGAGAAGAAGACCAGAGAGTCTACACAAAACTACCGACTTTCGACCAGAGAACTGACAAACTCTGTCTCACTTAGATTTGTTCCGAGTTGAGGTTTGAACCTGAGAGGCAATTTGATCTGCAAGAACTTGTTTTATATATCCGAGGCCTAAATACGTAACAGAAAGAAGACGTGAAGTAACCAGTGAAATAACACCGAACTAAAATTTTCCTTTGCGCAGATAATTTGTATTTTCACTTGTGGCTTACTGTATTTTTTATGTGCTCCCGATATTATTAAATCGTAAGCCGAGTTGAGTTGAGTTGAGTAATGATGTTTAACGTCACAGTCAAGAATATTTCACTTATACCGAGACGTCGCTAGCTATAGGCGAAAGTGCAGAAATTTTGCCTGTGCGTTGCGCTGATGGCATTATACAGCAGGGTTCTTTATCGTGCCATGCCTGCCATGACATGGGACCTCGATTATTTTAAGTTCCCATCCGAAAGAATCTTGACTTTCATTTCGTAATGCCGAGTGCTTGGTGAAAGAACAGTCACTACCCACTTTCAAGTCTTGGGTCAGACCCGGCCGGGGTTCGAACCCACGACCTTCCACTTACGGAGCGAGCACTCTACCAACTGACCAACCGCAGTGGCAAATCGCAAGCCGACATGTCCTCATTACATCATATTATTTATTTTAGTAAATAAGTATTAAAAACTGAAGTGATTGCGTTTGTTCGTCAAGCGAACAAGAAACATATAAGTACTTAACACATTTTGATATACATGTAATTACTGAAAGTTGAAGAAAAAAAAGTTAATAAAAATCATGCATTTGCCAAGGGCGAACAAGTAAGACACGTTTGATGTAAGCAATGGAATACATTTGTTGACTTGTCGCTTGTAAACCGATCTTAGCAACTAAAAATGATATAAAACATTTATAATAAGCTTTTCCAATTCAAATTTTGCTAAGATTATTTTTGATCAAATTTGTAAGTATAGACGTTTAATAGTTAAATTTGGGGTAAACTAAGGTGTATGGGACATTTCATAGCGGCTAGAAGAACACTTCCAAACAAAATGGATAATAAATTAGCTATAACACTGACCAATTTAACATGTAAAGTGCCTTCTTTCTTTTATTTTCAGTTTTGCTTTGAAAATTCAGGTACAATACCTGATTTTCGACGAATGAATTGACAGAGCTTTTAACAAAATTAGATCTGAGATGTAAAAAAATTAACGATTTCAAATTCCAACACTTTACTCAAATTTAGGCATCAAGATGGATAACGTTTCTCATCATAATTTTCAATACAACATATTTTATGTTCGGCTGACTTCATATAAAATTTCTTTTGATAGTTTACTAACTTTTAACTTCAGGGTTTTGTGTTTTTGTCATAGAGCATTTTTTCAATGTATTTAACGATAATTTTTTTTAAAAAATGCTTTGTGACATTTTTTTCAATTAAAATTGAATGTTGAACACGCTTATATAAAAACGATTTCATAAAATAACAATGAATAATTGTGATAAATGTTAAATTTACTAAGTTGTTGCTAATAATGTTAACTAAACAGCTGACCACGTGTCGTTTGAGTGGAGATATTTATCTCATTGGTCACTATGGTTACTATAAAATCTTTGACATACGATATTCCATTGTCAGCGATTAACGTTATAAATTAACAGTAATGAAAGACAAAAATAATAATAATGACCAAACACAACATACCGGCTTTTATTATTATTATTTTTTTTTAATCCGTATTGTCATGTGCTACTATTGAACTTTTATAAATTAATGCAATTCAAATGTAGCACATGACGACAGTATCGTAAAACGCAGACAAAAGAAATATGATTCAACATTAAGATAAACCAATATTTTTAAAAATTAATCCGAGTAAATTGTAATGGGAAACATAGATATTTTAGATAATTTATCTTTTGTTTAAAAATGTTGATTTACAATTTGTGTTTTAGACACTATTTATTGTCGTACAAGTCGGACTAATTAAGCCTATCAAAGGTATTTTGACCATACCACTGTAAATCATTAAGTCATTATACCCAATGTCCGTTCATAGAAAGTATGCATATTGCAATCCTTAGCTGGATTTAGATTCGTTTAATTCTGGAACTTTAAATTCGTGAATTTTCAAATATTTGACTTATGGTGTTTGTATATATAACAAACATCCCAGTTAAATTTTGATGTGCCAGATGTGCACATTTCGGACATTCATTCCTCATCAGTTACACTAAGACCGAAAAGTTTGATACATAAAAAACATAAGCCAAACAGTTGAAAATAATGAATCTAAAGTTATCACCTTTTTATCTTGGTGCCACTGATGAGGAATGATTTTCCTAAATGTCCATATATAGCATATCAAAATGTATCAATTTTTTGGTGGTTATTAACTCTATACAGTCTTATTTCGTTTCGTATTTTTCAAAATTGTTTTTGCTTTATTCACTATTAAATTATAATTTTATTGCTTTATCCGTTTGTTGTTGCTTCTTGGTTGTTTTTGGTTCTAGTCTGGTATAAATTTTTTCAGCTACTTTTTGCTCCATTTTGTCACACATCACCTGCAGAAACATTTTAACTAAAAAATGACAACTAAAAAATGACTCTTCCCGCGCAAATGATTGACATATAAGTTAATTAATTATATATAATTTGAATGATTATTTTTAGAAACACATGACAAGGCTGTTAATTTGATGACAATATGTGTGGACCGTACAAAAATGCCATATGCAATTAAAACGAGCAGGTGAAAGAAATGATGATGAATATACATTGGTAGAATGTCATATCGAGCTAAAATAAAATAATAATGAAAAAAACTGTAACCAGGAATACAAGACAAAAAAATCTCTATTTACACATTCCCGGCTGTTTTTTGACGAACGTTTATTAATAAAACACAATCCAGTGGATTTTTTGAAAATCATTCTCCTTATCCTCACATTTTTAAAACAAAATGTGATTCATTGACACAAATATTATAGAAAATATTTAGAAATAACTTTTTTTTTCACCAAAAATTACGAAGTTATAATTCTTATAAATAAAAATATATAAAATGTACTTTATATGTATGTTTTATAAAATTACTTTTCTAAGAAAACTTATCAAATATCAATTCATTATCAACGTAACAAGGTATGAAATTATTCTTATTATATAAACTTTAATTCAATTCATCGGCTCTTAAGAAATGAAATTGTGATTAAAACTGAAACAGAAATTAATACCTGGAAACAATGTTCATGGCAACAACAAATGCCACACAAACATTTTTTACCACCTATACTCTATCAAATACATTAAAGGTAAGAAAGTGTTATTTTGGGTAAGAACAATATCAAGGAAGTATACAGTTAGCTGTTTCTGCGAGTTTCCAGTCTCGTTAGTATTATAGGTCCCTGTTAAAACCAAGAGTAACAAAAAACAAAAACAAGACATTGTCATATACCATTTTTGAATTTAATAATAAAATACGTTATTGTCATATACTATTTTGAATGTATTTTATGATTAAATTCAAAAATGGCATATGACAACATTATAAAATTTCAATTTAATAAGCTTAAACTATTTTTTTCTATAAGTATTAAATGAGCTAAATTGTTGGACAATTTTGACAATCATGTTTTAGTAAAAAGTGTGAAATCTGAGGTATTTAAATAATTTAATATGAATAGGTGTAATATATATCTTAATACCTAATTTCTATTCCGCTCATCCTGCCGTACCAGGGGTTGGCATCTGCAGGTAAACAGAGTCATTATTCATCTCCTTTACAATGGAAATTATGTTACTTTCTGAAATAAGTTTATCCCATATATAAGAGTCAAATTTCAAAAGGAAGTTCTATGCTTGAAATTGATGAAGATGTTTTTCTCAAGTCAATTGAATTTTTATCGAACCCGTCCTTTTAAAAAAACAATTTTCGAACAACATATTTCATAAATAAGGATTGTTCAAAAATAGAGATTTAAATTAAATTTTAATACTTGTTGTTAAAATAAATTATAGAAAGTGACATATATTGTAAACAAGATGATTGATGCATTCACACTTCAAAAATTTTTAAAAAATATATATTTCAAAAGGTGAAAGGTAAAATAGTTAGTATTAATACATTTTAATAAATAATTTTGAAAATTTGATGTCTTTGTTGAAAATCGTTGACGCTTAGCAAAATTGAATTTGTTCTTTCACAGAAGAAATTTTGCATTCAATATTTTGGAAATTGACGGAAATTGGAAAATAAAAATAAAAATCTCAATGTACCAAACTTAAGTTTATAAAAGTGTTAACAAATATTCTACTAATACTAGATATTATAAATCAATTAAAAAAAGACAGTCGTTACGCGAGTTTTCATAGAAATTTTTTAAAAATTATTTTTAAGAAAAAATTCTTTAACTGAAGCAAAAATCATTTCTAAAAAATCCTGATGTTTTGGATGTCTTTTAAACTTTTTTATGATGTCAGAAATAATTTTTTTAAGAATTTACAATTTCATCAAATAAGTCCAAAAATGTTTTATGACGTAGACAATAAAGCTTTGTTTGAATGTATATATATAACACAAATACCAGTTAAATTTTGATGTGCCAGATGTGCACATTTCGAAAATTCATTCCTCATCAGTGACACTAAGACCAAAAAGTTTGATAGTTCAAAAACATAAGCCAAACAGTTGAAAATTAATGAACCTAAAGTTCCAAAATTATTTAAATCCAAATCCGAGCTAAGGAATTCTTGCACGAGGTAACAAACCTTAGTTTTAAATAAATTTCAAAAATTAAGACAGCTGAAAATTTTGCTAAATGGTACATTTTATGACAGCACAATGTACTGCCTACTGAGTTATGGATACCCTATTTAACGATATAATTTTTAAAAAATGCTTCATGACTGTGATGTAATATTTTAATAAGTTTAGTCATTAACTCTCTTTCTTATGTTAGTCATGGTTTCCAAATATGAGCTTGTTTCGTTGTGGCTTCTGAAGTATCAGTAACACGCTGTACCTTTCTGTGAGTTGTTTGCGATTTAGTTCTTTTATGTTAAGTTTGTTGGTATCATGATTATTAACAAAATATGTTTCTTTCTGGAGATGTCTGTTGTATCGTTCTTAGTGACAATATATTGTTTCTTTTGTTTTTATTTTAAGTTTAATACCGTTCTAGATGAGCATCTCAAGCTCTAAATTGTCATCTATGGTTATGGCCCTGATTTCAGAATCATTTTTAAGCTATGATTTTCCTAAGCTTTAATTTCGAAAATTTTGTCAAGTTGTTTTTTTTTTTTTTTTTTTTTTTTTTTTTTTTTTTTTTTTTTTTTTTTTTTTTTTTTTTTTTTTTAACTGCGTGTAGACATTTTTGACAAACTACGTGCAAATACTGTAATTTGATGTGATAAATTGAAATTGAAATTGATCTTCAAAATAACTTCTGTCATAATGCACTTTTTACAGTTTTATCGCGAAATACTTTTAAAAAAAATGCATTATTTGTCATATTGCATTATCTCACAATAAAATTTAAAAAAAATGCATTATGAAACTTCACTAATTTCTAAATACCTAAACAATTAAAATTACAATTAAGATTTAATTAAGATAATGGAAAATCTTAGTTAGGCAATAATTTTGAAATTTTGGTCGTGTCAATCAAGACTATATATATTGCACTTTTAAATGACGTTAATTTGTGTTGGTTTATCACTTCGCATAATTATCTATCCTTGAAATTAGAAAAAAATCTCGTTAATTTAAGTTATCGAAAAGGCTTTAAAAATTAAACGTACTTATTCTAAAAATAAACCAAACCAAACTAATAATAATTATAATATAATAATAATAATAATATAAGTTTTTTTTTTACAAGAACCTACTATTTAGCCGAGATATAACTTATACAAGTATTTCGTAATTCTGAATCCAACAAATTTAAAGACACCTTATCAATTTGCGTAAAATTACTTATTTTCACCATCAGTTTTATACATAGTGACATTCAAAAACTTTTAGCGAAGATGTCAAAAATTAACACTGAATTAAAGGGTGTTGATTAAATGACGCACGGAATTGATAATGACTTTTTTTAACTCAGTTTATCTGGCCAAACTATATACAGATAATGTCTCAATTTTACTTGTTCTCTGGTCAAGAAAACTATTTTTCTTTATATTTTGACGCCTTTTTATCAAAGACAAGATATCCTCGGCATTGTCCAGTGAAGTGTTCTCGCATTTTTCAGAATTTTTGTTATTTAA
Organism: Tegillarca granosa; assembly: GCA_029721355.1. Lineage (NCBI taxonomy): Eukaryota > Metazoa > Mollusca > Bivalvia > Arcoida > Arcidae > Tegillarca > Tegillarca granosa. Next base: position 30,965,405 of record CM056602.1, on the reverse strand, counting down.
TTATTTCTAATCATAAGGTATTGTTTTTCATATTGAAGAATAACAATTATTTTTTCTATTTCATTTCAGTTGTTTAAACGACTTCAATACCAAAAGACAAAGTATTATAAGGAAAAATTGATAATTAATATTTTGAGAGCATTCAATAACTTCCCTCTCAAAAGACACTATTTTGATTTTACATTCGTCGATTTAACTTTTAAGGGGATTCCTGTTTTTTATATTCAGTTTTTGATGCTAAAATGTGGAAGTATGAAAAACTTAGATGAAGAAGGGCATTATCATTTATTCTGCTTATTTGATTTTTCTTTCTATATTCACTGAATTATTTTTATTTAATTTTATTTTATTTTTGGTTGCTTTAGCTGTATTCTATCACATCCTGTACAGCATGTGCCGTCATTGGATTACTCAGTGGAAAAATTATCGGAGAAAGTGGGAATAATTCTATGTTTGCAACCAACGATATTGTCAAAATCCGGCCAAAAGCAATTGGAATATTTTTCTTTTGATATCATTAAAAGAAAAAAGGCATCGACTTCCGATTACACAAAATTTTTTTGCGTCACTTACTTTTCATCATTTGTGACGAAATATAATTCTTGTCGTGTGTGAGAACTCTTTTTGCTTTCGGAACGTCATATGGTTTTCATAGGAAATTTTTGTGTTCTGTTTTAAGATACAAGATATTTTAAAATAAAATTGAAATACAAAATGTAAAAAAAATATCATAATTATTTGTCATTATCAATAAGACTGTGCTATGATAATTCACTTCCTCGATAATTACCTAATTTGGAATATTTCAGCCCTTTTCTCTGTAAATGATTACCTGGTCTAATTTACCTGTTATTTCCATTAAGAAGCTCTATGATATAACCCTAGTTTTCACACATGTTCATTATATTCCTGTCATTTGATGTAGATTAGATTATAGGGAAATGTACGATAATTTTCCTGGAAATATGACTGCATTTCATTAACAATAATATTATATTTCGTCAGGTATAATCATATATGTGATAAATTGAACCAAATTATTATTATATAGAATTAGCAGTTATTATATAAATAAAACAATTAATTCCTCGGTAATTATAATTCAACAGAAATTAATAACTGAAATTAAATATTTCTTAAAAGATATTCAAGATATAAAATATAAAAATTTTGAAAAAGTAAGACATGCCACATAATTATCGACTAAAATTTTCATTTAACCCGGTCAGTTGAAATTGAGTTTTTAATAAGTGACAAATTTTCCACAAGTGGTTAGACTCTCCCTAGCAATAAACCTTAAGCGGCTTTATAAAGATGATAGCAAAACAACACGTTTGTTACATTTATTAATTAACTTCAGGGCGAAATGTTTAAACTAGAAATAGTTTGAAGAATTATTTACACAAAATTAAAACATTAAAATTCATTAACAAATCTTTTCTTTCCAATAAATAAATAAATTATATATATATATATATATATATATATATATATATATATATTTAAGAAAATAAAAATTTGACAAAACAACTGATAAAACTAACCAACTTTGATCAACTAGCCATCGACTTTGATGGAAAAATAATTGTCCAGTAGCGTGGTAAATTACTTAAGGGAACCAAAACTAATCTGTGAAATCATTTTCAATCATTAACCAATAAATTCGCACATTTAAAAAAATGAACTACGTAATAGCGAAAACAACATTATGCTAACATTGCTCCTTGAATTTCGATGTTGAATTAACAACCAAGAAGACGCCTCAGCAATATAAAAAAAAAATAAAAATAAACAATTATGATATAATTACGTGTACATGAAAAAAATAATAATAATACAACATTGAAAATGTATTCTTCTGTTGTCACTGCTTCAAAATCTACAACATTTATGTCCGTTTCAATTTTTTTCAAATACATTTTTTATTTTTGTATAAAAATGTATTGTATCGATTATTTTTATTATAATTTCATATAGTTATATTTTTAAATATATGTATACAAAAAAAAAAAAAAAAAAAAAAAAAAAAAAAAAAAAAAAAATTACTTTTACTAACTATCTAAGTAAATAAATGAATGAAAATGCGTGTTGTTAGCTACAGCCAAGGCAACCAAAAACACGACACAGTACAAGTCAACGTATAAACTACAAAATTAGATAAGGCTTATATTATTTATGTCATACAAGAAACTTTATGCAACATTATATAAATTGATCTGTATAAGAAAACTTTTTATACATAAAAAGACTGTGTACATAAAGAGGTCTAGATGTAAACAATGTTAAAATGTCATGTGCTGATTTTGAATTTCTATTAAATAATGCATTCAAAATCAGTCGTCATATGCTGATTTTTTTTTTATTTTAATAGAAATTCAAAATCAGTACATAACAAATTGTTTTTCTAAAAGAAGATGAAAAATGACAATAATATTTATCAAAATGTTTAATGAAATACTGTGAATTGTTGTTTCATTTGGCATAGTTTTCTCGTTATGTTCTGAGTAATCGACAAGGGATTTGTTCGGGAGTGGATACATAGAATAAAGAATTTGTTTGATAGTTGAGAAAGATGGTGTATCTAGAAGTGTTGTTTTATCAATGAACTGTGTTTCTGTATAAAATTTACATCAAAAGGCTGGGATATCTCGCGTGTACCACAGACAAGCGTTACACAAGTAATTGATGACTTTATAGCATATCTCTATCATATGAAATATAATGGCAAGAGCAGATAGGTTTGATCTCTCAGAGGGTTTGAAAATTTCAAATCGGAACATGTTTTTAAGCAACTGTTTTTATTGACAATATAGAGGTATAATCATGACGACTCGTGTGGAGAAGATAGGTTCGGGTCATTAACTACAGCACTTGTCCACGAGAGCAAGATTAGAACATGATAAGATATTATTAATGGTAAAACTTCAAGGGGAGAAATAGAATATGTAAGACGTATGTGTGATTTCATTGGAGAATCACTCAAGATTGGTTTTGAAAGTAATCATTCTTAAAATGCATAAAAGATTTTTCTTGTCTTAATTAGAGGCGATGAATTCCTTAGTTTTAAGAAAAGAAGATAAATCAAAAAGAGGCGGATTCCACCTGGTTGTCGTGTGCAGAATTTTTAATCTTTCACATGGCATGTATACCAACATGTCATACGGAGAAATGATTTTCAATTTGACCGGTGTGCTCTCACATATACTTATGTGTTCAGTTTAAAAAGTGGTGGAGCATTTTTTGTTTTTCTTTTTAATGATATTAATTTCAATAAAATCTCTTTGAATTGTTGTATTTGAAGCTTAAAAAATACACTATTTAATTTGTGAAATCTCTTATAGTAGATGAAAAAGGGGGTTCTCCCTATGACAAACGTATTTTCTTTTATTTATCTATTTTTAAAATTTTATTTATTTATTTATTTATTTATTTATTTATTTATTTATTTATTTATTTATTTATTTATTTATTTATTTATTTTTGAGGGAGTAAGCGATACCGGCTAGTGATCATTCGATTAAATCATAGCTGGTTTCATATTATAGCTCCTGAAACAGGTGATGGTGAGGGGATAAATATTATTTTTGCCTACCTTCATTCCATCTGTATAAAAAATACACACTCCACACTTAAAACCTGCATTGTGCATCAATCTTTTCATAAAGTGAATATATACGCGAGTCCAAACTTTTACTTAAGAACACGAGTTTCCTTTTAAATTTGTAAATTGCTTCAGCCTTTTAGTTCAGATGTACCTTGATTGAGTTTATATATTAATTTTTAAAATTTATTTTAAACTAAGGTTTGTTCCCTCCTGCAAAGCATTCCTTAGCGGGCCGATTTGGATTGGAACATTTTGAGTAATTTTCAACTGTTTGGCCTATATTTTTTCTATCAAACTTTTCGGCCCCTAGTGTGACTGATGAGGAATGATTTTCCGAAATGTGCACATATGGCAATCAAAATTTAATAGGTATTTGTGTTATATATTAATTAGTACTTAATGCACACTTATTCCACAATACTATTTTACTATTCTATGACAATGCTTTAATTGTTAACTGCAGATGTACTAAGTATTAACATGGTCGTGAACTGTCAGAATTTACACTGCAATACCATTTTGCTTTATGACAATGCTTTAATTGTTAAGTACAGATGTACTGAGTGTATACACGGTCGTAGACTAACTCTGCAATACTATGACAAGCTTTACTCAACCCTCCAAACCATGTTACGTATTTAACATTTGTGTAAAAAATGGAACAGCCGTTTTTTTGTAATGTTGATGACTCCTAATTGATATGTTTTACTATGGTAAATTGTTACGCGTCAGTTTTCCGTATGATGCATTCATAATGTTGTCAAACAAAAGTTGATGCATTTTGTACATTGTTTATTCCACCTGTGCACTGTCAGTTCAGAAAAGCGCTATATTGTGTAAGGTTTATACAAACATGTGTTTTCATCATGGTAAATCCATCTACTCAAACCTTTATGGTAGATTCTTTGGTACAAATATATCATCTAGTTTTGCTCATTGCAATTTGTTTTCTTCTTCTCTTTCTAATGGTCCGTAGTTTATCTTGCCTTTATGAGAAGAAAATGACATACAAAAATGAGTTTCTCATTCATAAAAATAAATCGGTTAAAATTCTGAACTTAAAAGTAGGCGTTGTTAGGGATAGTCTAGTCATGTTACTTGCAACATATTGAACATACTAGTATTTAAATCATATATATATAGTGTATGTCCAAAGTCGAGGTATACCTTAACCTTTTTTTTTTTGGCTTAAGTTCATTTATTTTTTTTTTATTTTATTTTATTTTATTTTATTTTATTTTATTTTATTTTATTTTATTTTATTTTACTTATTTGTTTATCATTTTTAATCCGTTTTCTTAGTTTATTTCTACGTGCACCTTGTACACAATTTATAATATTTGCAGATCAAATATCAACCGAAACTATTTCATATTTTTTAGAAAATTAAAAGCTTAGCTTTTTTCACTTTTCAAATGATTTCATCTGGTTCTGCATTGAAAGATAATATTTTTATTGCTAAGGGTCTCTAATCCCGATCTTGTACGGGAAACGTAAGCATTCTGTTTAGACCAGATTTCGGAAATGCTTTTACGACATTAAGAAGACGTACCATAACCTTATAATACCCATGTTTTAATGCTCAAAAACAATGTCATAATATAAATAGTAAATCTTTGTATCATATTTCCAAAACATCTTAACAGCTGTGCTTGTCATGTATAGATATATAAGATTTAAGTGATTTGAACACCGGCTTGTAAACTTAAATACATTTTTACTGTCAAAAGTAATTTTCACCACGACATGGGAATTGTTTTAAACAAAGTAAGATCACGGGATAAACTTTAGCTCAAAATGTAATTAATCAATTTATATGTGAACTTTTGTCAAATTTCATAAAAATAACTTTTTAGGTTTTTTCCATTAAGAAAATGATTTACTACTTTCTTAAGCGTTGTTTGGAATATTTTGTTCTGTGGTTTATGTATAAATACTGTAAATTAATTTGGTAGAAATATTTAACATAACAAAATAACGGTACCAAATAAACACAAGAAGAAATTATAAGTCACCTTGTCATCAATTTTGTAACATTTAGTTTTGTCCAGTTATGACCCGGCTGTGTAAAGTTTTTTATTCAAGCATCCGACATGTCACTGGGAGTATAAAAGTTGCATTTTAAGAATAAAACAGCTACAAAAATAATAACGATCGTGTAAACTGTCATATAATCTTATGTCATTTTTTGACTGTCGTTCGTCAGGCTGACTGTTATGAAGTCTGTACGTAAGTCCTTACGTTTAAATACAAAGGTCAAAAGGTAAGATTAAGGCATGGAGAAAACTGCATTTAAAAAAAGATTTCTCTTTAATTGCAGACGTGGGCATAGAAAGCATCGTTAGCATGGCTTGATTTTTCAAATTTTGATTGTTTGTTTGTTTGTTTGTTTGTTTGTTTGTTGTTGTTGTTGTTTTTTTTTTTTTTTTTTTTTTTTTTTTTTTTTTTTTTTTTTTTTTTTTTTTTTATGATAGAGATTTCACTACTCCTAATAAAAGATTGTACTTATATTAAATAATCGTTTATTACAATTACTCAATGATTTTTAACTCACATGACCGGAATCATTTCAAAAATGTAAAAGTGTTTTTGTTTTACTTCTTGTATATCCCAAATAATAATTGATTTACTTATATAGAACCATATGATTATCAGTGTTAAAATTAACGAACTTTTGGCGCGAAATTTTAGGGCTATCAGACGATTGGTACAGGATAATTTCTACTAAATTGATTACAAACATCTTAATGAGACAAGAATAGCATTCCAGTTTTTAAATCATCCGCGTCAATCAGATACTTGTTTGACCAACTATCTGGATTATTTTATGACACGTGTTCTAACTGACCACATAATGACCAATACTGCGGACATAATGACCACTACTGCGGACATTATCATCCACACAGGTGGTTGTCCTGCCAACTCGTATACCATGAAATTGACTTATGATTTCCTGTATAGCGTTTTAATATGCTATTTTTATGGAAAACAGATTTGAAAATTTATTGAATTTTACATGTTGATTGAGAAACAGCTTGGCTTGAAATCATTAAAATGCAAAGGCGCCCGATGTTATTTCTCTATAGATGACAGTTAATATTTAATTTTGTGCAAACGGCGAAACAAAAACTTTGTCAATGACTTATGTCAACAAGTTGTTGATATTTACATATAATTAAAACACATACTGTATATCCCTATTACATTGGCCATGATATCTTATTTAGTTTTTATAACTTTTGGCCCAGCTGACTCTGCATCGTTATTATGATGGTTTTTGACGATTATGACAGAAATGTTTAAAAAAAAAACAAAAAAAAAACAAAAAACGAATTTAGGAAAAAATTGTAAAAGCTTTAAATTGCTTATGCATATTGCTTAGAGGAAATTAGTAATAATAATAACAAACACATCGGTCTATGTTCAAATCACAATCCCAAAAGCAAAGTAAAAACAATGGCAAAAAAATAAATAAAAACATGTAAATAAGTTTAAAAAAATAAAATAAAATAAAATAAAATAAATAATAAATAAATAAATAAATAAATAAATAAGGGAAAGAGAAATTGTAATTCGTATAATTTTTTAAATTCTCACTACAGTATTCGGACACAAAAGATAAACATAGTAAATATTAACTTTATTCTTATTAAAAATAATAAATCAAATAATAAATAAAACCTCAGTAGCAAATATGATTAATTTAAATAATATTTATCTAAAAGGAGAGAATATAAATAATGACAATAAAACCCTGGAATATAAATCTTCTGTAAAACTTGTCGTAAGATACCCATTCCTTACTGGATAACGAGCACTTATATGCACTTATTACAACATTTATACCTATTTCTCTCTATCTGGTATTTAACTCTTTTAGTGAACACTGCAGGAGAGATTTTCATTTTTCCTCTATCTCGACATGCAAAGCTTCTAGATTTGACCAAAGGCCAACTACAAGCCAATCAAACATTATTTCATAAATCAAATAATTACAGATCAATAATTGTGTTAAAATTCCATCTTTTTGATTTCAGATAATTCAGTTAGTTTTGTCAAAATTTGTAAGAACTTATTGAAAAGCCAAACAGCTGTATGTTGCCGATTGTTTATGTTGGACAAGTCTGGACATAAGGATATTTACCGAGTTAGATAAGCCATTGGCATGTATGGTGGCTCATTGGTGCTAAAATTACTGTAAAATTTATGTCGTTAGGAGTTGAATTGAGTAATGTGTTTAACATTCCAGTCAAGAATAATTCACTTAATTTAGAATTCAAAGAAAATTTCACTTATATCGAGACGTCGCAAGCTAAATGCAAAAGTACAGAAATTTTTTCTGTGCGTTTCGCTGATGGCATTATACAACAGGGTTCTTTATCGTGCCATGCCTGCCATGACACGGGACATCGTTTATTTTAAGTTCCCATCCGAAAAAACCGTGACTTTCATTTTGTAATGCTCAGTGCTTGGCGAAAGAACAGTCACTACCCACTTTCAAGGCTTGGGTCAGACCCGGCCGGGGTTCGAACCCACGACCTCTCACTTACGTAGCGAGCACTCTATCAAATGAGCTACCTCAGTGGTTTATGTTGCTAAGAGTTATACATGGTTTTGTTTTGTTTAGCTAATAATACTTGTGTCTGTTTGATACACATGTGAAAATATAAGTACTTTCAGATGATGTCTGCTGTTGTTTTAATTTTGTTAATTAAAATGCATTCAAAACACATTTTATGTACAACTTTCAAAACGGCAACTGGCAATATCATCACAAATACACCAATCAGATTTAACTCGTAATATACATACACAATTCGAAGTGCTGATACCGTCATCCCGATAGATATTGTTTTGTTTGACACATGTTTAACGCGTGATATCACCAAATTGGTACAGTTTAACGCTCGATACTACTTCGTAAGTACATTTTTAACTAGCAGCATTGCCTTTCTGCTATATATCATTATAGTCAAAAATGGAAAAAAATTCCAATGAATTCAGGGTTTTTTTTTTATATTTTCCATCCGTTTTTCATTTGAGCGGTATATTTCCACCGAAAACGGAAATTTCTTCAATCCGGAATAGGAAGGGCAAAAGTTCTTT
>CM056602.1:30706692-30951692 GCA_029721355.1 Tegillarca granosa | reverse complement strand
ATATAGGAAACAAAAGGCATTAAACGTTGGTTGGATTATAATTTTGGATAAGGAGGTTATAATTATGGGCCTAAGACTTGACTTTCGGTCGTTAATTAAAGAGAGTGATTCCTTAAGTAAATAAATGATTCAATGAACCGTGATATTATCCGACAAATGTCGTTTCATGATTGTTTTCGTATGTAAAGTTTTGTATTTTGAACATGTAAAAAATGAGAACAATTACGTAACAAAGTTTAACTCTGAATAGTGATAAAAAAAAGAATTTATTGCAACTTTAAACGCCTACACGTGTTATATAAATGTAAGTTTTTAAGTTACAGGTAAAATGCATTAACATGAACTTCTAGTTTGATGTGATATGATGGGGTTTAACGTCCTAGTCAAGAATATTTCACTGACATCAGGACGTCACTTCACGATGAAGTGGCAGAAATTTTGACCTTTGAAGTGTGCTCAGGGCACTGTTCAGGGAGGTTTCTTTAACGTACCACGCCTGCCGTGACACGGGGCATCGGTTTTAAAGGTCTCCCCCGAAGGGCCCCTTGACTTTCATTTCAAAATGCCGAGCGCTAGGCAAAAGAACAGTTACTACCAACTTTCAAGTCTTGGCCATACCCGGGGTCGACCTCCCAAATACGAAGCAAGCACTCTTACCAACTGATCTACCGTAGTGGTGTAAATATACTTCTGGACCCGGTTGTTTAAAGCATCTTTAGTTTAACCAAACCGATAGTGAAAATTAAAATGTTATCAAAATTAAATAAGCTTCCGACATAGGGTTAATCAGATTATAGACATACAATTTTGACTTTCATCATGTCTCACGGTTTGATTGTAACGTTTGTATTCATTATTTTGTGAACAGAAATTATAAAAAAATATTGACTAATATTCCAAATACAACACTTGGTCCTGATTATTTTCACTAATTACAGGATGAAATTTTTCAATAATTTGTTTAACAAGTTTGTTGAATTCACTTTCTGAAATCGTCATGTGATAATTTTGATTTGCCTTTTGTTAATTGTTAAAGTGCAAATGTTTATAATAATATTTTTCAGTTGTCATGTGATGATAAAATTTAAAATTCATTTGTTTTGAATCTTTGAAGTTTCTTATTTGTTTGATAATAATAATAATAATAATAATAAAATACATATAATAATAATAATAATAATAATAATAATAATAATAATAATAATAATAATAATAATACTACTACTACTACTACTACTACTACTACTACTACTACTACTACTAATAATAATAATAATAATAATAATAAAATAATAATAATAATAAAAAATACATGTAATAATAAATAATAATCATAATCATAATAATAAGCACAAAGATAAAATGTTCTTATAAGCTTTAAGACGAATGGTAAAAAAATTTACTGGCAAGACGTTGATATACAACTGTCATATAAAAATAACCTGTATCACAACGCTTTACTTTTTTTAGCTTTGTCAAAATGGCCATTTCAGTGGGGTTGCGCCGGGCACACTTGATCCTGCCCAAATTTAAATTAAGCACATCCTGTCCATTACAAGATTCTGGTGAGATGGTTGACAAACACATTGTTCATTGAAAATAAAGTTCAACAATACTTCAATTAAAATTAAGCAGTGTTACCCCTTGTTTAATGTTTTGAATAAAAATACAAGACTTGTAATAAATAATTTTTCAATTCAAATTAAACTTTTGTTTATTAAACAAATGAACATTGATGCGATTTATTTCACACTCGCTGGAGATTCTCATTTAATGCTGAGATTCGCGAATCAAAAAACACATAGACCTCAACTGGAGATAAATAAATGACATTAAAAGAAGTTTGTATACTTTATTATGATTCCATGTTGTACTTTTATCCAACTGATTAAAGTAGTAACCGTCACTTATAGAATCTATTCAATGGCCGCTTAGCTCCCTGCCTTCAATCCTTTTTGTATTCATTAAACCCAAAGCCTTAATCCTTTTTCCAGACTGAAAGACGCAGGTATGAGCATTGGGAATATTAAAATACTACTCAATGATGAATTAGAAAATATGTTTTCAATATATGCTTATGAATCCGTGAACGGTTTTTGACATAAGGTGAAAACGATTCTTCACCTTGGCTGATTTTTACAGCGAAAGAGCATTAATGTTTAATTGAAGACTAAATGAATCGGCAGAAAATATGGGGGTTCAATGAAGGTAGAGCTGCTTCTGCGGCCCTATAAGCAGCATGCAAACTTGTGGCATATTCCGGATTTTCACCTTTATATTGTGGATCTATTTTATTGATATTTTGAATGCATTTTTTGCAACAAACGAATGCAATCAAGAACTGCCACGTTTACGTCAAAGATGAACTACTGAAAAACTTAGAGAACAACAACGAAACAAGAAAAAATTCTGAAATCCGGAACTGTTTTCTGTAACTTTCAGATTAAAAAGTGAAAGACACAGTGGACAACAACGAAACAAGAATAAATGGCTACAACCCGGAACTGTTTAGTCCAACTTACAGGCTATAAACTGAAAGACATAGTGAACAACAACAAAACAAGAATAAATGGCTACAACCCGGAATTGTTTAGCTCACTTTACAGGCTATAAACTAAAAGACAAGTAAACAACAACGAAACACGAATAAATGGCTACAACCCGGAACAGTTTAGTCCAACTTACAGGCTATAAAATGAAAGACACAGTAAACAACGAAACAAGAATAAATGGCTACAACCCGGAACTGTTAAGTCCAACTTACAGGCTATAAACTGAAAGACAGTGAACAACAACGAAACAAGAATAAATGGCTACAACCCGGAACTGTTAAGTCCAACTTACAGGCTATAAACTGAAAGACAAAGTGAACAACAACGAAACAAGAATAAATGGTTACAACCCGGAACTGTTAAGTCCAACTTACAGACTATAAACTTAAAGACACAGTGAACAACAACGAAACAAGAATAAATTGCTACAACCCGGAATTGTTTAGCCAAACTTACAGGCTATAAACTGAAAAACACTGTGAACAACAACGAAACAAGAATAAATGGCTACAACCCGGCACTGTTAAGTCCAATTTACAGGCTATAAACTAAAAGACAAAGTGAACATCAACAAAACAAGAATAAATAGCTACAACCCGGAACTGTTAAGTCCAACTTACAGGCTATAAACTGAAAGACCCAGTGGACAACAACGAAACAAGAATAAATGACTGCAATTCAAAACTGTTAAGCCCAGCTTACAGGCTAAAAACTGAAAGACCCAGTGAACAACAACGAAACAAGAATAAATGGCTACAACCCGGAACTGTTAGCCCAACTTATAGGCTATAAACTGAAAAACACTGTGAACAACAACGAAACAAGAATAAATGGCCACAACCCGGAACTGTTAAGCCAAACCTACAGGCTATAAACTGAAAGACACAGCGAACAACAACAAAACAAAAATAAATGGTTACAACCCGGAACTGAAAAGTCCAACTTACAGGCTATAAACTGAAAAACACTGTGAACAACAACGAAACAAGAATAAATGGCTACAACCCGACACTGTTTAGCCCAACTTACAGGCTATAAACTGAAAGACAGTGAACAACAACGAAACAAGAATAAATGGCTACAACCCGGAACTGTTAAGTCCAACTTACAGGCTATAAACTGAAAGACAAAGTGAACAACAACGAAACAAGAATAAATGGTTACAACCCGGAACTGTTAAGTCCAACTTACAGGCTATAAACTTAAAGACACAGTGAACAACAACGAAACAAGAATAAATTGCTACAACCCGGAATTGTTTAGCCAAACTTACAGGCTATAAACTGAAAAACACTGTGAACAACAACGAAACAAGAATAAATGGCTACAACCCGGCACTGTTAAGTCCAATTTACAGGCTATAAACTGAAAGACCCAGTGGACAACAACGAAACAAGAATAAATGACTGCAATTCAAAACTGTTAAGCCCAGCTTACAGGCTATAAACTGAAAGACCCAGTGAACAACAACGAAACAAGAATAAATGGCTACAACCCGGAACTGTTAGCCCAACTTATAGGCTATAAACTGAAAAACACTGTGAACAACAACGAAACAAGAATAAATGGCCACAACCCGGAACTGTTAAGCCAAACCTACAGGCTATAAACTGAAAGACACAGCGAACAACAACAAAACAAAATAAATGGCTACAACCCGGAACTGTTAAGTCCAACTTACAGGCTATAAACTGAAAAACACTGTGAACAACAACGAAACAAGAATAAATGGCTACAACCCGACACTGTTTAGCCCAACTTACAGGCTATAAACTGAAAAACACTGTGAACAACAACGAAACAAGAATAAATGGCTTCAACCCGGAACTGTTTAGCCTAAAGACTTCCATCTGTGCCATATTCTCTGTACAAATGTTGCACTTTTTAATAACAAAGTTTGATGATAATGTTCAGTCCACCCAAAAGGAAGTAATGTCTTTCTAGTTAGGCTGTGCGTCTCTTGCATTTTTAAAAATATGCAAATATTTTTAAAATTAACATTAACAGCAAAGTATATCTGAATACTTATATAGCGGTGTGGGTAGCTCAGTTGCTAGAGCACTTTGCCTACAGTGAGTGAAGTCTCCGGTTCGATCCCCGGTCCGACCCTGCATTTTTTCTCCTTCCTTTGATAATAAATATAGCCAGTTTATCTATTTTATCAATCAATGAATCCGTCTTTTATTGGGTTCTTTAGCGAATACCTCGAGTAGGATTTTCTTTTGAACAGAATGAGACATGCATATAACCACCCCTAATAACAGAATAGACTACCTGCAGCAGAATAGTGAAATTGATTATATAGGTACCTTAAGACAAATACCGAAAATTTTTTTGATAACCGAACTATTTCTCAATTTGCATTACATAAATTAATTATTCAAAGATCTCTAACCTGTTTAAAAGAATCGTTGAAAAAGTTGAAAACATTGTTGTAACAGTTCCCCAGATGTGCCTCGTTTAGATAAATGAATCAATCCGTCGTGCTCTATATAATCCTTACGATCATTGGGATCACCGTAAAGACTCGAATAAAAACTTTGTTCATGCGATCAAAATGCAATTCTCTGTTTATGTTGAATTATAATAAACGTTCATCATGAATATATGTTCATTATCCTGAAGATTAAATAGTGTGTCAAAAATCGAGTTATATATAAAGGGAGATAACTTTGTACGGAAAAATAAAGTAGAGGCAATGTTCAGTCGTCAGATTCATTACATCTGACTAACATATTATTTCTATATCACAAAAAGGAAGAAATGAATATGTAACTGATAGCCATGCATGTATCATTATTCAATGTAACTAGGAACGTAAAACAATAGACCATTTAAAGATTCAGAACACTAGACAATAGAAGATAAACAATATTTATCACTAAGTAAAAACGAGTGTTTTGCTCAGTGATTATCAGTGACAGAATTAAACAAGTTATATCTAGCTATCAGTGTTTTGCTCAGTGATTATCAGTGACAGAATTAAACAAGTTATATCTAGTTATCAGTGTTTTGCTCAGTGATTATCAGTGACAGAATCTAACACGTTATATCTTGTTATCAGTGTTTTGCTCAGTGATTATCAGTGACAGAATCTAACACGTTATATCTAGTTATCATTGTTTTGCTCAGTGATTATCAGTGACAGAATCCAACACGTTATATCTTGTTATCAGTGTTTTGCTCAGTGATTATCAGTGACAGAATTATTACTTAGTGTCAAGAATCTCGTGTCAAAAGACCCGTGTCAAGAAATCCGTTTCCAGAAACCCGTGTCAAGAAACTCGTGTCAAGAAACCCGTGTCCAGAGACCCGTGTCAAGAAACTCGTGTCAATAAGTCCTGTACTACCGCCTTATAAAACCTAACATCTTTCTTTATTAGAAAAATTTTCCTTTATTAACAATCACTGAAACTTCGGACAAGTGACTCTTAATCTATACGCCAAGACTAAAACTATTGGGTAATATTTTGCAAAGGTCTGATGCCTTTAATGTCAACAAATGTAAAGAGCATTTAAACAACCACATACACAATTTCTCCTTACTTAAATTACCTTAACAAGAGTATTGTTTCTTGTTCTGTTTTCATGTTAATGGGTTTATATCTTTGATTTGTGTATTGTAAACAAATATTTACTAATAAGTGTGCATGAAATTTAACTGAGCAAAATTAGAACAAACTCATTTTCTTGTATTGCCTTCCATTTTGTTTGATGCATGTCGGGACATTTGAATGAACGTAAACTTATTGATGCATGTTTGGGTATCAACGACAAGGCACACGTATACGAACTACGTGTTTGTGACGTCATACCTCCAGCAGCTTAGTGCTATATCTAGTTTCTCATGAAATATAAACAAAGGAGAAAAAAATGTAAATTAATATAGCTTGGATTAGTACAGATACGAATATTAGCTCACAAACGTATCCTGGGATTTATAATATAATAATAATGAGAGAGTTAATAATCTAGTATTTAATCAATACACCCGGTTTTGAATACTCTGAACGATTACATCACTATAAATTAACAATGTATCATCATCCAAACTATCAATATGTCAAATACTCCACTATTTCGGAAATATGATCGGTCTGTTTTATCAAAATTTAATTCAAAATTTTCAAAAGAAAACAGTAGGATACCTTATTCTGTGGATTTATCCACATTTCCAAAAGGATTCTTCTTTTAATTATTTAGATATGTTAGTTTATTTATGAACATTAAAAAATATATAGATATGAAACAGTTTAAACGACATTACATTACGATTCTAATCTTTTGTGGACTTTTGCATTATTTGCAAGTGTTACAGCATAAAATGTGGATTTTTGTCATTCAGACTAAACCGGATACCCCGTGGCGAGATTGATATTGTCTGCTAAGATAAATTTAGATTTTTTTCACGTTACCCAGCCATGAGCATAAAATTACAAAAATGATTAATAAATGTTATCCCCTAAAAGTGTCAAATCTATCAATTAAAACCGACTCTGACTCATATAGGTTGATGAAAAAACTTGACAAAGCAACGTCACAAACACTGAAAAAAACGAACAATTCAGTAAACAAAACATATATTGAGACCACTGATTATAAAAACCTGAAATTGGGTATGACATTTCATAATTTGGTACGAGGGTGGGGGGAGGAAAATTTTAGAAAGATCGATCGATTGAATGGTGTTTGCATCCCAGTTAAGAATATCTCGCTTATCGGGGCGTCATTAGCTATGGGTGGAGTGCTAGAAATTTTTACTTTTGTAGTGCGCTTAGGGCAATGTGCAGTGAGGGTTCTTTAACGTGCAACATCTGCCGTGACACGGAGCATCGGCTTTTAAGGTCTTAACCGGAGGACCCATGACTTTTATTTCTAAACGCCGATTATTTGGCAAAAGAACAGTCACTACAAATTTTCAAGGGTTGGTCAGACCCGGCCGGGGTTCGAACTTTTAACCTAACACTTACGAAGCGAGCTTTTAGAAATAGGTAAGCATATAGATATTGCAACGGCAGATTATACATTGTAAAATAATTTTCAATAACGTCCCTGTTTACCTCATTGTACTTTACAATTTTCCTAAATTTGTAATTTTTAACTTAATTTGTAACTAAGGCCTTTGGATTAGTTCTTAAACAATGTCTTTGAAGCAATTTTGTGTATATGATTGCCAAAAAAAAAAAAAAAAAAAAAAAAAAAAAAAACGGTTTTCCCGCAAATCGGACTTTAAATATCTAAAAAACCATTCCGTAATGAGTGAATTATTGTTTAAAGTGGCGTGAATATTCTTGCAGCTATTCGAGGAATAAAAGTAACCATTTCGTTCTAATATTACCATTTTTCTCTCATCAATATTTGAAAATTCTTAAGTTATATGTGACATTCTTTTTGTTTTGTTCAACAAAACTGCACTAAACAATAAGAATATAACATTCGATATTCAATTTTAAATAACTCTGTAATGTCTTAAAAATTGACATTGAAATATTCCGAATTTGAGTTGAGTGTACACTCAATTGAGTAAATGATTGTGAAACTTGGGCCTGATCTTTCAAATGAGTTTTTAAACTTACAGTTTCGAATGTAAGCTTGTGCAATCCTCGAGTCTTGCACATAATCAATGTCACGATGTAGCAAAACACCTTTACTTAACGTTTTCTTTATTTTTACTTTATAAACAGCTATATTGGCTTTTCAAGAGACTTCGATTCCAGCATATTTCTATTTGATCAACACAATCCCAAAACACAAGGTTCATTACTTGCAAGTTGATAGCAAGATTTCTAATTTCCATGGCGGAAGTGAACCAGGATGTTCCGATTTTGTGGCCTTTTCGGGGGTTTCCGGGTCCTAATTGATAATTCGTTATCTCTTCCGCAGTCACTAAACGAACAGGGAAATAAGTCATATATTTATTCTTTTAATAATTTCCAAGAAGATCCTGATTGGTCTTATGTCTTTTAAATAGATCTTTCACATTAAGACTTTTTGGTATCTACCTGTAAATACAATAACAATACCAAAATTGGTTATAATCGTGCAATAACCTCCTTTTCCCCTTACAATGTTCCTCGCCATTCGTTTATCATACACTCTGTGGGTCTTAGGATCAATGACTTTTTATATCATGACGACACCACCTGGTCAACTCAGGCCGTACAAGCTGCGTCCGTTTATTCGACCGACCATGTTGCCACTTTTGAGCAGTAAGAAATATTATTACTGAAGGCTTCGAAAATTTGTCAATGAAATTTTGTTTCATCTGATCCTTCTTTTGTCAAGAACATAACATTTCCCTCAAAACTTTAACTTTTCAATCAAAGCCTAAATGTCATCATCTTGAAATGCCTCAAAATCGTACGAACATGTTGTAACTTCATATATTTTTAAAAAAAGTTGATTTGTGGGGGTGACTTTATACGTAACTGTTTTATATTGCTTAGTACAAAACACTGTTTGTTTTATTCTAGTAATAAACAAATGTCTAAATAGAAATCATGTTTTAGATGAAAAATAAGAAAAAATCGACAGTTTCAGGATTAATTTCTTATGTCATATCTAAGAAGAGGATTACTCAACTGTCAATGACCTTCAAGGTAACGGTCATCCACTGTCCAAACACCTGTAATTCTTAGTCATCCGTTATAAATTAATTTTCAGTAATTACTTACATAGTAACTAAGAAAGCATGTGTTAAGATAAGTGGATGGAACCACATAGACTGCCAGCTGCCATTTAAAATGTTCAAAATATAGTTTAAAATACTGTTACTTTGAATATTGTCTTACTGTTGATTTATTGGGGTTTCTTTTTAAACAAGATTTTTTTTCTTTTAGGCCAATTCAACTTAATTGGTAGATTCTCTTCCCCGCCCGTCCCACCAAAAATCTAAAAAGGGTTATAAGCACTCCCGTAAAAACCGGAAGTGCGAGTTGAAATCGAAAGTAGCTTCATACATGTTACGGAGAGAGCATGGTTTTCTTAATTTTGCATCTCGCCAGTGGTCCGAAAGAATACAGGCATGGTACGGGGCAAATATAGCAGACACTCAACAGTTAGTGGAGGTGTACAATAATTTAATAAGCGGCGATATAGTCAAAAAAGGCACTATTGCCGATGTAATATCAACCATGTGAGAGTGCTATTTTTCGTATAAAATAAAAAATAAAACCTCCCACCCGCCCAAAATTTTTTGTCCAACCCGGATGAGAATCTACTAATTTAACTGAATTGGCCTTAATTAAGTTTTTTGTGAACAAATGGTCACCGTTTGTCAAACAAAGGGGATAGATAAGGCCCTTCAAGATGGCGTTTTAGATCTGTGTTCCCAAAGTATTTGTATTTACTCTTGTTTAATATTCTCATGTTCTTCGTTGAAAGTTTTGAGTTTCCTTGTTGCAATTTGGTTTTTCGTGACATTTGACTGGTTCTCGTTGGCTTGGTTTTTGCTGTCTGTGTATTATATAGTTGCATTGCATCTTTGATTGTCTTTATCCGTTTTTATTAATTATATATACAAAAATAAAACAAATTGCGGCTGAAAAAAATTACTTACTGAAATCCAATAAAACCATGAACGCAAACAATAAGCTAAAGAAACAAGCTAACAAGCTAAACGAAGACAAAGAAGTTTTCATTAATTATTAACGTACCGACTTTGACGAGCACCAGGTTTCATTTTACATTATGATGCCCACTGTAAAGTTCCACTTACAATCAGTAATTCAAAGATACATCATATTAAGAAGAATTAATATTTTACTAAACAATGAGAATAAAATGCATTTGGTGAGAAGCCAACTTCTACCGATCACATGGTCTTAATTCCGATTATAACACTTTTAAGTAAGATAATTTTTGGACAATTGATATGCTGTTTCAACGTAAGAAAGTCTGAAGGGCAATATTTTCTTGATATACAGTCGTAACATTATAAAACTATACTCTATAAGAACAATAAATGACGTACGTGTCTTAATTGTTCGAACATTATTAATAAGTAATTACCACATCTTTAAAGTGGCATCTCTGGGTAGGTAACAAGTGCTGAGGACACGGCAATCAAAACAATATGAATGTTTTTAGTATAAAGATGGCATGTACTATAGTAAATAAATATCATTAGTGTTCCACTTGTTAAATATTTATAACAATTGTCATTTATCTATATAATAAGAATATAATCAGAAATGCAGGTTCATATACAAAATTTACTTTATTTATTACCGACACGGAACAGATAATATGCATAGCATTGTGATTGATTGGGTTGTTTATACAATACAGATTTAGAAATTAACCTCGGTAGTGGAATTACGTTACTGTCAAATCTGTAACCACTGCGCATCCCGCCACGTTCTCAGCACGAGCGACACAGGAAGCGCAGAAAAATCATCCCAAACATGATCAGATAAGCAGATATCATTGCGTACACTTCCATCTCTCCGGGATTTCTGACAAAATCCCCCAAGTTACACCTGCTTCTATGTTCACTTTAGATTATTTATGTTTCTTCCTATTCAAAACATTTGCTGTTAAGTCTTTCAAAGGAGAAGAAACATCACCACTGATAAACACTTCAACGCAGATGACGTAATTCAAAATTGTTACTTCATGTCTGAATACAAAAACTGACTTCATTTTTGTTTTGATTTACCAAAAAGCATGAAAAATATATGTGTAATATTCAACTATTATTTAGAAATAAGGATATTAAATCTATATATTTATATATCCGATAGTGTTAGGGGAAAAAAGAGAGTAGTCCGCGACTCTAAAAATAATGTAGGTTATAAGACGATAATTTTGAGCGAAAAATTAAAAATCTTACTTGAACATTTTCGCAGCAGAGTGTGGATTCGCCCACCCTTGTTTCACGAAACAATATCTTTTAAATAGCATATTTCATAGTAATTTTAAAACATGCAATTATTTGATTCTCAAAATTTTCTTTAAAGTTACATATTACAATCGTTTACAAGCAGGCGATCGTCCGGCGCGTGCTTAATGTATACGGTAGTCGCCATAACGACAGCTCAAACTGCTATGATAACACATGGCGTTCTCAAATCCGCAATCAAAACTACCTTTTGCTAGTGTTCCAAGCTATCACGTCTTTTGATAAGAAAGACTGTCACGTATATTTTGATAGCCACCCTACATGAAAGAACACATGCTGTCCTTCGGTAGGACTTGCATTGTAGATACTTCTAAAAATCAAAATTAAGAAACCCTGTAATTTGCATCTAAATTTATGAAGACGTATCGCCTCTAAATAAATAATTAATGACTTGTATAATTGGTAATTAATTTCAGTGGCAAACACGCGTTTATTATTCAAACTTTAAAGATGCGATCCCAGCTTTACCGGATAGAGTTTCACTTAATAATTGATATAAGAAGGATTTCTATAATTCTTCAATTAGGCAGTTAAACGGCGTTTTTTGAAAGGGAGTAGTTATTTGTCAGTCGATACATCTGTCTAGGTCAGGTCCCCTGCCTATAAGCATTAGACTCGAGCAGACATATACAAATAAATGAACCCGCAAATCGAGATAGCATTGCTGAAATAATCCGAAAGAAGAATTTTTCATTCAAAGTTAAAATGAATATTTCTCATATCGAAATTGTTTTAATTTTTTAAATATGTTTTATATTTTCAGTCTTTTTTTTTTTTTTTTTTTTTTTTTTTTTTTTTTTTTTTTTTTTGGGGGGGGGGGTTGAGATATGTTAAATACGAATGTAGTTATGTCAAATAGTTTGATTTCTTTTTTTTAAATCATAGGTCTTTGTTTCTGACAAAATATATAACATATTAATTTATACAGGTTTTGCATAAAATTAATGAGGTTTGGATACAATTTTAGCTTCTTTTTACCATTACTTTAAGATCCTCGATTGTATGGGTTAATGCAAACACATAATATAAATACTTTTCTTATGTCAAAATAAATTAAAAACATTCGGTTTAAATAAAATGGAATAAATAAAATTGTAACTAAAACATTTACATGTATTAGAATATAAATAGTGTAAAATAAACTAATGAAACTAGAAATTCACGCCTTAACACGCATTTTGAGTACGCACAAGAAAACAGTATATCTTTGGTAAGTTAGGAGCAAAAATCACTCAACTAAGAAATCTCTCTCTCTCTCTCTCTCTCTCTCTCTCTCTCTCTCTCTCTCTCTCTCTCTCTCTCTCTGTGTGTGTGTGTATGTGTGTGTGTTTTGAGATGTACATGCGAGTAATTTTAAATGGTAAAGCTTTCTTTACCATGGCATTATTGTCGTATTTTAGTGACTCTTGTAAATTTCTTGTTATTCAGTAGCGAAAACTTACATTTTATTTTAAATGCATCGAAAATGCTGCAATTCCATCTATGTCACTGAAAATGGAGACATGAGGGTAGATCCATTACCTTTTGCTGAAACCTGTTGAGAAGGAAACGTGACAGGGTGCGGCTTTCAACGCCTCTGTTGGATGTTTCTCTGAAGTGGTACCTAATTTGAGTTTATTGTGATGACCAATTGATTGGCCGCTCCGATTTTAACACTATAAAATAAAGCTGTATGTTTTTTATGACATTTCCGTCCTTATACCTTCCGGAATTGGTTACCTGTCGATAAACCAAGTTAGAGGTGTGTGCGTGTGTGTGTGTGCGTGTGAATTGTTTCATTAAAGAGTAATTGTTTAATTAAAGAGTAATAGTGTCCAGATCCCGAATCTCAAAATTAAAAAAAAAACGGTGCCAAGATCTCCAGCTAATTTTTTTCCAAAACAAAACACGTAACTCCAGTAAAAAAAGGCGATTCTATCTTTTCCGTTTTTCTGAATGTAGCCAATCATCGACTTCTCCCTTCCCCTAAAATTGTGTTAACAAAATTCATTGTATATTGATTTCAAGATCTGATTAGCAAAGTTCAATTCCTGAACATTTATGTACCAAACAGGAGGATAATGTTGATGTTTTTAGAGTTTTATAATTTACCATTCCGTCTCATAAACCAACATAAAATCAGCTACTTAGACAGATGTTGAGAAAATTCTATACCTTATTTTGTTTTTATAAACCCGAGTCTTTATGATAACTAATTCTTGTTTAACTTATCTTCGATAGTGTTTAAACTTCATTAATTTTCACCAAAAAAACTTTTAATAACATTTCTTATTTTACAAACTTTTATATTCATTATAAAATATTGTTTGAAGTCTGCTTAAGTATGGTCATATCTAATTCTCTATAAGCAAAATTTGATACACATAAATAAGAATAAGTAAGAGAAAATTTAGTAAGATGAAAAGAACTCTTGTAGTTAACTGTAACAAGACAGCTGTGTTTTAAAAATGTTTGAATAAAAGAGATATTTGATTTTTATCAAGAAAATCAAAAATTTTATTCCGTTACTGATAAAGCGGCTTTTGCTACATGTCAAAAAGAAATTACTGCCGTAAATTGTATACACTGCACCCAAAATCCATAATATAGAAAAGAGAAACAAAATAACACGATACAGATTAAGCTCACAAACAGAATTTCAAAAGAGCTTGTTTGATAAGATGAACATGATATGATAATTGCTTAACGTGTAGGTACAGTGGATCAGATATGAATTACAAGAATTTGGTACATTTCGCAAAGGATAGGCATAACACATAAATTATACTCCGAAAATAAGAATAAACAGTTTAGTTATATATAATATTATAACCATATTGCGGTATAAGAATCAATTATGAAAACGATAAAGAAAATTGAGATTCGTGATGTCTTAGCTACCAGTTACTTTGGTACAAATTAGACCAAATATTTACAAAATGGACTTGGGTCCAACATATGAAAAAGAAAACGCATAGCTATGCAAGTAACCGCTTTTTTAAAATATGAAACGGCCTATATACATGCAAGCAATGCCACTGCAAGATCTAAATCTAAAGAATGGAAAGAAGCGTAGAAAAAAATTAAAAAACAAAGAAAAACAAATATATCCTCAGTTCGTTTTGGGATATAAAGTAAATTCTGTAACTATATCCATTTGTTCTTTCCTTATTTTCGAATTTATCTGTCAGTCATACTCAAACATTGTTCCTAAAAGTCTAGCATTACATTGACGGTAAAACTATGCGAGTTTTACTAGCCCCTAAATGTTAAACCAATGTAGCAAAGTAAGGTTAGCGCGGTGCAGAACAATGATCCAAATTTCTTAAGACCATTTACTTTATTTATTATCCGAACTAAGTCCAATATCTTTATAGCTATAAAATGTTTGTTTGTTTCATGTTTCGTTAGTTGTTTTGTATTTTGTTTGTTGTTTCGTGTTTTATGTTTGTTGTTTCGCATTTATGTCATTTGTCCATATATTGTTTTAGTTTTTCGTATTTTAAGGGTGTTTTTTAAATTTCGTTTCTTGTTTTTATTCTATGTTATTTGTTCGTATTTTATGTTAGTTTTCTTATTTAATTCCGTTTGCTGTTTCGTATTTCGTTTGTTGTTTCGTATTTTTGTTGTTTCGTATTTCGTTTGTTGTTTCGTATTTTTGTTGTTTCGTATTTCGTTTGTTGTTTCGTATTTTTATTGTTTCGTATTTCGTTTGTTGTTTATTACTTCGTTTGTTGTTTATTACTTCGTTTGTTGTTTCGTATATTTGTTGTTTCGTATATCGTTTGTGTTACGTTTTTTACGTTAGTTTTTCGTATTTTATGGTTTTTTTTTTGTTTCTTATTTCTTATGTTGTTTTGTACTTTATGTTTGTTGTTCCCATTTTATAATTTGATTGTTTTTTAAATTAGTTTTTCTTATTTTATGTCACTTGTTGTTTTGTATTTCGTTTGTTGTTTCGTGATTCTTCTGGGTTTTTTTTCGTAGTTTATGTCGGCTTTTCGTATTTTATGTGAGTCGTTTCGTATTGTATGTTAGTTAATTCGTGTTTGATGTTTGTTGCAATGTATTTTTTGTTTGTTTCTTCGTATTTCACGTAAGATGTTCGTTTTTTATGTTAGTTATTTCGTTTTTCATTCGTTGTTTCGTATTTTATGTTTTTTTTTTCTTATTTCATTCCTTGTTACCTATACGTATTTTATGTAAGTTGTTTCGTATTTCGTTCGTTGTTACCTATACGTATTTTATGTTAGCTGTTTCGTATTTCGTTCGTTGTTACCTATACGTATTTTATGTAAGTTGTTTCGTATTTCGTTCGTTGTTACCTATACGTATTTTATGTTAGTTGTTTCGTATTTCGTTCGTTGTTACCTATACGTATTTTATGTTAGTTGTTTCGTATTTCGTTCGTTTTTACCTTTACGTATTTTACGTAAGTTGTTTCGTATCGCGTTCGTTGTTACCTATACGTATTTTATGCAAGTTGTTTCGTATTTCGTTCGTTGTTACCTATACGTATTTTATGTTAATTGTTTCGTATTTCGTTCGTTTTTACCTATACGTATTTTATGCAAGTTGTTTCGTATTTCGTTCGTTGTTACCTATACGTATTTTATGTTAGTTGTTTCGTATTTCGTTCGTTGTTACCTATACGTATTTTATGTTAGTTGTTTCGTATTTCGTTCGTTTTTACCTTTACGTATTTTACGTAAGTTGTTTCGTATTTCGTTCGTTGTTACCTATACGTATTTTATGCAAGTTGTTTCGTATTTCGTTCGTTGTTACCTATACGTATTTTTTGTAAGTTGTTTCGTATTTCGTTCGTTTTTACCTTTACGTATTTTATGTAAGTTGTTTCGTATTTCGTTCGTTGTTACCTATACGTATTTTATGTTAATTGTTTCGTATTTCGTTCGTTTTTACCTTTACGTATTTTATGTTAGTTGTTTCGTATTTCGTTCATTGTTACCTATACGTATTTTATGTAACTTGTTTCGTATTTCGTTCGTTGTTACCTTTACGTATTTTATGTTAGTTGTTTCGTATTTCGTTCATTGTTACCTATACGTATTTTATGTTAGTTGTTTCGTATTTCGCTTGTTGTATTGTTTCATGTTAATTGTTTCGCATTCCGTTTGTTTTTTCGTATTTTATGTAACTTGTTTCGTATTTCGTCTGCTTTTTGTACATTATGCCCATTGTTTTGAATTTTATATTTGTTGTGTCCAATTTCGTTTGTTTTGTGGGGTTTTGTTGTTGTTGTTGTTGTTTATTGTTCTGTGTATGTTGTTTTGTTTTTTATATATACAAATATGTTTGTTTTGTACTTCATGTATCAAAATCCGTATTTTATTTCTTCTTATTATGTTTGTTTTACGTAATTTATTCTGTTGTTTTATGTTTGATGTTTTGTTTTCTTATTTCGTGATTTTGTTTGCTTTGTCAAGTTATGTATAGATACTTAGGAAAGACGGCTTTAAACAACAAAATTTAATGTTATTATGTTACCAAAGTACCTTGTTATCCCCGATTTGATTGGATATGTTAATATTTTCAATCAAAACCATTTTACTGCGTTAACGACTTTCCCCCAAATTTGTGGAAACCAAAATGTTGTAGTATGCCATCTTATTCAGTTAATCTGGTGTTATTGCTTTTATAGGCTGACAACATATATGTGAGTGCCTAGATTTACTGAGTTATGATTCAATATATATATATATATATATATATATATATATATATATATATATATATATATATATATAACACTATATTATATCATATCGTTTGTGAGAGTAGTCGTTGAAATATCTCTTCGTAAGGATAATAGGGTTATTAATCATGCAAATGAAAATATAATTTGAAATGATAAATGACAGCAAATCTCTTAAATTTCAATCACTTTCCAATGATAATTTTTTTTTTAAATTTTAATATTTTATGTGAGAAATGAATATATAAATAGAATTATCTTTACATTTAAACATATATTTTACGATTTAATTTTACTACATTTTTACACATTAAATTTTTGTCGGGGTTTCAACGCCATTCACTAAGATGCGTTTCTTTGGTTGCCATTGCGAAAGATTTACATTCATTCATAATTCAAAATCTTAAAGTGCTACACTTGACAAATGGCCGTTTGTATTGTGCGCAAGTATATAAAATAACACCAATTTAAACACAAATTGAATAATTCCTTTCGCTCCATTTCGTTTCATTAGATTTTACCGACATTCTGTTAATGCTTATGTCTTTTTAATGCCAAATAGGCGACGCTTCGGATGAATTGAGCTCTGAAAAATGATAAGCTTATCCATGGATGAATGCATCAGGAAAAATGTCCTTTTGCAATGTTTAATGATACTCGCAAATCTATTCAAATTAAACGGAGGAGTCGGTTTTATTTGGGAAGAATAATAGCATTCCCCTGGTGACGTGTTTGTTTCTTTGCACTAGTAAGGAGGGTTTTCGACATTTTTAACAACACATATAATCTAATGACAAAAATCATAAAATCCATGCCACTTTTTTCATTCACATTTCTGTTTCAAACATAAAAGAAAGGCAATTGGTTAATCAAGGTATTTTAATAGGAACTTGACAGACCATCTGTCAGACTTTGCAAATACAGAGTTGGTGGAAGAAAAATACGTTTACATCGAAATTTGTTAAGAAAGTACACATGAACCTGAGATCTATAAGAGTTTTTTCGTCTTACAATGCAGGGGGTTAAAGGTATCGATCTACATAAGCAGTAACTATCGTCTATATTCAGAAGAAACTGAGTTTAGAAACGGTGTTTAACACCGAGGGGTTTTACTTAAATCGAGGTCGTTAGTTCTGGTATGGTGGAGGAAATTGGAATGCCCGGATAAAACCACCTACCTTCGGCAAGCAAACTGACAAATCTCAACCTAGGATCTGACCCGATTGAGATTTAAACCTAGGCGGTGAAAGGCACTGTGATCCGTAAGCACGTGCTTTCGACCATTCGGTCACAGGGGCCACGTTAGTATTAGTAGAAGCTTAGAATTAGTGGTCACAATATTCACTTGTTTTGTTTCTTTGTTTCTTAATTCATTAATTTTGATATTAAGTCTTCTTCGTTTCTCTAGTAATTACTTAAAAGCAGATCGGCTAACCTTCGAATTTCTTTTTAAAGATATAATTTTTGAAAATACAATTGCTTACAATTTGAGAAACTGATTTAAGTTAACCTGATGTTTGTGTGTTTATATTTTTGGGTTTAAAGCGATACGAATTTAATAAAATATCAGTCTAGCACTTTCCTGATTGTTATATCATTTTTATAAGTACTATTTGATTAACTTTAGTCTACTATATACATAACTATGCATTTTTTAAATTGTTTTATTGGGTTTTTTTTTTTTTTTTTTTTTTTTTTTTTTTTTTTTTTTTTATCAGTATTTTTTAATTTGTTCTTTAGTATTTTCCAAGTTACAAAAAATACGTAAAATATGTTGTTATGTTGTTAAGGTAAGGACAAAATCAGTGTAATTAAATTTTCATTTATCTTTGTTTTCATCTCACTGGTCATATGCTTTATTAGTTTGATAATTCATTGCACAGTAACATGTTGCAAGGACCTTAAAAATACAGATATAAAGTAAAATTAGGTAAGCGCCAGGGTGGTGTTTTCCACCCAAAAAAACGATCTAAATGAAAATCTCGACTGGAATGTGAAAAACCATGATCTTATTTACATTTTCCCTTCAATAATGAGAGTATTACGATTTAACTTTAGCACCGTGTCTTTACGTAAGATGAACGTTTTCATATACAAACTAAACACATATTTAACAGAAGGTGTAATTTATCAGTCTATGAAATTTTATATGTTTCAATCTTTGAGAAAACTGACAGATTTTATCAGTGGTGCCATGCTCGACCGTGACCTTTAACTGCGGGCCTGCTGTGTCAGCCATGATTATTTTATTCAAGGGCGACAACTGTGATTCTACAAGAGTTAATATTACTGCAATTTGTGTAAACCTGCGGCGTTTGTGAATAAATTGAAACAGTATATGAATAATGTCATTGATAAATGAATTTGGGAAATTATTTATGAATGAAAAGTAAGCCATTCGTATTTGTTTTCAAAGTGTCAAAATGTCCATTAACAATTGTAAAATGAAAGAAGGATGATGGTCGTTTTTATAAAATGCTGTATCATCTTACCAACTCTCAAGCAAAAAACATTTTAAGCATATATATATTATTATATATAGTGTATATATCATCGCCCACAACAACAACTTGAAATATCTTTAAACACCATTTGTCAACGTGACTATTTTCCTTGCATTCGGATCCCTCAAAACTCAATTATCTTAAGGACAATTGCTCTTACAATATTGTTATACTATGTCATATGAACATCATTTGCAATTTTGACAATTGCCTTACAACTTGACATACCTGTGAATACCACTGAAATTTATTTTCCATTATGGCCAATGTCCTGATAACTTGGTTTTCCTCTAAATGGTATTTGTCTTTACAGTTATCGCCCTTATAGCTTGAATAACGCCTAAAACCATTTGGCATAATGATATTTGCTCTAACAACTCGATATATCTCTGAACTCCATTTGGAACGTTGACCATTTTATTTACAAATCGGTATACCTCTAAAAACCATTGTAAATTTTAACGGCAATGCTGTTAACACTATAGATACCCCTGACACATCATTTGGCTGTATGATTATAACATCATTATAAAATGAATTTGTTTATAAATGACATACATGTATTCAAAACCCTGAATAAAAACTTTACTTACACGTTTCAGTGATTTATATAATTAAAAACCTCAACATGTGTATCGTTTGTCCCTCTTTTATAATTCTTCCTTAAAGTTATAATGGGTCTGCTCTCAAATGATCCAATAAATGCCAATTTTTGTAAATTGGTTATTTTTTGTCTGTTTAATTTCGCGAGTATTTTCAGTTTAAGTTATTGTTATTTTTATTTTAAAGGATGATAGTCAGTGAAAACGCAAATGACATATTTTGAAATAAGATATTTTCGAAAACTTTTATTTTTGCATCATCTTATTTCTTTTGCGAATTTAAGCGAAAATAAAACACACGTGAGAATTACTCGATTTAAAGTACATTTCAGTCAGCAACAACTGTTTTATATTTTATTTTAAAAAAGGGTAGATTTAAAATGTTTTATATCATTAAACTATTTGAAAAAAAAAAAACTTTAACAATTTACCTTATTAGATTTGACCTGCCTTATTGTGTTTCAACTTGAAAGATTAAATTTGGAATTACAAGTTAAGTATATCGATGTTTTGTCAGAATGCTACTTTAAACACTAGTTTTATTGACTAAATTTAAATTATTAACAATAAAAATTAAACTTTGCTGCTGAGAAAATTAAATATAAGTTTTTTTTGGTAAACATCACCCACGGAGAGGGTAGACATTATCTATTGAAATGGGCGGGGTTAATTTGAGCAAGGACGCCGTGTCAGTTTTCAATGACACTTATATGAATTCAGAGTTTTAACATACTCTGAAATTACAAGTTAAGTATATCGATGTAAAAATCAATCTGACACAGCAGTTTAACGTCTTTTTTTGGGTTATGAAAATCATCTGGCGACCATCAAAGATTATTGTGCTTAATATAAAATAAAAAACTTAACATTATAGTTCAGTTTTACATATAGCTCTGTCGTGTGCAAAATTTTGAATTTTTACAAAAAGAAATATGCAAAATTTTGCAAATGACAGTTCTTAAAACTTTAAAATAATGATATACGACAGATTTGATTACTTTGCTAAGGGATTTCAAGGAGAAAGAGAGAATATGAGAGAGAGAGAGAGAGAAAGAGAGAGAGAAATGTGAATAAACTTGATTTAGTTTACATTTTTTTAATGTCAATAATTTTTTTTTGTTATCAAAAATTTGAGATGCTATTTAGAAAATAATATTTAAATCACAAGACATCTGTTTTTATTTGTATTTAAAAATAGTTTTTAAAAAAATTGCATTAGTATTTTTGCGATATCAAATTTTCAGCTTTTCAATGCTTGCTGTATCAGATTTAGTTATTTTCTCTTTCAAAAATCTAGACGCCTTTTTTTTTAGGTATACGTGTACTAGTTATTTGCAGAGGCGTTATTTTCGCCGAAACACCCTCGCTTGTGCAAATATGAATTAATACTTTAATAAATGAATTGATATTTCGCAGTGTCTTAATTATTATTATTATCATTATATATCGAAAATAAATACACTGTGAAATTCATTAAAGAGTTGTTAATTACTTTAAAAGTAATGCGTATGAAATATTACCTTAGGAACCATACTTTTTCCTGTCCTGAAGACCGTCAAGATAGAATGGTAAATACGGCGACAAACTTAATTTTGGTATTTCAAAAAGGAACTCTGAACAAGTGAAAAAAGAATCAAACGTCAAAGCCCTTTTCAGCATTAAATGACTGTTTTTTTCAGATGGGAATGTGGTAACGAATACAAATACAGCAACAAAACTTTCTTGTGATTAGAAGCATGTCGAAAAAGATTTGTTTACAAAATTATCAAGACAAAATGTCTTATCAAAATATTTGTAACATCATTTATATTAAACACTGGTTTCATTAATTTAGTTTTTTGGGGAAAAATATGTGAAAAAACATTATAGAATAACTCTTGAGAGATTTATAACAAATAAATGTTATATGATATATAAATAATTTATTAAATTTCATATTTTATTATTTAAAACAAACATAACTGTACCCAGAATTTGATACATACTTTGTATAATAAGCATCAGGTAAATAAAATAATTAAAACCCAGTTTGACTTGAAAACAATAAAGTGTTTTAGTTATCTTATCCAATAGCAGTCAAAAGATTCGAAACAAAACATTGTCTTCAGTAGTATAATTAATTTGGCCAAACATTTGATAGGAGAACTTAGTGGCTTACTTAGTAAAGCATTTCATTTGGTTACTTCAGTTTATTTTGAACTCGATATAAGTATCCGAGTTAATAAAGAATAGTTCAAAATCCATTCTATCTCTATTTTAGATTTTCGACCACAGTGAAACTGTTGAACATGGTGTCCTCACAAGGTGATCCTCAGCGTATTAGTACCATACCAAAATAATGATAAATCACGACTTTCTTGGTAGGTGTTAATCCGCGACACACTAGGAGTATTGATATAACAATAGGAAGCAAGTGTGTTAAGCTTTTGATACTAAAATTATTGACTTAAAAATTAACATGATACGTGACATTATCATCTATATCCTGGAGAAAATGCAGATAATGAAAAATATTCAAAACCTTCCTATCAATTTTTCTCATTTTTAAAGATCAAATCAACAGCAGAAATAAAAAGGTTTTTAGAAATGACAAATTTTTGGAAAAAATAAACCAGATCAGTTGTAATAAATATGTTTATAATTTATTAAATTTGATTTGTTGCTAGGAATATTGTATAATTGGGGGTGGTTGTAAATTTTGAAGATGTCCTAAAGTCGTTAAAGAAGACTGTTCTGACGCATGCGTCGAGGAAATGCCTGGTAGACTACTGTTTCCCTGACAAACATACCATTCACTTAGATTTGTCATACTGGAATGGGAAAGACTATGGTTCATGTTGTGCCCCATACTAGAACTTGGAACACTATCAGACATAACCTGATTCCGATTGTCACTTGAAGTTATCGGTGATTGGTTACATTTTGTTAATGGCGGACTTAAAGCCTCACTTTCGGAGGTTTCATTTTCAGAGTCTTTTTCTTCCGGAACTGGTGTTACGTCTCCATGAACTTTCATATGTTTCCTAAGAGAGCTTGGGTGTGTGTAACTTTTATCACAACCTCGCACTCGACAGTTGTATGGTTTGTCACTTGTATGCACGTGCGAATGTTTCTTTCTGTCCGAACTGTTAGCAAATCTTCTGTCACATCCTTGGAAATCACATTTAAATGGTTTTTCTCCTACAATTAAAATAATACAAAAATCTGTTATGCTATTTTACAAAAATCTAAATTAAATATAATTGAAAACAGATATATCTTTAACTGCAAACGTGACCTTGGCAAAGTCATAAAACATTTTTAATGTATTAACGATTAAATTTAAAGAAAAAAATGCTTTATGTCTGCAATATTCGACGCAAATAAGAACAGTATGAGCAAATAAAAGAAAAAGCCTAACAAGACTTTGACGTGACATCATCGGATCAACCGAAAACAACCCTCTATCTTAAAATGTTTTTTGAGATATGCTTCTTTATGTTTCGTTTCATGAAATTAGTTTAAAAATTATAGATTCTCAAATAAAAATTTTCAAATTTCAAATATTTTTATCCCTCTCATTGCACAGGAAAATACAAACAGAGAACATATCTTAAATGATATACAAACAACATTGTAGAGATAACAACACAATGCTAAATCCAAATCGACCAAAATAATAGTATGTTAAAAACATGTTATGCAAATCATTATGTTCTGAAAACTAAGAATCACAAATGATCATTTACACCAAATTGCCTATCACCATCTTCGGATTTTTGGAGAGATGTTCATTCAATCGATAACTAAGAAATAATCGATACATATCATAAATATGCATGTGCTACTTTCGAAATGTATTTTTTATATAAAAAAACTTAAAGGTAGTACATGACAATGTCTCTGTATGATATTTTGCAGACAAATAAATAAATAAATAAATAAATAAATACGCTTCACACTGGTGGTATTTGATAAGGACAGTTGCTGTTGATGTATAAGTAATGTTGAGTCTTAGTTTGACATACTGGTTAAGGTTGAATCTTCCTTTGACATACCAAGCAAAATGTACATTCGATGGGCCAATGAATCATAGTGTAAATGCACTTCATCCGTATTAAAAAGCTTCTACATAATGTCAAATTATTAATACATAATATGTTTTACTCTTGTTTTCAACATATTGTTAAGAAGACTTGTTTTTCATATTTGATTATGCAGTTAAGAAATACCTTCAGATTACAAGATTCAATTTTATTGCAAATGAGCAAGACCGAAGACAAATAAAAAGCACAAACTGCACTCCAGGAAACTTGGAAAAAGCAAGTTTTGGAAAAAATATTTTTCTTTGTTTAAAAAAAACGATAATAAAATAAATCATTCAAAAACCGAAAGTTTTTTAAACTATGGGGAGCAAGTCATTTGAACATCAATCTATATATTAATATATCCGTCCATTCATTCGTTCGTTCATTCATTCATTTATTCATTCATCCATTCATTCCGGTTCGTTCATTCATTACGTTTATCAGTTAACTATTTTTATTTTGTACTTATTTATCAAATTTGATGCTAGGATAATTAATTTGTTGAACAAGAAAATTTTGTAACAACACAGATAATATCAAGATGTCACAAGTATCAAATCTTATAAGGAGAAGATAGTTCACATAATTGAAATCACAAGCAAGAACTCCCTATCAATCGCTTGATTAGATTTGGCCAAATCATGTGTCAAACGCAGGCAGGATGATGATGTACTCAAAGCTATTAAATGATGTAGATTTCAACTGTCAGTGATTGGTCGCTCACTAAATAGCATATATGCTGCCAAATTAATAACCTTATTGAATCAAATTACTAACATTTATTGGTATGGTGTTGACTAACATGTTAATCGAAAGCGGGACGAGATATATCGCCACAGTAAATTTGTCAAATTAGTAATGTACACAATATCAGTTTAAGTTAGTTAAATTGTTACGAGAGAGAGAGAGAGAGAGAGAGAGAGAGAGAGAGAGAGAGAGAGAGAGTTACTTAAAATGCTTTGATTATGGTCATAATTATGGTTGTATTTTTTACTCTTTCAAATTCTATTTTTAATTTCGTCAGCTTCTTAATAAGAAACCAACCACAACCCTTAAATTTTATTACATATTTTATTTATTTATTTGTTTATTTATTTTTGAACTATAAATGTAAAAATCTATGTGTTGATTTTGAATTTCTATTTTAATAATGCATTCAAAAGCAGCACATGGCAACATTATAACAATAATATTTTTGCAAGCTTTTTGAACCAATGTATTTTAGTTCACAAATTAAAGATGTAGAATATAATGTTCTTTTTTTCTTTTGTTCCCTATATGGCCTTTTCAAAATTTTCTGACAGAAATTGATAGGTTTTGCAAATTTTATTGCTAGACTAGACGAAAAAATTAAACTGTCAAAGGGCAAAAACCATTTTAAAGATTAATCCCATGTAAAAATATTTCAGAATCAATGCATTTTTATATTTCAATTAAGAAACAAATTTGACTTTCGGTAATTTGACACCAAAATAGTGTTAACCGAACACCATAGTCAATAAAATGTTTAACTCTATCCATTGTCATGGCAACAACATCTTGTCTTAATTTTGACCAAGGTCTTCTTGAAAGAAGTCTGTAATTGTTGAGGGCGAATACAGCTCTTTTCAATATGTTTCTATTAAAATGATATTCTAAGCCCTGGCAGATATCTGAGACGGTTAATCGTGCCTTGATCTTAATTCTAAAGGCTTCACAATGAAGTGTGAACATTCTCTATCACACCAACCTATTTTCATGATTAATATTTTTATCAGTAAAACCAGTTTTTTTTTTTTTTTTTTTTGATTTACAGATATGTATGTAAATAAGTTTTGACCATTTTTCTGTGATATTCTACTAGTATTTTTGAATGCATTTTATGATTAAATTTATATTCTTGGGTTTTTGAATTTAATCACAAAATACATTCAAAAATTGTATATGACAATACTGTCATATACTTTTTTTTAATGTATTATGTGATTAAATTCAAAAATGGTATATGACACTTCTAATTAGTGAACAATTTAATATGCGATTTTCAGATGAATCGGAAAGTTATATAATAATAATAATAATAATAATAATAATAATAATGTATAATAATAGAATGATGATGATATGGTGGCGATGACGATGATGATGATGATGATGATAGGAACTGAATCTTTCTGCGGTACAACTGGTTTTTATATTATCAGTTGAGTATTTGCCTTTAATTTTCTTTTGTGTTTAGTTTTACATATATTCAATGTTTTAATGTTGACGTGTTAAACAATGTGTTTTAAACAATAATTCAATCACTCACTCTAAACTCATGCAATGTGTTCTGTGCCCAACTTCTTTATGATTCTACGCATTTGTAAAAACGAAAGAAAATAGTCACGCAGCATTGTAAAATAACAGGGAATCACATCCTGGATACCCCATTTTTAAAATTATTTATTTATTTATTTATTTATTATCATTATTACATTTTGCTGTCGCGTCGTTTACATATACATTGGTTCAGTGGTTGTTAAAAATAAGTCAATCAGCCTCAACTTTCCGTAATTTGATCAAAAGAATATTATTAAAATGAATCTTATTTATGTATTTTATTTGTCACATAGACTATCATTTTTCGTGAATTTTAAATTTCATAATAAAATTAATTTTTCAATAATAACGAAATTATAAGTGCAGAACACCAAATCAAAAATTAAAAAAATTACCTTAATCGAATACTAGTAATTTATTTATTTTAATTTTTTGAAAAGCATAATTTTAGTTTAAACATATTTTATTGTTCTAAATTTATAATACAATTATCTTTTAAATGTATAATCAGAAACAAAATAATTAGGATTCTGGAACAAGAGATAATATCTTATATTAACCAGTATCCTACTTTATTAATTACCGATATTAATAAATACGATCAACTTAAATAAAATATAGAAAAGAAGAAGCTTAAGATGAATAGATCAGAATAGAAAAAAAAAAACAGATTAAGATACAAACAAACAGAATAAAGTGACAACTTAATACCAAATTAAAAAGCACGATTTTAAAACTGAAAACGACCTTATATGCAACTCATTGTAATTAAAAAACAGTTCAGAATATATTTTCCACCGGCTTATACAATACAATCATAACATGGTAGAGTTCATTTGTTTTAAATGATTCACATTTATGAAAAATTTCTTTTATTTTTCTTGAAATTAAATCTTTATTTTCAAATGTAATTGATAACAGATTTGATGTGTTCCAATGCGATTCACAAGACCAACCCCCTCCTTTAAGGATCTTTAAGGATCCTTAAAGATCCTTAAATATGTCCTTAAAGATCCTTAAAGGGGCCTTAAAGCCTCCTTAAAGCCATCAAATCTTTAAGGATCTTTAAGGGACCTTAAAGGACTCTTTAAGGACATATTTAAGGATCTTTAAGGACTCCTTAAAGATCCTTAATGGAACTGAAATTTTAAGGATCTTTAAGGAGGCTTTAAGGATCCTTAAAGATGTCTCATCATGAAAAACTTGATTTTTTTATTTATTAATGTAACGATGGCTATAACATTAATTCAATTAAAAAGTATGATTTGTTTTTAGTACATTTTGAATTTTTATATTTTATACAACATAGGGGACATGGATAACGCCTGTTTGAATTCTAGTTTCTACATTAATTTTTTGTAGAGGAGCCGTATGTCGTTTCCTAATAATACTTGTTTCTTAATTCATAAATGAATTAGATTAAAATGTGCAGTTTTCACAGTACAGGTTATCAACCCGTGTTTTAATCAGATCGGCAGTAAGCATAAGTAATTAGCGGTATTTGTTAATTGTATACTTGTTTGATTATCGATCCCAGGTGATTTCACGCGCGGCTTTTGACTTTGATGTGCAGTTTCTTATCTAGGTAGGAGATCACTATAAAGTCAAATAACATGTTAAAGTGCTTACCTAACCCTGAACTCTGGGTGTTGGAAATAAAGGTGTGTTTTCGGAAGTGATTTTAAGATAATTTTAATATTAAATTATTAAAACATACATTAACTAAAGAAATAAAAGTAATGGCAAAATAATCTAAGCATGTCTTATATTTTACTTTATTTTATTTTATTTTATTATTTATTTTATTTTATTTTATTTTATTTTATTTATTTTATTTTATTTTATTTTATTTTATTTTATTTTATTTTATTTTATTTTATTTTATTTTATTTTATTTTATTTTATTCACTTCACTTCACTTCACTTCACTTCACTTCACTTCACTTCACTTCACTTTTCACTTCACTTCACTTCACTTCACTTCACTTCACTTCACTTCACTTCATTTTATTTTATTTTATTTTATTTTATTATTTTATTTATTTTATTTTATTTTATTTTATTTTATTTATTTTATTATTTTTAGGGGGGTAATGTTATGCATATATGCAAATAAAGCATGAGAGAGAGAGA
Organism: Tegillarca granosa; assembly: GCA_029721355.1. Taxonomy (NCBI): domain Eukaryota; kingdom Metazoa; phylum Mollusca; class Bivalvia; order Arcoida; family Arcidae; genus Tegillarca; species Tegillarca granosa. Next base: position 30,922,936 of record CM056602.1, on the reverse strand, counting down.
GAGAGAGAGAGAGAGAGAGAGAGAGAGAGCACATTTTAGTGTCTTTGAATTGACATATATGGAACTCATTACTGACACATGATGATATCGGATTTCCGATAATTTTGATTCCTAATGAAAAAGTGTTGGTAAAGTAAAATAAGAACATTAGAGAAAAGGTTATTCTTTTCAAACATGAACAAGTTACAAGTGAACATATTTAAGTAAGAAACCAGTAACAGAAGATAACCATTAACTGACAAACTTTACCTAGTTGGATGTGAATTTCTGCAGTCGATGGAGCGCAGTGGAATAACGGCGATAACCTCTCTCTCTCTCTCTCTCTCTCTCTCTCTCTCTCTCTCTCTCTCTCTCTCTCTCTATTCACTTCCCGATCTTGTTCTGTCTCTCTAATTTAGTTTGCACCTCTCTCTCTCTCTCTCTCTCTCTCTCTCTCTCTAAAATATTCAGTTTCCGCTGATCTTCCTCTATCTCTCTTTCCCTCAATGTATTCAGTTCCCGATCTCTCTCTCTCTCTCTCATATTCGGTTTCTGCTGATCCCCTCTGTCTCTCTCTGAAACACAAGTAGATATTCTCCCTCTCTGTCTCTAAAACACAAGTGGATGCTCTCTCTCTCCCTCTCTAAAATATTCAGTATCCGCCACCCCCTCCCTCTCTCTTTCTCTCAGCATATTCAGTTTCCTTATATCTCGTTCTTTAAAATATTTAGTTTCCGCTGATGTCCCTTATCTGTTTCTCCCTCAATTTAATCAGCTCTCTCTCTCTCTCTCTCTCTCTCTCTCTCTCTCTCTCTCTTGTACATTGAATTCTTGACTTGCCCGTAAATGAATTTAAGAAAAAAAGCTCTCCCTTTCTATATAAAATTATTCAATTTCTGACAATTATGTCTTTCTGTATTTAATTCGCAACTTGACGGTGAAAAATAGGTAATCCCTCCACACACACACACACACACACACACACACACACACACACACACCGGGAATTTCTTAATGATATTAGTATATTATGTGTACTGCAGATTCCAGAAAAAAATTACTGTTAATTTTTGGGGGGTTAAAAAATAGACTCGGAAAGACCATATTTATTTATTTATTTATTTATTTATTTATTTTATTTTATTTTATTTTATTTTACGGTATTTTATATTATTTATTTATTTACTTATTTATTTATTTATTTTGGACATTATGGACAATTATTTAATTAAAAAGCTGTTTGTACAGTTAACACACTGCTTCTTCTGTATCAATTACATCTCTAATTAATACATATAAATAATAACAATTTTCAAGTAAAAGGAATTAGTAAGAACAGATGTCATCAACATTAATTAATTAAGTGATTAATACTTGATCATCAAACACCATCTTGCTGATTGATGTTAGATAGACTAGTATATTACAGGTAAATTTTGGAATGCATTCCTATCAACACATATTTTATCTAATGCAATTAAAATTCTAAATATAGATAAAAATGATGACTGTAGCAAAATTATATATGAAATTATAAATATAAATAAAAAAAATTAATTTGATCCTTTTGTTGTAAGAGATATTTTAAAAGAAATATAAAAAATTTTCACAAATAAATGAAAAATGCCCACTTGCTTTCTTTCAGTCACGTGATCTCATTTGCATATTGTTAGAAACATATTTTATAATTATCGATATCAGGATTATCTCTTCCATAGCTACATAGGTAAGGTGATGGACTCCTAACTTGAGGGACCAGGGTTCGATTCCCAGTGAGAGCGGGTAACAGATAAAAATTTTAGTTATAAAATTTCTTGTAATTTGTATTTAATTAATAAAATCCAATTAGACTACAGAATGTAATAAATAAATAAAAATTAAAATAAAGAAATAAAATTAAAAACTTGAGATTAAAAATAATATAAAGAAAATTAATTTATTATCACTTTATTTTTTCAAAATTAATAATTGCAATAGATTTTTTAAAATAAAATTTTAAAAAAGATAATGATAAAATAATATTTCATTGTTGTTTTTTAAAAAAGGAAAAATATAATTTTTTTCCTTAAAGATCCTTAAAGCTTCCTTAAAGATCCTTAAAATTTCAGTTCCATTAAGGATCTTTAAGGAGTCCTTAAAGACTCCTTAAAGGCATATTTAAGGATCCTTAAAGCCCCCTTAAAGGTCCTTAAAGGGACATTTATGGCAGCTTTAAGGAGGCTTTAAGGATCCTTAAAGATGCCTTTTCATCATGTGATTATGAAGCAGTTTCTTCCGGCCACCAAGTTGATGTGCATGATCTTATTTTATGTGAGAGCTGACATATGACATGGCTGACAAGCCTAATCTCCCGAAGGATGGATGTTTATATTCTTAAGGCAAATTAGATTCATTAGGACAATTAAGACAATAAATTCTTAATAACAGGCCAATCTCTCACCAATCAAATTATTTGGATTCCATTTATCTTGAATACTGCAGTAACAATTTGTGACAATTAAACCGATATACAACATTGCCGCCGTTTTCCCCTTAAATATTGACCCATTATTTTAATTCTGAAATCAAACTTTTAAATATATTTAGTTCTTGGTCAAAACTTGATAAAATATTTTTTTTTCTTAAAAAAATGTGTGTTTTATTATATGAATTTTTAATGAATTGACGACAAAATAAAAGTTGTTTTTATAGATACGGTAGTTTACGGAATCATAATAGTAATAATAATACATATAATAATAGTAGTAATAATAATAATAATAATGTCTTATACCAGTTTTTGAATTTAATCATAAAAATACATTCAAAAAGTGGTATATGACTAAAAATACATTCAAAAATGGCATATGATAATAACAATAATAATAATAACAATAATAATAATAATAATAATAATAATAATAATAATTACAACATCTAATTAACAAGTAGGTTCACAAAGAAAACCGAGTCTTAATGCCATTTCCAAATTTTCTCGTTCATATCTCGAATTACTATTTTTTAAAATTCGGTAACTTTGGTTGTTACAAAGTATTGCTTTTATCACACTATTAGAAGTATTTTTGAATGCTTTATATGTGGTATTCGTTAACAGAAATATATGTATTAAAACTAGTGTAATGACAAACACGTTTTATCCAAACTTAATGGACAAAGTTAGTTAGGAAAATTAAAAACAGAGTGTAAAAGTCCGTTTACTAGGAATGTCTTTCTATATACCAGTAAACGATCGTTTAAGGTTTATTTTGTTTATTGAAGAACTGGTATTTCTCCTCCTTCGTTTTGGGTGTACAATATTTCATAAATTAGTACCTTCTGTGTTTTAATAAGCGTGAGAAGAGCTATAGTTGATATAAAAGTTAAACTCTTAAGTGGCTGTCATCTTCGTGTAATTCTTATAACTATATCCTCTTAAAACCCTTTCCCACAATCTATGTAAACATGCGAAGATTTGTATTTATTTAGCTATGGGGTTTTAACAAATACACAATACACTCAGTCCCGTATGAAAAATAACAATTTAGTTTTTGGAGATCTCTTTTTTATATATTTGTTATATAGGAATATCTATTTGTTATATAACACGTATATGACTATGTAAATCCTCTTAACGTTGGTTTTTAAATACAAACTTTTGGCGGAGCTTGATTGTTCGCGAGATTTTGTGTGATCAAATCTTTGTGTATGGAACGCTTTTAAAGCTATTTATCCCTTAGCTGCTTAACAAAAATGTTAGTATTAACATCAGTGGTTTTGACACCAAATGAATAGCTGAAAGGAATAATTTAAAACATAACTAAGTTCACGTTAGGAACGTGTATTGGTTGTTTATATCTGTCGGTGGGAGAATTATAAGCAGCAGGGTTTATTTTTACTTTTTTTATACAGGAGAAAAAAACTAGAGAGATTGAGATTTGTTATTTCATGCCAGTTAATGAATCACAAAAATATTAAAACAAATATAATATGTCATAAACGAATGTGATAGAAAATAAAAACAAGTGAAAATAAAGTCGAACAAAAATAAACGTTTAACAGATTCAGAATCAAAAATGTAAACATGAACTCAATTTTTGACACCTACCAATGTTGTTCTTAATATTTTTTTCAAGATACTATTTCAAGTTAAAGATGTTAATATCTTACAAACATTATTCTTTAATTTGGAATACTAGTTGTTTAAATTATTCTCCATGTAAAATAATAAAATCGTCATAGACTGAATTTCTTTTAAAATAATTATTTAGTTACCGCGTAATATTTTTTGTTTCATTCCATTGAAAAAAAAAAATTACGCAACGCATGATACAAGTGGCGTTCTAGTTTTGATATATAATTTTTTAAATGCATTTAAAAAAATTAAAAAGCATATGAATGAAGTTTTTAATATTAAAGGTTTATTATTTAACTTTCAAATTATTTTAAAATTGATTTAAGTTGAGATTTCTCATGATGTTCAACTTGCTTAATATTACTAAGCAAAATAAAGACATGATATAATTAAATTATCTTAATTTTTCTCCATAGCAATATTACACAAAAACAAGATGGGAAAAGATAAAGATGGAGTGGTTCTTCTTAAATATAATACAATGCAAACTTATAGAAAGATATATTTTGCAGATTTTGCAAAAAGTCGGACATAATGGAATTAAAATTATTGTTAAGTGGAAACAAAACGGATCATAAAACAAACAGGAAAGTAATATATCACGGAAAGAATTGTAGTTTCACATGTTAGATGATGATTTAATTCCGGTCACAAGATGTTTTAGAGAGTATTAAATCTGTCTTAGGCATGGTTAAGACATCGCCATGAGTCAAATACCGTGAAGTTTAAGTACTTAGTCAAGGTACATTTATATGGAAGCAGCTTTTAAACATGTGGTGGGAAGGTTTAGGGTCGCTTTTATTCCACCCCCTCCCTCGTTTATAGCGCCTGATTACGATCAGATTATACATATAACAACAGTATAATCCATTGTTTTACCATTCACTTTCTTATCATCACGCAGGACAGGTTGTTTCACAAATTTCATGGGTTTTCCATCTGTTTGCATCACACAAAGACATTTCCACAGGATAGGCTGTTCAGCGAAGTATGTTATTTTTTTTGTATTTTTTTCCTCTTTATGGGACATGTTGTTCAAGTAAAACACTATTTTTGCCATCAAAATCGACCGCTTCGTTGTCTGTTCATCTGTCTTATACACTGCTTCATATATAACATCTCTAGGGGTCATAATCATCAAACTTTATCACGGGTGATAACACGCACAGATGCTCATGGTGATAAAACCGAGTTAACATACGGGTCTTTACCGTTTTTAAAGTGTACAAATAGGAAATGATAAGAAAAAGAAATATTTTTTCAAAATAAAAAAAAGGGGGTAGTACATTTTTTTTTTCAAAAACTAAAATATAATTAAATTGGAAATTTTACAATGCGTTGATTGAAATTGAGGCATTCAGATTGAGTAGGTTATCAATTTGAGTGCATCCAAATTGATAAAAAAATAACATTAAACCATTAATTTATACACAAAAAGGGGTTAAAATGAGTGTAAATTGGTTATATATCGGCCAAGTACAAAGCCTTATTCCTCGTTAACAATTGCATTTTTTCCAAATTATTTATTTTTCATTTTTTCTATTTTTCAAAAAATAATTGTGTTAAAGTTCAATTACTGTCAATGTTTATATACAAATGTCCTATTATCCTTTCAACACAAACCTCGTTTTTAAATGGGAACTGAATTAGTATTCCGTGTCCCATAATTAGGAAAAAAACATATTTAAAACTTGACGAAATGAGGTATAGACGTAACACAAAAAGAATAAGTACGTTCAAGTGGTTCGAACTTTCATTCATAAAATAAAATTAGCGACACCCAAATAAAATAAAATTTAAAGACCATGCTCTTGAAGCCTCGGGTCAAGTTTAAGATACCCATTGATTTCTTAATACCTCTGAATTATTTAATCGAACACATTTGCCAGAGGCTTGTGAGAAAACGCGGACAACAATTTGTTTATGTGAAAATGAACTCTTTTCTTATATTGACAGATTAGTTTTATTTTTCACACTGGTATAATGATGATGGTTACATTTATATCAGTTTTATGCCGTGATTTAAATGCCTTTTGGCTATGAGTCCAGATGACTTAATGTCAAAATTCATTTCCTTTCTACACACGTGGACGAATTTGTATAAGTCTATTGAAGACATACGTAAAAGGTATGTTTTACTAATTATTAAATTGTGACGGACGTTACATAAAGAAATTACGCAATAACCAGAAAATGGACTTTACAGACTGAGCAAGAAATAGAAATTTGGGAAAATCTATTTTTACAGTATGTGAACGAAAACGAATACAATAAAAATCTAGGAAACGTTTGTTCATCAGATGTTCGTGTTTTTTTTTTTTTTTAAAAAAACTTTATTTCTTTTACAACGATTTGAAAACAAGTTGTGCAACTTATATAAATCTAGCTCGTTGGCCCAAATTGTAGCGCGCGTGAGGTCTTATTGTGGAAGGAAAACCGGAGAACCCGGAGAAAAACCCACGTGCTCAAGCAGGTGACCTCATACCTTATCACATACGACGCTGGGAATCGAACCCCGGTCGCATTGGTGATAGGCGGGAGCGCTAACCACTGCGCCACTTGAACACCCATGTTCGTGTTTACAAACTACCACTTGCGCCCAGGAGCTTTTAAAAGTACATCTCAAAAAAAACTAAACTTAATCTAAACTTGCTTATTTTTGGAATAAATAAATAAATAAATAAATAAATAAATAAATAAATAAATAAATAAATTTAACCAAACAAACCTGTGTGCGTTCTCTTGTGTATTTTCAGATTTTCACTTCTTGCAAAAACTTTTCCACAACCTGGAAATGGACATGGAAATGGTTTTTCTCCTGTATGAACCCGGATGTGGTTGACTAGCTTATACTTTGCTTTAAATGGTCTCCCTTCTCGTGGACAATTTTCCCAGTAACAAGTATGGTCCGTTTGTTCGGGCCCACCAACATGTTCAACTGTCAAGTGGGTAACTATTTCGTGCATTGTAGAAAATATTTTATTACAAGGTTTTCTTGGTTCCGGGCCCTCTTGATCGATCCACTGACACGGATGTTCCTGCTTGATTGGCGGTCTCATATACCGAAAAAATGCACCTGGTCCATGTGGATTTACATTCATAGCGTTCATTGCATTCATATTAAAATGTTGCGTTGGTCCGAAATGGTCCGTTCTTGAAGTGGTCATCGGATTGAATTGGTCCGCTCTAGGGTACATGTCCGCGGCTCCGGATAATCCGAAACGCATTTGACTGTTCAAGTGATGTCCAGGTGTAGGATGTCCGGTGGCATCATGTAAACTTGGAAATAACATGTGACTAGATGTCGGTTCAGGATGATGCGGTGAATGGAAGTTGGACGTCGGTGGTGCAAACATTGACTGATGCCCTGATCCATTATTTTCATGTCCTGTAATTCCAATATCCGCTCTTCGTATTAAAAAGTCCCTTGCAGAATAACCACTGACGTTATAATGGGAATGTGGGACACCGTATCCATTTGCTTGCGAGGAAAACTGACTAGTTTGATGATGCACCACACCCCCATCATTCATGTGATGAGGGGGACTAAGTTTTAATGCTCCTGGTGGTAGATGAGAGGTATGAGTAGTGTCCATGAACGGATTGATCATTTTTAAGAGCGGTCACTAACCACGTAAATTAGAGCTCTGTGTAAGAACCACACGGGTGGCCCCCGTGGTAGCACAGTTTTCAAGAGTTTTAGGTCTCTCCTAGTTGATGTTTTCCCGTGTGTTCAGCTGCTGAGAAGTCAACTAACACCGGTTCCTGCTGATTCAAGATAAAGTCCTCACCACAAGGTTCACTAGATAAAAACGCAGTCAAAATAACTCCCTGGTTGGCCCCTTACTGTTAAATAAAACTTTCTAGGACTTCTTTGCTAAAATAAACATTTGACCTCGTTCATTTACAGTAAAAATCAGATTATAGTTATAATCTCAACATTGAAGCTATTGGTGATAATCAATTTGATTGACAATTGCTGGAAAATCAACATTTGAAATGGATATTGATTGGCTCAGTGGTATATCACAAAGGCGTGATCAATCGTAAAGTGGGCGGGATTGGAATTCATTAGTGGGCGTGTCATTCCACAGGAGGATTACACGCGCGTTGGTAAATACTTTCCCGCTGGTTTGTTGTTGTCAACGAAAATCTCTTCATCTGTAAACTGTTTATTTATTTAAGATTAAAAAGTGAAAATTATTCTGAATGAAATATTTGAGCTTTAGACACATTAAATTCCTTTAATTTTAAAATCAGATCATTTTAATTTTTGTGTTTGTTTGGTTTCTTTACATACAGACATTGGTTTTTCTTCTACAAAACCAGTCAAAAATGTGTGAAACATATGTATTAACACCTCATTTTCTCTTTCACTAAGATAATAATTATTTGTAAATATTGCCCAAGATTTCCGTCTTAATGCCTACATTGCTTCTTCAAGTCCTCGATATCCGCATAAAATTGTACAATACAAGATTTTTAACATTATTAAAAATACAACAGATTTCCGTCTTAGTTTCGTGTATTATATTCAACATCATAGATGTCTGCTATACTACCCTGGCACAAGAAAACGATTAAACGGTAGTTTTTTTTAATAATATGTACAAGGGAAAATATTTTTTAATTATTTGTTATTATTTTTATTTATTAATATTATTTTTATGATGTAAAATTATTTTTAGTTTTGCTTGTGACATATGCAGAATTTTGAATTTTTACCAAAAGAAATATTAAAAATTCTGCACATTACACTTGTGTTAGCTTTGTTTTTAGAATTCTGCGCATTTTACTATACTTTCATGGAACTTCGACAGTTGTGTTTTAGAATCTTTGTGTTTAGAACTCTGTGTATTTTACTATACTTTCATGGAACTTCGACAGTTGTGTTTTAGAATCTTTGTGTTTAGAATTCTGTGCATTTTACTATACTTTCATGGAACTTCGACAGTTTTTTTTTTTTAGAATCTTTGCGTTTAGAATTCTATGTATTTTTGTACTATGTTACCAAGAAGATATTCTACTATCGATTCGATCTTCAGCGTCTGTCATTAATCCAAACAATTATTTTAGTTAAAAAATTAACTTATTTGGCTTAAAAGTACCGAAACTCAAGAATTAATCTTGTATCACACGACTAGATTTAATCTACCGCTAAAAATCTGAAACATCATCACTCCGCTAATTTTTTTTTTTTTTTTCGAAAGACAATTATTATTTCTTAGTATATAGAAAAAAGTTCAGATTAAAGCTATGAAATTTTTGGAAAAAGTGAATATGACTAATTGGATGCTATGATATTACACTTTTGGCAAAACTTACTGTTCCTGACATTTCAAAAAATGCGTTCAAACATTGTGTGTGGTTTATCAATCCAGTTTACAATATTTAGTTACCTGCAGTACAGCTAATAAGATTTTTAAGCTTAATAATTTGTCAATACTGTCATGTGCTTCTTAATAATACAGTAAAAAGTAGCATACATGACCGTGAAAACACTTATTTCATCCTCTAAAAATATAAATAAATAAATAAATAAATAAATAAATAAATAAATAAATAAATAAATAAATAAATAAATAAATAATATATTTTATTATTTGAGATAAACAAAAAAGTCTTTCCTATAGCTAGATTAAGTGACTCTTACATGCTTCAGTAAAATGAAAAGTCGCTATTTGATAAGTGAATTAAGAGTTTTGTTAATTTTAAAATCACTTCTGATAAAACACAAATATGTATTCCGAAATAAAATAAATATTTCATAATGCTATAAAGACTGTTTTATATCTTTAAAGGTGCTACTTCTAAATTAAAAAAAAAAAATAAAATAAAAAAAAATAAAAAAAATAAAAAATAAAAAAAACAGTGCATTCCAAAGTAGCGCATGACAATGTGTTCTGCTATTGAATGGATTATTTAATAAAATTCAAAAGTAGCAAGTGACATATCATTTTAACACAACTTTTTTCTCTGAAATTATTTGAAAATTAACACATGGCATATTAGTCATTTTGTTACGATCTGGTCTCTAACTGAACCTTATTCGATTTTGCCTCGGAAAAAAATCCTTTAAACAAATCGTGGGAACTTTAGTAAATAATTATTATATTATTATTTAGTCTCCTAGCTTTTAAGAATATCACAAAATCAGATAAAAATAGATAAAATATAAGCAGGAATTATTCCGTAATTCAAGTTTAACAAAGGTATTTGATTTTCATGGTGATGACATGTATTGTAAAGACCACCTCGACACTATCCGATCTTCGCAGGTATAATAAAGAATTGTTTAGATAACATAAATATGTTTTTGTTCCTAACCCCACTTAATTTGTCATAATCTGATAGGGATCGGATTGATTAAGATGTGCTAATCCATTGCCTGTTAAAAAAGTGAATAGCCCCGTGTTAGTGTTTAGTTAAGACCTTAGTTTGGCAAAAAATAATTCTTGATTTTCACTAATTTGTTATTTTTGTCTCGATAAAAATTGGAATAAAACGGATTAACCGACATATACTAATGAAGAGGATTTTATTTTATTTTTGTTTCAATAATTTCATTGACTTTACCATATTCCAATATTTCCATTTTCACTATTTTTATTAGACAGTAAAACCTGTTTATAAAAACCAGTCGTGGTACACAAGAAATGGGAATTTTCACGGGTGTAGTGTGCCCATTTATTAAGTATAATTTTAGTTAAAATATGAAGCAGAGATACATAAAAGAACTGGTCTTAATTTACAGGTATTCTCTATACAGAGTTTGTTGCAATATAAGATTTTTCGGGTTTATTTGTATTTACCTTTGGTAGAAGAGTTTTGGGTCATTTTTAGATTTATCTGTATTTCAAAGAATTTTGAGCAAAAATGGGAATATTGTCATGTGCAGAATGTTGAATGTAGTTAACGATAAATAATATAATGCTTTATACCAGAAGTGGATATTTAAAATTCTCCACACAACAGATTCATATATTAAATATTTCTGTTGGTAAAAACTCAAAATTCTGCATATGACACTATGATTCAAAATTGGTGTCATCAAATCTACAACTTCTCAGACCTTTCCTCAAGAAGTAACGCTAAAACACCAAATTGTAGACCTTTTTGTCTGTAGTGTTGTAGGGTTAGGGTTTAAATCTTGACCGACCGACTCAATTAATAGATTATTATATTACTTAGTCTGTCTCTTATTATGTATGTAAATATATTAAAGTTTATAAAAACAATGAGTTAATGAGTTAAACAAATACTGTATTTTATAAAACAGTATAGCACTTTAAGACTACCAAAACAACTTCAAAGACATTTTATCCTGTGGTCGTAATATTCCCGCACTGTTAGTGTCTCGTTTGTGAGTGCCCTAACGGTTGCAAGAATTCGTTGTTGTAAGTTCCTCGCGTTTTAAAAAATTCAGCTTTTCCTAAATATTGTTGAAAATACCAACATTTATCAAACTTAGCAGTTATTAACACGTCAAACTGTTTTGCAATGCCATATACCATTTTTAAATGTATTTTATGATTAAATTAAAAAATGTTATATGACGGCAATGTTGTACTGACACAGAGGCTTTATGAAGAACACTGTCTTACATTCTGTCGCCCGGGATTAAACCGACAGCAAAGTTTGGCTGATATGCCTTTATCTCTTACAACACAGTTTTCTAATTTCTAACACCCATTGATATGTTGTCTTTTGCTTTCAGTAGTTTTTGCTTTGCATTCCTGACAAAAAGAAGGAATGAAAAAATTACTGTGTTTTAAATGGGAAGTAGAAATTGTGGCGGATTTAAAAAAGCTCAAACAACACAATGTAAACTTTGAAAAAAAAAATAACCAGAAATAATACAAGTCAAACTACAAACTTACATTAAAGTCACTGTCATAAAGCATTTGTTGAATTTTATCGTTATATACATTCAAAAAATGCTTTATGATATCACTAATGACATTGGAAGAATGCAGCTTTAATGTGGTGTATCTATGAAGGAGTTATAGACACTTTCTATTTTGATGGCTTAAACATTTTCATGTTTTTTTTCCAGCTAATATCGTTAATTTCACACAAAGAAAAAATCACAAACAAGTTATCTTGTGATCAATCTCAATTTCAATTTAAAAAAAAAATAAACATTCAAAAATAGCATATCGCAAACGGTAAAGTTTTACGGTATAGTCAAATTTGCACAACTTATATTTTGTAAAACAAGAAATACTTTTAGTGCTAGGTGGGGGTATATAATTTCACAATGGAAAATCTAAACTAAATATCGAAAATATGAATGAATGAAGGAAAAAATTGAAATGCGCATGTTTTATATTTCACTATTAAACTTTTTCTGCGGTATACCTTAATATTTTCAAAGAACATTTTCACACAGCGAGCTGTTTACAACTTCAATAATAATTCATTAACACATCATTCTACAGCTAGCTCGAAAATATACAGATAAAGTGACCACAGACAACACTGACCCCTTAATTTGACCCCCTCCTGCTAGGGGTGTAAATGAAGACATTCTGTTGGTGCTAAGCGGAACGAGTTAGGTAAAAGAATGGCGATCTGTGTAAAGTCCAGCTAATTATAAATTCATTATCAGCCCTAATTAAGGCAATAAAATTCATAAATTGTAGGGTAAGTGTAAACAAGCATTTTATTCATTTTTGTTCACACGAGAAGTGTCGTCTTCCGTGGTTAATTATCATATTTATCAAGGATTAAGAATGAAGAATTGTCACATATCATCTAGAATTAAGAGCGTATATTCTCAAAAAGCTGTTAATTAGATAAAGAAACGTTTAATTGTGAACATATTCCTTTTGAAATTTTGCGCTAAAAATTTTGATGTTCGACGCTTATTAGCTGAATAATACAATTTTGTTTGATTTCCGTAATAAAATCATTTATTGTTTGTTTTAATTAATACATGTATGTACTTTTTTTACTTTTGAGATATCATCTCTCGCCAATTAGCTAATGTGCTATATGGAGCATATGTATAACTTTTATCACTGATATTCGTATGCAATATATCAAGCAATCCTACTTGGTTAGCGCCTTTGGAACTTATTGAATTTTTTAAAAATCAAAATGTATCACAATTAAGAAATTTGGATAAATGTTTACTAGAAGCAGAATTATAAAGAAGAAGTGATATCCCGTAATTATATCTATATCCATATCAATATGTATCTTACGTATGTTTATTGTTATAATGGATTATTATTATTATTATTATTATTATTATTATTATTATTATTATTATTATTATTCTGCCAATAAGAAATTATTGCTTATTTATGTATTTTATTTCTTGTTCATGCTTTTCATGTATATATTAATATTCTATTCTTTATTAAATCGAATACCTTACGGTATATTAGTACATAATACAAATAAACATAAACATTAACGTGGACAAATACTTAATTATATTGTCATGTGCTACTTTTGAATTGTATTATTTCATAAAAATTCAAAAGTAGCACATGACAATATTATAATACATGTATTACAATGAATAAATACATGTATGAAAGTTTGGGTGAGGTAGGATTACAGAATAAAATTGCTCACAGAATATTGTACGGAGGAAGTTACCAGATTCAAAACTAAGTCTTGAAATAAAGATAATAAATATTGAAAACAGATTTGATATAATAATAATAATAATAATAATAATAATAATAATAATAATAATAATAATAATAATAATAATAATAATAATAATAATAATAATAATAACAACAACAACAACAACAACAATAATAATAATAATAACAACAACAACAACAACAACAACACATAATAATAATAATAATAATAATAATAATAATAATAATAATAATAATAATAATAATAATGTACATTAAAGAAAACTATGACTAAAACATGAAAGGTTTAACCACATAGAATGGTAATGAATAGCTGGAGAGCTATAAAAATATTTACCAAGATTGCAGAGTTGTTTTACATTATTGATATTTGATAATCGAATAGTTTGTAGGTGCTAGCGTCAGCCAGTAAGAAGGTTTAACAACAATTTGTCTGGATTAAGAATAAACTGGACATTTCAATATAAAGTGGTATTCACCCTCAAAAGTATCAGTACAAAATTTACATTTTCTTTCATTTCGTTTTTTGTCTGTGTAACGGCCTGTTTCAACAGTCAAAGAATGTGGAAACAACCTGAATTTTGCGATAACATTTAATAATAATAATAATAATAATAATAATAATAATAATAATTTAGCTGGATTTGGAATCATATAATTTTGGAACTTTAGATTCATTATTTTTTTAACTGTTTGGCTTTTGTTTCTTATCTATCAAACTTTTCGGCCCCTAGTGTCACTGATGAGGATTGATTTTCCGAAATGTGCACATATGGCACATCAAAATTTAACTGTTATTTGTTATATATTTTCCGATTTGTGTTTTTCTTGTTAAGCTGTTTTTATCATTACCTTTATTGTTTCTTGTTTCTTGGTTGCGTTTGTTCTAACCAAGTACGTAGTTTTCAGCTACAAATGCCTTTTTTTCTATTATGTAACACGCCAACTTTTGATATAGAGCCTTTCATTTCACACTTTAGTTTAAACATTATTTCATTCACGAAGAAGAAAAAAAATGCAATCAATGTTATTGTCATATGCAAAATTTTGATTTTTTTTTCTTTTGGTAAAAATTCAAAATTTTGTACATGACATTATTATGGCATATATATTTTGTGTGAAATGGATTCGAGAACAAGACCAAGCTCGAATCTAAACTCGTCTTCACATTGCTTAAAATACAGTATGTTACAATCAGATAAACGAGTTGAAGAATTAAAAATATGATTCTGTACTATATTGTTTACAATTAAATTTCATCCTTTCAGGAACACATTTTGAATTCAAGACTGATTTTATTTTCGTATCGGATTGTCCCAAACCAAGTAATCAACTGGAATATGGGTACCGTGAGTTAATATAAATGTATGTCGAAAATAGTATTATAACCAAAATATAGATATCATTATATTTAACGATTTCACGGCTGTTGTCTGTCATCCATTTTGTAGGACTTTTTCGTTTTCATTTTTTTTTTTAATTTAATATGTATTTCTAATTTTGATATTACTGATACCTTTCCGTAGTGTCATATTTTGTAATGGTGCACAATTTGTCATCAGGATAACAGCTGATGTGATATGAAATTTGATCACATTTATTAGGCACATGGCTCCAGAAAACACATCAATCATTTTCCATATTTCCACATTTGAAAATATATATTACAAAAAATCAATAAATAATGTAATAAAGACAGTAAAAAAATAATAATAAATAAAAGCTAAATAATTTGTATGATTGGCTTGTCGATAACCAGAGACACCAAAATCATACTCTCACAAACTGTAAATATAATTGAAGACATTTCAACTAGAAAGCTGATTGCAAAATGAAAAAGCAGTGCAGAACACAAACCAACAAACGTAGAGATCAAAACAAGATAGGCACACATATACTAAGGTAAACTGAGACGAATTTATTGATTTCCAAATGCAATAAAAAATGAAAAGCTAGCTCAAAAATTGCCAGAAAGAGAGAGAGAGAGAGAGAGAGAGAGAGAGAGAGAGAGAGAGAGAGAGAGAGAGAGAGAGAGAGAGAGAGCGATTTGCAGCTAAAAAGCATGTTCTTCGCTGCAACGCAACAAAGACAAATATTGTTACACATGTTCTCGAGTTGAATAGGTAAACTGTAAAATAAAGAATAATTGAACCAGTTATTGAAACACTTTACCAAAATAGAAAACAAAACTAGACTGATACAAGTACCAACACTATAAATTAGAATAAAAAAGAATAAAATTTATAATTAAAAGCATGTTCTGTCTACAAAGAAACTGAGGCACATCAAAAGAAGGTGTTTTTCTCCATGTATCACAGAGTTGTCTTTTTATTCTTTTTTTTAAACGTGCATATGTATGGGCCGTTGGTTGCAAAAAGGTGGGATAATAGAAAGCCCTTGAATTGTAATGCAACCACATCATTGAACATTTACTTCAGTGTTTGCATATAATTCGGGAGTTTTGTTAATTAGCTGTCCTAATATGTGTTTATTTTTCTTGTCTTGTTTGGCTGTTTCTTTCATTCATTTATATTGTTTCCTGCTCTTGGTTGCTTTGGTTGTTTCCAAGTACACGTGCAAGCTTTTCAGCGTAAAAATTGTTTATCCAATATCTATAACTTGTTTTGACTTTCTTACAATCATTTAATCATTCACTGCAATTTAATTTTGTAAAATAAAATTTTTAAAATTGCTTCAAAAAATGATAAAATGGATTGAAAACACTGACTGACGCTGACAACATGGAATTAAGCAAGGATACCAAAATCAAACGAAATGAAATAAGTGAAAAACGAATGAGTAACTATAAACATGAGAGGTTGTGGGTAAAACAAGCTACCGTACTTATGATAGTCTTCTTTTCCCGCGCTTTTATCATGGGGGCTTATGTAATGGCAGACCTTTAATTAACTTCATGAGATTAATTATGCCTGGTGATCATTTAGCATCTAAAACTAAGAATTTTATCCTCACATTTAGAATATATAACATGAAAAGAAAAATATTAATTTTGAAACACACAGAAAAGTACATTGCCATTACCATAAGCAAGACGCAATGAAAAAGCCATATTTCGAACTTCTTAGTAGACCGAGAGCCCAAGTTATAGATCAAAGAATATACTCCCTTTTCACACATGGCATTTTAAACTGTATTACCGAAATAAAATCCTAACGATTCGTATAACACACGCAATTTGATATCAACTAAGAGATGTCTATATGGAACATAATTGATCATTACAGATTAAATAAATCAAGGCTCAGATTCAAATTAAGCGTATAACGTGTCGCCCTGCCTTTTCCGTGGAGCTGACTGCTGAGAAGCAAGTATTTAATAGCTATGTATAAGTTATAAGCTACATGTATCTAACCTGGTTGATATGATTTCAAAGTTTTACCTACACTACCAAGCTTTTTCATAAATTGTTAATCACAAATGATTTAGTTTCTATACTCGTTTAAAAAGTTTAACCAATTCGCCTGAAAAATTGATTTTAATAAGAAAAATTTGAATTCTGATCTTTTAGACGATGTAACCTGTATTTATTATGCGTTTGTATTTGTAAACTTGAAAATTTAAATAAATAAATAAATAAATAAAAAGTAAATAAATAAATAAATAAATAAATAAATAAAAACCCGAAACTTTATAATCATCAAGAAATGCAGTGCTTTTTCAAAGTTTTTTCGTTACAATTCCTATTTCAGTATCATGTGCTACTTTTGAATTTTTATAAATAATACAATTCAAAAGTAGCACATGATATAAGCAATTATAGCCGTGACTGGTTCTATTTTCATAACACTTTTTTTGGCATCAGTAATAGTTTTTTTTTTTTTTTTTTTTTTTTTTTTTTTGAATCGGTTAATTCATGTGCTGCTTTAATATATATATATATATATATATATATATATATATATATATATATATATATATATATATATATATATATATATATATATATATATATATATATATCTTTCTCCATGCCAACTGAATTTCATACCGTACATTTATAAATTAGATAATTCATTTATTAATATGAATGAATTTCATTTTTAGCATGTACATAAATAATTATTACAAATATTGCTTTTAATGTTCAGAGTATTTTGGTGAAGGATAATCTGTTGGCGTTGAATAAAATATTCTTGCCTAAAAAACAGCAAAACAAAAAATGTATAGAAAAAGGCACATAGAAAAGCAAGTAATTACAAATTAAGAACACTGTCTGAATAATTCATAACCATGCACATAGCATAATTGCTTTGGGATATTATATGTACCAGGCAATTTTAATTTCTACAACAGACAGAAATGGTAAAACATGATGTTATACATTAATTTAAATGTAAGAGAACAATACTCAACTCCATAATTTTTGAAACAATAAAAGGAAGGCAAATTTCATGATTTGCTTTAATACAAATCCTAACGACAAGACGTACTTTTGTTTCTATGTTAAAGTCTTTTGGTAGAGATACTTGATCAAAATTTCTTAATGTATTTTGGTGATGGTTAATGACCCTCTGATGATGTAATAATCATAACCTCGGACATTTACTTTATGAAACGTTAAGGGATATTCACGTCCCTCAATACTCCTGATCACTAAACTTTCTATTTAAAGTATATTTATGTATTTAATGATATAATTTATATAATATGACTATACTTAACTTTATGTAACATTGTCTGTATATTTTGTATATATGCCTATAAGATGCATCTTTCGGCAATAAAAGAAATTAGTTTCGTTACTCAGGTGCCCGTCCAAAGTCGAAAATTTATTATGCGTGGTCCTATAATATATGTATATATTTTTCTTTACTTATTATTGCCTTTTTGGATGATATGTTTTGCGGCATATTCTGTCAGGCTCATTATCAGAAGTTTTATGAAATATAATTCATCATTAAGTTGATTTTGTCGTGTTCTTGGTTATTTTCATCGGCTTTTCCGAAGTACTTGTACATGTTTTTTAGTAGCAAGTTTTCTTATTTTATTTTAAAACATAAAAATTGTAATAAGAAGATAAAATATAAAAAAAATTGTTTAATATGGATAATATTAGTTTTGATATACATTATGTATAATATATAATTAAATAGATTGTATCTAAAAGACAGGCCCAGAATCAAAGGCTTTGGATAAATAACATTAATAGTCTAATGTCGACTGATAAGTTTATTTAACAAGACATAGTTATTTTAGCCAGTAAATAGATGAGATATGAAATTTATGAATGGGTCATGTCTGTAATGTTTCAAGATGGAGTTATAATGTTTTAATGCATATAAATGTCCTTAACATCAGATTTTGATACATTTTCAAAGAAGTCATAAACGCCATGTTGTGTGCCCACTGACCTTTGACTTTCTTAATAGAGAGGAACGCATTTCAAAGGTCCCCTCCCCGTGAGTTTGCTATTCTGGAAGTGATCTTGGGGCACATGTCTGAGGAAGAATTTTTAATAACTCTATATTTCGATGAGGCTATTCAACATATTGAGGGGATTGTATTTTATGTATACATTTATTTAAAAATGATTCGTTGGAATGAAAAAAAAAAAAATTAAAATTTAGTTTGACATTCTTACACAAAAAACCCAATAAATTACAATTAGTTTTACGGATCACACAACGTGACACACACACACACACACACACACACACTCTCTCTCTCTCTCTCTCTCTCTCTCTCTCTCTCTCACACACACACACACACACACACACACACACACACACACACACCGGCACACACAGGCCATGGCACATACACACACACACACACACACACACACACTAGTAAAGACAGTTACGTTGTACATATCTATAAATGGATTGGCGCGTGATTTAGATTACTTTTAACTTTTCTTTTGTATTTCATATTTGATCAAAATATTTCAATATTATAATATTTTTGTAGCTTTTTATTCCCTTTCCAGGGCCTCTTAGTTTTTCCTAGGATGAAACTTCAAACATCCGATGTCTTATCAAAAATCTTTCTTTCAACATAAAACATTTTCTTTTCAGAATTATTGGTAGTGAAGTTCATGTCAGAGCCATCGACCAAGAACATTCTCTATAATAATGAAGTTGTGTAGTTAATAAAACTTGACAATAGTAACGACGACATAATGTTTTATTTGTTGTCGATCTTGTAATGACTCAAACAAAATCAAGTATGTGGGATTTAAAAGGAATGGTTTAGGCGTAAATCTTCTTGTACGAGCACTTCTGTGCACTTGCAGTTTAATGTTTCGATTCAAGTATGTTTAAAACAAGACAGCGGGAATGTTCAACCTTACTTCTAAAACACTTACAGCTTAAAAGACATTAATTCAATTACTGAAACAAGACACGCCACTTTTAAAGACTCGATTTTTTGTAAGAAGATTTTTTTGTATAAAAACTCCGGGGAATTTTCTTACCATAGCTAATTTGGAATTTTGGGAAATTAGTAGTTATTCGTAGTGCGAAGTGTTTATTTTTCTGATGACTGCAGTTGAGAAAGATTTTTATTGGCCTTTAGTATTTATTTGAACAATGACGAGTATTTACTGACGGCAAGTGGAATGACACTCTATTAATAAAGCTCCAACTGTCATTTTATTTGTAATCCGCAGTTTTACTGGTGTGACGTGTGCTCTGAAAAGCTTTCTATTTTCTATAACTATCTTAATGTGTTTGTAAATGGTCCAAATATTTGTCTTCAGAAACATATGAAATAAAATTAATTTTTGTAATAAACACAAAGCATGTATAAATGCTGAATTTTTGGTTCGTTGTTAAGTATTATACTTTATTTAAAAATAATATTATTTAAAAAAAAAAAAAAAAAAAAAAAAAAAAAAAAAAAAAAAAAAGCATGATTCGGGCATGATAGAAAACAGTCAAACCACATCAATGCATAACATTTCGGAATAAACTTTTGTGTCCGTCCGAAATCAGCAGTTTTTTTTTATTTAATTTACTGTCTCTTCTTTCATCCCGTTTATCCAGTTAAAATATTTTAATGAAAAATATATATTTTTCACGTTTAAGAAAAAAGAAACATTGATGAATAGGTAGATTAACTTTTTGAAAAATTCTCAAAACACAGTATTGCCGCCAAATTTTTATGAGAGTTGCCAAACATTGTTTTATTTATTTATTTATTTATTTATTTATTTATTTGTGATTTTCTATATTTTGTTTTGTGCGTAAATTCGTAAAAATTAATGTATTTTGAGTGTCTTTAGACATTTTGTGTTGGAAGTAAACAGCTTATCAATTTTTGTTTCCATAACCATTGTACATTTTGTGTAAATTCGACAGCAGTTATTAATTAAAACATATTTTATTGTTCTAAATATATAATACAATTTTCTTTTAAATGTATAATAGGAAGCAAAATAATTAGGATTCTTGAACAAGAGATAATCTGTTATATTACCCAGTCTCCTGCTTCATTAATTACCGATATTAATAAAAATGGTCGATAAACAACGTAAATACAATATAGAATAGAAGAAGAAGCTTAAGATAAATAGATCAGGATAGGAAGAAAAAAAGATTAAGATACAAACAGACAGAAAAATAAGACAACTAAATAACAAAGAGTAACAAGATGTAATGACATATAAGTACTATATATTAAAAATTATTATTGTTGTTATTTTTTTTCCAGTAACACTTCAATCTGACAAGAGTCGAAGAAGCTTGCACAACAAGTGATCGGGTCAGTGCTTTCAACTTGACCACATTAACATATAGGGTTATCTGCTGTTTTTTAAAGATGAAAATTTTATGAACTACACTTAAGTTTAAGCTTACAATAAAGAATTTGTCTTTTACTTGATACTGCATACTACCATTTTGGAACTCTCGATTTACAGTTTATTAATTTCGAGGGTTTGAAAACATTTTGTGTGCAAATTCGACTGAATTCTTTCGATTGTCTATTAATATTTTGCTTCTTGTGTACATTAGATAAAAGATTAATAATTTTGTGAACCTGTAGATATTTTGTGTTGTACGTATTTTGAGTTGACATCGGTTTATTTATTTCGAGCCATAGTAATTTTGTGTTGAATTCGACTGCGAATAAATTATTTCGAGTGCCAATAGACATTTTGTGTTATAAGTAAATTGACTATAGTTTATTTGTTTATTTATTATTATCATTATCATTATTATTATTATTATTATTATTATTATTATTATTATTATTATTATTATCATCATCATCATCATCATCATCATCATCATTATTATAATTATTATTATCATCATCATCATCATCATCATCATCATCATCATCATCATTTTTATTATTATTATTATTATTATATTATTATTATTATTATTACTATTATTATTTCGAGAGTCTTTTTTTAACACCGAATGGTTGCCTTTTTTGTTTGACTGCAATGTTTCATCATAATTAAAAGTAGCATATGACATCATTGAATATGCCAAGTAGAAACAATTAAAAGTTGTATTCTTGCACATGTATGCAATATGGCGAATTTATTTTTACCGATCTAGAGAAAAAAGCGATTGTTCACTTACGTCATGATCAATATTGGGGCTATAACGATAATAATAATAATAATAATAATAATAATAATAATAATAATAATGATGATGATGATGATGATGATGATGATGATGATGATGATGATAATAATAATAATAATAATAATAATAATAATAATAATAATAATAAAATACGCATTGGACAAATACCCTAAACAACTGCAGTGTTGTGTTTAACCTTATCAGTCTTGCTTTTTAAAACAACCATTAAAAAGTCCAAACCACAGGAAATTTAAAAAAAAAACAATCTGGCATTGTCTAATATGTTTTTCAAATATCTAACAACGGATAAACCGACTTGTAATGTTTTATGTTCTTCATTGAACTAAGATTCCCCGAAAGAAACAGACCATTTTGACGACTTTGGAAACAATTCTCTAAAAACTCGAAAGTTTTCATATGTCGACAAAATATAATAATAATAATAATAATAATAATAATAATAATAATAATAATAAAAAAGCTTGCGAGTTTCTCTTTTGAAATCACGGTTTTATATACACTTGTAGGTATCTCAAACATACACACAGTAACAAAAAAAAGTATTCAAACACTATACTGACTATGATTGACCAAGATACATACTACACAATTTGGAGACACAGAACTAATGGAAATTAAACATAATTTTGAATATATTTTTAATATAGAATGTAATTATAAGTAATCAAGTGCATTGAGAATATTCTTAATTTTAATTTTCATAAGTTTTTACAAAAACCGCGACAACAAATACAGAAATCTCCTTTCAATATAAATAATTAATCTTAATTCCCTGTGTCGTCACATTTCAAAAAATTTGATAAAAGTAATAAGTAACCATAAATTAAAATGTCAGCTTGCTAAAACATCTGGTGTATATTATAGTCTAAGAAACTCTACTAATATCGACCTTTTTTGATCATTAGTAAATGAAATAACGTTCTGGTAGCTCTTATTGGAAATAGTTTGGCGCCCGTGCTGATAAGCGCATGGTGGGTTTATCCATTTCCCCGCCGTGAATTAAACTTGAAATGGGGAGAAAATCAACTAAGATATTTGTTAAGCTATTAATCTGGAAATATTATATCTAACTCTTTAATATATGAATACGGTACGTTTTTATCAGCCGTTATTCACCCCTTCCCCATGGCGCGACGGGATGCCTTTGGAAACAGTATCTTCATAATGAAGTTTTAATAGATTCATCGCTAAAAATTGAAACATTTTACTTAAATGTTATCGTAAAACACCAATGAATAGTAGAGATTTAATATAATGTGATTTCTTAAAGATAGCTTTGCATTTTAAATGAAAACTCTTTAATCGGAAAAGTAATTTTATTTTTTTTCATAATAAAATGTTGAGAACTTGTTTTATTTCGAATTTTATCTTTAAGACCTTGTTTTCAATCTCTTAAAATATGAATCTTAATATATGATTTTTTTTTCATTCCTACACTTAACTGTAATTTGTGAAAAAAAATTAAGACATGGTATGCTATAATGCAGCTTGTTTTTTTTTTTTTTTGTTTTTGTTTTTTTTTTATCTCTTATCTTTTATTTTGATGTTAACTACAGATAACATATTTTATTTCTGATGCCTTTTTGTAGCTTATAATAAAAGAAATTTCTGAAATTCTAAATCTTTGTAGCATAATGAATGCATCCTTTCATGTGTGTGTGTGTGTGTGTGTGTGTGTGTGTGTGTGTGTGTGAGAGAGAGAGAGAGAGAGAGAGAGAGAGAGAGAGAGAGAGAGAGAGAGAGAGAGAGAGAGAGAGAGAGAGAGAGTGTGTGTGTGTGTGTGTGTGTGTGTGTGTGTGTGTGTGTGTGAGAGAGAGATAGAGAGAGAGATAGAGAGAGAGAGAGTTTTGTAGCATTTCAAATTAAATTTCTATAAAACAATGAAAGTACTTGACAGAAAATAAATTCATCAGGAAAAAAACTTCCAAAAGAAATAAACATACAAACAAATAATGTTCACATTTACATATTGAGTATTTGATGTTTTAAGGTGTTTTTTAAATCTTTAGAATTTCTGTTTAAATTTTTTTTTTAGTAAGAAACTAATATGATTTAACCGTATCGTGTACTTACCGGTTAGTGTTTTTCATGCATGTTCTCTAGAATATTTTAGTTTACATTTTACGCTTTCTAGGAAAACCGTGCACATGTTAAGAATAAAAACAGAGATTGCACATTATCCACACAATTAAATCCAAAATAATATTTCTAAGAAGGATTAAAATCATTAAATACAAATGGTTTGTTATGCACCATTAATGATGCCAAAATGAGAGATGATAAATAGATACTTGTATTTATATAGACGAATTAGCAAGAAAACATAGGAGAATAGAGAAATTGGCATCTTTATTTTAAAATTCTAGACTTCATACTTTCTGTCCTGTTGTGAATTGTTTTAAAATTGAGCGGTACCTTGCAGTGCAATCAGCGAGAATTCTATACAAATATTTCTATCTCCTTACACTGTGCATTCGAAAAGTTCGCTCCGGGAAACACGCGCCTTGAGACAAAATAATATTCAAATCTCGTTGATATGTCAATTGCAAGTAGCTTCATGGCGTGAATCTCTCTCATCTCAACAAATGAATGATACAGTGTATAATACGATCGAGTTTATTGAGAATACCGATGGTTTTGACAGGTTTCATTAATTTTGCTTTCAAGCTAAGAAACTTCTCTCTGTATTTCCAGAATAATGTGATAAAATCATACGCTAAATCCTTCGTAATCTAAGATGACTTAAAAGACAATTTTTGTATAAATGTTGGCTTTTTAGATGGATTTTTCTTCCAGCATCCTGCTCATTAAGGTTTTTGATGAGATTTCAATATTCGGATTTGGTCTTTTAGCCCCACGGATCACATACGTCAGAACTGAGAACGTCTTCATCAACCTTCAGTTACTATATCATAAAATACTTATGTCAAATCAAGAAAACGTACCAATACACACATTAAAGAATAACCCTGTTTTATTTTTTTCCTCCCCACTTCCGTCTTTTTTAACGCCATGATCGAAATACCTCCCTATTCTCATCTACAATATGTAAAATCTATTAAGAGTACTATTTTCTTTTAATGAATTCAGATTAAAATAATGCATCAACTAACAACATGTGCAGCTATTTATTTATCATACAATGTTTCTTCTTGCAGATCAACGGTCTTGAAACGGATATTAACTCAATGATAGATCAAAAGCATTCTAAATTTATCTTTTCTACAATGTCAATCTTTGTTCCAAATTATTTAGTTTCAACTCAATGATACATAGTTTTCGTTGTCTATTTTTTTAATTTTAGCTTTACTTTTTATTATTTTTTTTATTCAGT
The DNA here is from genome assembly GCA_029721355.1 of Tegillarca granosa. Taxonomy (NCBI): domain Eukaryota; kingdom Metazoa; phylum Mollusca; class Bivalvia; order Arcoida; family Arcidae; genus Tegillarca; species Tegillarca granosa. The sequence continues at coordinate 30,897,298 of CM056602.1, read as the reverse complement.
TTTATTTTTGATTTAAATTTTTTAGCAATACTTATAAAAATATTTTATAAAAAGTTTCAAAACGCAAACACAAAGAAGTGTTGACAAAATGCTCATCGCCATTGGCTCTAAATACTAGTATAACATCAACTGGAAAGCATTGTTTAAACTGTAGGGTACGAATTGTTGAATATTTAAAAAAAATAAATAATAAAAAATAAATAATTAAATAAATGAATAAATAATGAACCACTTTATGGCATGCTTGTATTAATTGTTTTGTCACACTTTGGTTTTTTTTTGTTAAATGTTCGTTGGTTAAATTTTTCTCTTTATTTTATGACATAAATTCACTTTGAAAGCAGACAATTTACATATACATGTACTATTTTACGCACAATCAGATATATCTTTATAGGAATTAAGTTAACGCTGAGCAAGATTATTATTCTTATATTAAGGCGATCATTAATGTGACGGTGGAAGAAACCGTGGCCTAACCATTTGCAATCAAACCTAAAATACGGGAGGTAATAACGTTGGCGCTGTAGACACATCGTCCACCGAGATGCTATGTGGTTCAGCAATATTTGCATAAGAAATAATTTAATTACAAATTTATAAGGTGTATGAGTTTAAAAGGTAAATCTTTTTGAGGCAGATACCTTCTGTATACATAAATAGTATCAACTAGGTTCGATATCATAGTTTTGCTACTGTAGTCTCTGACCATTTAACAATAGTTGAGTTGAGTTGAGTAATGGTGTTTAATGTCCCAGTCAAGAATATTTCACTTATATCGAGACGTCGCCAGCTAAAGGCGAAAGGGAATTTTGCCTGTGTGTTGCGCTGATGGCATTATACAGCAGGGATCTTTATCGTGCCAGCCTTACCGTGACACGGTACATCGTTTATTTTAAGATCCCATCCGAAAGAACCGTGACTTTCATTTAGTAATGCCGTGTGCTTGGCGAAAGAACAGTCACTGTCCACTTTCAAGTCTTGGGTCAGACACGGCTGGGGTTCCAACCCACGACCTTCCACTTACGGAGTGAGCACTTTATCAACTGGGCTACCGCAGTGGCCCCATTTAACAATTTTGCGTCTTAAACAGGAAAATTAAAACATTTTATTTTTTCACATTTAATAGATGTTTATAGTTTAAATATTCTTTTTGTAGGTTACTAATGCTGATGAAAAATTTCAATACTTTATCTGTGTAAGCAAACTTCATATGAAGTTTATTTCAACAGACGGCAATAAAGTTCGGTAAATTAGATAAATTGGTAAACCATCAACCAAAAGGCGATAAATATTTACTGCGGGATCTTTCGACAACCAGTGCCATCTACTTCCTGTGCAATATCCGTTCTTAGCAATAATAACGAGCATAAAATTTCAATAAAACCTTTAATCAACGACAGGCTCGTCATTAACACGAAAAATAAAGCTTAAATTCTCCTAAATTAAGCTTCATTAAATATCAAATGATATTAGTCTTATTGTGTTATTCAATTCCTAAACAAAATATTGTCTGAAAAAGATAGTGCTTTTGTTAAATAGCTCAAACGAACTTTGATAATTTCACTGAATAAATTTTAACAAGCCTGTGTATTGATATTTTAGGTATTAATTTTCGTACTCCAACTTAAGAGCAGAAGTTGGTGTTGATATTAAAGAGAAGGTATGTGACGCAATTAACGCGGCAAAATATGAAGCAGTTCAGAAATACTGCGAATTAGTTCTTCTGAAATGACGTCATCAACAAGCCCGCACACTCGAGTATAAAAGAGTTTTAAAAAAAACATGCACCGCAGGAATTCTTCTAAAATGACATCATTAACACGCTCACAAGTTCAAGTATTGAGAAGCTCAGAAATATGCACTGCATAAATTCTTCCAAAATCAATGAAACCATGAATACGCTCGAGAATAAAAACATTCGAAAACATGATCATATGTATTCACATAACAGGTCACCATTTACGCTTTTTACTTTAAGTTCAGAAACAAGCGCCTAAAGGATTCTTCTAAAGAGTTGTCATGTGCTGATTTTGAATGCATTATTTTAATAGAAATATAAAATCAGCACATGACACAGCTACTAAAACAAGCTTCAGTACACAGCAGTTCAGAAATAATGTTCTGATCTTCTAAAGGGCATTGTTAAGACTTAAAATTACATTCACTTCCGCATGGACTCTATTAACAAGTTCTGGTATAGGCCATTGCAGAAATACACACAATTGGACTATTAAACCGTTTGTACCGTTTTTACATTTTGCACCATTGACATTATCAGTTTTATCAATTTTGGCAAAAGGAAACACACTACATACAGAGTAAGATAAAACAGCCAAACAGGACAGGAAAAAATATAGCCTTTTATGGGTAAGTAGTGGCAAATTTTAAAAACTTCAATTATGTATATAACATAGTATAATCTTGGAGACATTAAAAAAAAACAAACCACTTGAATAAAATCGGCGTAATGTTTGAAACATTTTTAATTAGCTCTATAATTTTATTTCCTACTTTTCAATTACTTTTATTTTCTCATTGAAACACAATGTATATATTGATGAGACTTAACTAAACAGAGTCTTATTATTGTACAAAACACATATCAACGTAAAACAGATACACTACACGAGAGCCTATGGAGACAATATGTAATCAGCTACTTCAATGATATGATCTGTATCATGGTTCTGCTTTATCTTCCAAATATATGTGCAAGATCATATGCAATGTACGAAAACATGTCTACCAAGTCGTGTTTTCATGTAAAACATCAAAAAAGGTTATAAAACGGGTCTACTTGTAATATCAAACACTAATTTCACGTGTCCCTCCACCATGGTTTGGAACACCAAGATATTTTATTCCGCAGCTTGAATATAGATATGAAAACTTTATTAATAATTGGCCCCCGGTGATAAGACAGAACCCTTACAGAGAAAGTCAATGAATTCTCCCCACATCAATCAATCTAGTCAGATGATAGACATGTTATCAATTTCATTTTTCTTGCAGCTGGTCTTCCAGTCATTTTCAACACGGGCGATTGAAGAGGGGTATAAAAATGTCGTTAGTTCATTATCACTTATCATTTCTTGCTAAGAATAAAATTTACTTTGAAATGAAAATTATGAGGATAAAAAAGAATATTTTATTTTATCTACATCAATCACGCCGAAAAGAACAAATGTATAGGTGATTTATTTACGCCTACATAATTTTGAATTGTAATAAGTAAAAAAAAAAAATAAATAATTAAAATGGGCAAAAAGTTTTCTTAACATTTAGATTCCCGATGTTTTAATAGTTGTTCTGAGCATAATTTTGAATACTTCTTGTTTTATTTTTTATATGCAGAATTTTGAATATTTCTTTTATTAATTGTCATGTGCAATATTTTGAATATTTCTTTTTGTAAAAATTCAAAATTCTGCACATGTCATAGCGATGAACACCTACATCCACACATTTCTGTAGCATGACTATTTGTAGCGCTCTAAAGCAAGCGAATTATTGTCGTTTTGATTGCATAAAAGCAATATAAAAGAACATTAAACATGAAAAGTCCTTATAATGTCGTGTTGCTATTCGAAAATGTAAGTAATTAAAAAAATGTTCTTCCTAATTTAAAACAAAACTCTATTGAAAATAGAAAGATTCATTTCAGCTATTTTTCTTAAATCTTTTTTTTTTTTTCTGCAGACCAACGGCAACAGACATTCTACCAAAAAGTCAACTAAGCATTAAAATATACCTAATACAGCTTGCAGCGTGATCAAATCTTTAAAACTTTATAGAAAACGTTAATGCAGCAAATTTTCAGAAAACAGTGCAAAAATTAAAAAGGTGCCATGTGGTATCACGTGGTATGCTGAAAATCCAACAAATAGAGACTCGGAGCTCAAAAAATGTTAAAGTGTAGATATCTAAATATAAAGTAAGTGAACTTGAAGGATTTTAATCTCACTTTTCTTCTTTAGTATAGATATTTTAAATACCACTTCAATATAAAAATACTGCATTAAAATTGATGACAGAATAGAACAAGTTAAAGCAGTTTAAAAACCACGTTTTTGGCCGCTAAGTTAAAATGTTTCGTTTTTGAGAGTTACATATGTGTGACGTCACAACAGTATTAGATGTTGTATCTAGCATAATAAATAATATTAATGTGTCCCCAAAATAAATAAATAAATAAATGAATAAATAAATAAATAAATAAATAAATAAATAAATAAATAAATAAATAAATAAATAATACACAGCAAAGTCGTCGGTTAATGGATGACTGCGTAAAGTTTATTCTACAAATTATTTCCAAACATTACTGATAAAAATTATTGACGTGTCCTTTTAGGTTTATGTCTTGCGCCGATTAAAAAAATCTTAAGAGACATATTTCTAAAGCTTGTTCTCATTTTTCATGTACAAAGTTATTTTGTTTCAACATTTAAATTCCTGGGCTCCAGGCTTCACTTCCTTGGTGGAAAATTCAAGTTTTTAACTTCATTTTGCCAGTTTTCAAAGTTTTCACTGTGGTTTTAAACTTTGATTTGAACATAGATTGGTAATGTATCTTTGTTTAATTTATGATTTACAGAATATCTGACCATTAATTACTTACTAAAAAAAAGTTAAAATTGAAGTTTAATGGGTACAAACTTATAATATAATATAAACATAGTATTCATTATCTTAAATGATAAATCTAAAACGTTTTATCATGATTTTATTATAACGTGTTGCTATCAATATTATATTTTATCTTACCGCCATTTCCAGAACTGCAATGTCGGCATTTTCCCGCTGGTTTTGACGTAGGGAACTCAGTTAGAATGACTTATAAGCCATCACATCCTTTATACCTGTTGTTTTGAATATAAATGTTATCATAGACAGTTTTTAACACTATATTTCCACACTTCTCAACTCATTAGTTTAATGAAATGTGTGTTATCATTTGAAATGGACGGTCAGAAAATTGAATATTTCTCTATTAAAACTGACAAATAATCTGTATCTTTCATATATTTATCAGCAAAATAGGTCATATTTTCCTTATAAAGAATTTATTGTATAGTAGGAAATTATTTATACGATTTAAAATAAATTATATTCATGAAATAACGTCCCGTGTAGTTTGCTATGAAAATGTTTCCCGCAATTTAACATCGGAAGACAAACGTTCACCCCGGTTACTCCGAAATATTTTGTGACGTCATTTAACACGGTATCATGTTGCAAATACCCACAGGTCACATTATGATATCACCGTCATACAAACGTTTTCAAATTGATATTACTGATCAAAGGGTACATTGGCAAACCGCAATGACAGCCTAGCAACGCGTTCTTGGCAAAGCAAAAACAACCAAGAATAAGTTGGAACAAAGCAAAAGAAAAATAGAAGCACGAGACATGTACGATTTTGTACTTGTATAATTTTATATACTTTTTAAATATTTCATTTTTATAAATAAATAAATAAATAAATAAATAATCAAATTATGATAACCATCACCATTTTAATTGAAACTGTCAGCTTCTGGGCACTATAACATCACTGTTAAATTCAAATAATAATCTTCTGCTATGGTAAGTAACTAGGTACCCCTAGCATGGAAAGGTATATAGAACGTTAAGGGGAAATCAATGGTACTTATCATCGCTGTTTTGAGAGCGTATGACGAATTTTAGACAGGGTAGAAAAGGATCAGGTAGTGGTGTGTCAACTTTAGTTTGTTTTTAGGCAACAAAAGACAAAACTATAAAAGTTTAAATAATTCCAGACCCTAATTTAACAATCATTCCTTTACTAAGATTTTCCTTAAATTAAATGTAGCAAAATTTGGCAATCTCTTTTTTGAATAACAACTAATTATAAATATTTGTGATGAAACTAACACAAATGTTATAAGCTTGAAGTGATCTACAAAATAATACCTTAAACTCCCGAATCCTAGTATCTAAACAATTGACAAAATAATTCAAAATTCAAATTTGTCAAAATTAGGTTAAGGAAAATCTTATTAAAGAAATGATTGTGAAACTAGAACCTTAATAATCCGAAGTTTGTCTGGTACTGTTATATCCATTTCAATGAAATAATAGATTTTAGAACCATTTATACATTACATATACATGTATGGCCGATTATGTGTGCAAAAAACGCAATATCAGCATTTGATGCATGTGGTGTAGTCGTCCGTTCTCTATGTCTTGTAGCATTATCCATAATATTTACCACAGATAAATCGTTTCTTATACATTTTGAAAAAAAAAGGTTTCAAACAATTTACACATTTAGACGGCGACGGCAACGATAAAACGACGACGACACCGACAACTTACATTTTCAGGAGAAACAAAAAATATTTATTACTTTTTCATTTTTACTATATCTAACCTATTATCATATACATGTATTGTCAAAAGTAATCCATAATATTCTCATATTTATGCATTTTGTTTTTTGTTTTAACGCAACCTTGAACCTCTTGTCAAAATATACATATATTCTGACGTCAGAAGTGTGAAAAAAAATGTATTAAAAAAGCAACAACGTTAAAAATGTCATTCACAAAAATCTTCAAGTTTCATCGAAATTACAATGCCCACACTTACTGTTAGGATATAATATTCACATATTTATGAATCGTACTTTTTAATCTTGGCATCAAAATATACAGTGGCGCCTTTTCAGAAGTCTCACGCCGGGATTAACATGTTTCCGCTGATTCGACCCGCAAAATGGGGAGAAAATGAATTTATGTGATAAAACTTCATATATCATGAAAATCTATATCAAAAGTTGAAATAGTGTTCTGACATTAACATGTTAATCTTTAAACATTAGGGAGATTACTGTATTAGTTAATAGCTGTTATTTGATTTTAAGTTGCTCTTAAATCAGAGACTGTTCATCCCAAAAACTGATAACAAATAATGAAAATAATCAGAAAAACATCATAATTAAAGTTTGTAGACGTTGTATTCATTTGGGACCACCAATGGAAATGTGTATATCTCATTCTGATATGTAATGAACCGTGATGTAAAAAATATATACTGAGCATTATTGCTTGATTTTCTATATGTCTAACGATAGAATTTGGGGATTCCTAAAATAAGGTATTGAAGAAAATTTCGAAGTGGTATTTGAACGTTTTATAATAACATTCGATTGTAGTTTTTAATTGCTTTTTAATAAGTTAATGTTTCCACAATTTTCAAAATCTAATATTCTGAAAAATTCTAAAATCTGTAAAACTCAGACTTTCTTGACTTTAGACTTATATATTCATTTCATGCATTTGCGTAAGTCAAACTTTAAAATTACAAAATTATTTAAGCAAAAACAACATTTATAGCAAAATCATGCAAAAACCCCAATACAGACAAGAAAACAAAAGGCACGGGATAAAGAATTGACACCAGAAAGAAAGAAAGAAAGAAAGAAAGAAAGAAAGAAAGAAGAAAGAAAGAAAGAAAGAAAGAAAATAAATAAATAAATAAATAAATAAATAAATAAATAATAAACCAGAACTGTCGACACAAAAAAATTGAACATCAACATAGACACAAAGCAAAAAAGAGATTCTAATGCATTTATATATAGTTTATAGGTTAAATGAACACCAAATATGTGTTTTGATTAGCTTTAAGAAGCACATATAAATCATGAAAAACAATGATCGTGGCTGACAATTTTGTATCGAGATGGTTATGTCTAGTGAATCCGATTACTGGAGTAATTCACCTACCTTTGACAAGATATGTTATAGTGGGACTAATATTTGGACCTAGGAGGTGATGGGCAACAAGAACCTTAAACAAATGCTTTAGACCTGTCATGTGCTGATTTTGAATTTCTATTAAAATAATGCATTCAAAATCAGCACATGACAGACCACTCGATACAAAGGATTACAATCTGATTAAAACATATGTTGAGTTAAGTTTGGACAACACTTAGTTATTGTCTATCATCTTTTTCATAATCTTTCCATTTTAAAGTATATTAAAAAAACTGTTCATGTTTATGTCTACTTGTACGTATTGTGATTTATTATTATTTCCGATTTCATCTGTCCTATACCATTTTTGAATTTAATCATAAAATATACTTAAAAATGGTATATGACAATATATATCATATGGTATTGTCATATACCATTTTTGAATGTATTTTATGATTAAATTCAAAAATGTTATTTGACACATTAAAGATATATCCCTGTTTTTTTTATAATTTGAAAACTAGACCCATCTTTTACAATATCAATACATTGATGTTTAACTACCTATACAATATAGTTATTCAAAGTTCCAAATAAATATGTTTTAATAAATATATTCAAATAATCTGAAGAACCTACGCATCCCTTCATGTTTAACATTTTCTAAAAATTACCAAGGACCAAAAATGCACGTGACAAGAAAGACATTAAATGCAGGGTTTCTTATGAATATTTTTATATTTTTGCGAAAAATGACACCAATTACAAAAGCACCCAGGATAGTAATTAAGCCTGAGGGAGGGGCAGATAAATAACAGACATTTTCTATTTCCTGTTTCCTTAAAACTACTTAAAATATTATAAAATCATAATTTTCTGCAAAAAATATTTAACTTATAATTGAGAAAATGAAGTTAATTTGTATTTCCTGTGACGAAATACACGTGTTTTTCGAAATGAACATAGTTTTAAGAAAAATTGAATTATCTGCGTCATTTAAGTACTAATTGATAAGGACACGACTTAATACGACTAGTAATTATCTTTTTGGGGGTATTGATGAAAATTCTAATTTTATGTTGTGTAAAAAACACGTTATCCAAATCCAACTGTGTAGACACAGAAATAATTCATATATATACCCGCAGGTGGTCTTCGGACAGACGGATTTTTGTCATATTCAATAAGGAAGATGAAAGGGTTCCAATAAACATATTGTAGGCTGCGATCGTATGGAAACGCATTTCTTATATATAATCTTAACTCAAGCTATGCATTTTTTAATTGGTAAAAATTGATATCAGGCAGACAAGACAAGAATGAAATTAGTTTGAGATCATCTGTAATGATTGGTATAAGACAGATATGCTCGATATTGAGATTGTTCAAACACCAAAGTTCGAGGGTGATCTTGTCAAAAATTATTCACCTGCAGTGTATGATTTGCATCGTTCTCATTTTAAACACATTTTCTTGGTAAATATTATGTTCAAATCCAGGTTTCACAGTCAGGGACTTTCTTCTAACTTTAAGCAAAAACTTTGAAAAATAAATTGAGTTAATAAAACGTGTCAATCGGGTACATTGTACATAAAACTATATATTGAATTTAAAACATTCTGGATTGGAGCCCAGAAACAAGATTCTTCGAAAATAAGGAACGGCCCACAATGAGTATACAATTTGCTGTTAATTTATGCAATTTTTACATTATGGGATACATTTATATTTTAAAACAAAGATAAGTATTTCACAAACAAACAAACAAAAAAAAGAAAAAAAGGAAGAAAGAAAATAAAAAAAATAATAAAAAAATAAAAAAAGAAAAAAAGAAGAAAAGAAAGAGTGGTGTTTTTCAATTTTCTGCATTACAGTTATATTATAAATTTTTGAGTTTTCTGAATGAAATATTCAAAAAATTAGAATTTGACAGTGGATTACAAATTAACAAGAGAACATTAACACATTGACTAGCCATAGCAAATCTCACAGAATTGTAAGGACACTGGATACAGTGACACAATAGAATTCATAAGTTAGGTAACTGTTATAACTATCACGTCAAGACTTCTTTTACCTATATCGTGTCAGTCAGTTCAGGTTTGGTGGATGAGACTGGGTGCCAAGAGAAACTACCAATTTTAGCAAAAGAAACTGTCTTATTTTAAGGCTTGTCCACAGTGGGACTTGAATCTAGGCGGCGGGTGGCGCCACGATATTAGACCACTCAGCCACTACATATTACGAAGTTATGGGTTTAAATAGTCTTATGGAGCAAACACATAACTGAGCACCACAAAAGGACAATCATAAGTCAAGAACAGTTAATTAATGTGTAAATGTAAAAAAGGGGTAAAATAATAAAAAGATGAAGGTTAACTAAATCAACTGATAATTATTTGTTTCTCTCTTGCTATTTTCTTATAACAAAAAGCATGTAAGTGTCATATACCATTTTTTGAATTTAATCATATATTGTCATATACCATTTTTTGAATGTATTTTATGATTAAATTCAAAAAATGGTATATGACATAAGTATAAAGTTGATATCTATTAGAGAAACTCCTTAAATAAAACGGAGATTGTATAGTTTATTTTTCAAACATGATTTTACACCATCAAAAATTTTACAAAACCTTTATTAGAATTTATTTATTTATTTATTTTACAGTGACATTGCATAAGCGATCTATATAACGTTTTTGTGTTGTTGTTTTATTGCTTGTTAAAATAAAATTGTAAATAATATTTTAGGGATCACTGGATGTAAAATTAGTGTAATATTGTTATTTGATCATTCATTGTCCTCTCTCTCTCTCTCTCTCTCTCTCTCTCTCTCTCTCTCTCTCTCTCTCTCTCTCTCTCTCTCTCTCTCTGTGACTTGTAACTGTTAACATACAAGCACTCCATATTTATATCGATTTCAAATAAAAAGAAAATAAACCCGGCTGTATAGACGTGAATGATTAAAAACTAAATAATTTTAAAAATACATAAAATATGATTTATGGACAAACTAAATTCAGCGTGAATACCCTTGTCACGTGCTACTTTTTAATTCTTAAGAATTTTAGTACCACATGACACCATTTTTTTTTTTTTTTTGTAAAAAATTTTAAATTCTGCACATGACACTTTTTTATTTCAATTTTAAACTATTTTACGGTGGCGTGGAAGGGCCAAATGAAAAAAAAAAATTCCTCCGAACGAATTACTAATTCGTAGTTAATAATATGTAGTAAAAAAATTCACGCGGTCATCTATGAACCGACGACTTTGCTGTGTATTGTCATTTATTTATTTATTTATTTATTTATTTATTTATTTATTTATTTATTTATTTATTTATTTATTTATTCATTTGAGGGGGACTCATTAATATTATTTATTATGCTAGATACTACTTCCAATACTGTTGTGACGTCACACATATGTAACTCTCAAAAAAAAAAAAAGAAAGAAACATTTTAACTGAGCGGCCAAAAATATGATAAAAACGTGGTTTTTAAACTGCTTTAACTTTTTTTTATTCTATCATCAATTTTGATGCGGTATTTCAATATTGAATTGGTATTTAAAATATCTATATTAAAGAAGAAAAGTGAAATGTATCTTTCTGTTTTCAATAGAGTTTTGTTTTAAATTAGGGAGAATATTTTTTTTGCATTTAAATAAATATAAACATAAATCTGTCGGAATTGCACGTGTTCTTTTAGAAATCTTCATAAAGAATGTGTGACTAAAAAAATATTAAAATAATTTTCGTGCCTGCATAAAATATGCACGTGACCACTGAAAAGCTGTTTAAATATTAATAGTTCCGTTTTCATGCACGTGCTGACATTGCAGCACATGTTAATTATTTATTTGCATGAAACGTTCTCGTATAGCTCTGTCACGAGCCATTTCATCCGGGTCCTGTAATTGTCTTGTCTCCCAAGTTAAGCATCAAAACGGAAAAAAACACTGCAGAGTTTAAAATTATCACCTATATTGTGCATCTGCATGATGTATGCGAACTCGCTGCAATATTTTTGATAAAAATTTGAGGAATCATACACGTGACCCAATATTACAGCCTATAATTATTTTTTGTTCGAAAGGAATTCTTTTTTTTTCTTTACAAAATGTCTTTTATCTCGATTTTTTGTGACATTAAATAACGAATGTGCAAAATATACATGTATCTTACAAACCGTCGTCTCACCAGGCCAGCCTCAAACATGAGAATTTATGGCTACATGTAAAAGAAAAAGAAATTATGTGTCTTTCTTTTCTTTTCTTCTTCTTCTTCTTTCTTCTTTCTTCTTCTTCTTCTTCTTCTTCTTCTTCTTCTTCTTCTTCTTCTTCTTCTTATTATTATTATTATTATTATTATTATTATTATTATTATTACATTTATTATTATTATTATTATTATTATTATTATTATTATTATTATTATTATTATTATTATTGTTATTATATTATTACATGTATTATTATTATTTTTTAAAATTATTATTTGTATTTATTATTATTAGTAGTAGTAGTAGTAGTAGTAGTAGTAGTATTGTCACATACCACTTTTTGAATGTATTTTTATGATTAAATTCAAAAAGTGGTACATGACTCAGTGCTTAAATAATCTTGATTGAAACTTTGATGGACATTTTTTTCAATTTTCTAAAAATAAATATCAGGACTAATTTTGCATTTGCTTTTAATGGAAGCCTTACCAAATATTTCCAAATTGCAAATTATTTTCATCCTAGGTTTAGCCCTAAGTTTGTATTTATTGCAGTATTTTAAAACGTACTTTATATAAAACAAAATAGATAAATAAATAAATATAAATAAAAAATAAATAAATAAATAAATAAATAAATAAATAATAAATAAATAAATAAATAAATAACACAGCTTTCCCACATCTAGTAAATTTTCAAAAAATAAAATCTTTGGCAAAAGATTTCTTTACACATTATTGAATACCATAATTCCATTTTGATTTGGAATAAAGCACCAAGTATCTCCAGTTACGCCTCTAGAATTACAGAGTCACATACATCATCATTAAGATAGTTTCCCTTTCTTTACGGAATTACCCCCAGGTTTATCAATATTTAACAACATATAATGATCATATTTACCGACTCTATTATCATATTGTAGAAACAGATTATTTAATTCATAATTTAGTAGTGCTAATCTCGTGGAAGACGTTGAACAAGTCAGTAAATTAGTAGCTAGGCTTGTAATTTCCTAACCGATGACATCGTTCATATTTCAATCCACCACCGCCGCAGGAAAGGAAATGACAAGATAGCGCGTAGCCGTTAAAGGACTAATTATGTCCTTATACCTCACAATTGACGTGTCAAACATGTGCGATTATGAACCAAGAAATAAATCTGTTTTAGCCAAGATGGCTAAACGTGTGCTTTAATTATAAAAAGAAATTCTATAACCAGGCTCTGCTCTGCTTACATAATCCGGTGTTTTAAGACAAAGGCTTAACAAAGATGTCGACGCTTGTTAAATGATAGATGTATAAGTTATTATAAATTAAGCATGTGCAAAAATTGATAAATATAGTGTTTTGTATGGGGACGGGGTGACGGCTATGGTTAACCAATACAGTTTTAAAGATATCAATTACAGAAACCATCGAAGAACATTGACTATCGGCACTCAGATGAATCTATTTGTTTCATAAAATTATGGTTTCAACCAAAACATTTTTTGTGTTTGTTCTGTGACATGAATTTATGCATAAATTCAGTAAGTAAAGGTAACTCTATGATACTTTTTTCACTGTGATACTATTTTTATCATTTAAATGCAAAAAATTCTGACAGCCGAATGTTCAGAATAATTTGTCATAAAATGCACAAATCCAAATTATAAATTAACTTTTAACAAACGCACATTTTTTCTGAAGTTTCTCATTTACATGTTCTGTCACTAGTTTTTGAATATATAACAATACACGTGTTCAAACCCAATAGCGTGATGACTCGGACCAAAAAAGTTTTCGTTCTTTTTTCAGTTCTCAATTGTCGAAAGAAAACAAAATCAGAATAGCGAAGAAATTATTTCCTACAAAACTCATAATATATAAACATGTGTTATTATTTACCATGGTCAAGCAAAGCGAGACTATTACAATGGTCAAGCATGTGCGACTATTACAATGATCAAGTATGTGCGACTATTACAATGGTCAAGCAAGCGAGTACTATTACAATGGTCAAGCAAGCGAGACTATTACAATGGTCAAGCATGCGCGACTATTACAATGGTCAAGCAAGCGAGACCATTACAATGGTCAAGCAAGCGAGACTATTACCATGGTCAAGCATGCGTGATTTAAGTAAATGTTTTATGAAGTTTGTTGCAAATTACACACATTGCAATAATGATCTAGCTTTTGCTTACAACATATGGAAGACCAAGTCGCTCTTCGTTTGCCTGTGTGAAATATGGAATGAAGATTACGCAAAATAAGACATTTTTATGGATTATTAACATATCTTCAAAAACCATCGAGTAAATTCACACACGTATATATAGATAAAATTAATATATATATATATATATATATATATATATATATATATATATATATATATATATATATATATATATATATATATATATATATATATATATATATATATATAAACAAAGGCGATAAGTCCAAAACGACAGAATGAGACATTTGTAAGAGCATAGATGTAGCTAACACCAATAACGCTGTCCGACGCTTCAGAACAACAACCAAATTTTACTTATAATCTCCATGTTTGACTGGAAGTGTTCCTTTAGTTGGTTTTTATGGAATCTCATATATATATATATATATATATTTATATATGTAATCTGACATTACAGCACGTTACGTTAGAAGAATCATATTATAAATTTTTGAATTTTCCGAATGAAATATTAAAAAAAATATAATATGCAAGAATGAAATATATATATATATATGTATTCAAAAATTTATACAACAATTGTAACCGATTTTTTTACCAACTTATACGTAATGCATGTATATGAATATATCAATGCCGACTGAAGACGAAAGCAAAATCACATTCAAAAACATTCAGATAATACCTATGATTGAAAATTCTAGTATAAAATGTAAACTGTAACCCACCCACCCCTCTAAAACAGTAACAGGACTTAAACGTTTTCTTTGTATAATTGTTTCAATTTTATAGCTTCCATATTTAAAATGGGAATTTTAAAAAAATCACATACATATTTAAAATGGTCGGTTGAACATTTCCAACAACACCAGAGAATTGGTTTGGAAGCACTAGTTTTTATTGTCATCACTTTTAATGAGAAGAATTTTTCCTAAATGTTAACTGCAGACTGTTGATGATACTTTTCGAGAAAAAAAAAGAATATTGTGCTTAATTTGAAGTTGACACAGTGTGTATTTTCGTTAAATTACTGTTAAATATTATATTAAGTTACTTTAATTGGCAAAGGCATTTTATGACTTTGCACACACTGTTTAAAACTTTGTAATTTTGTTAAAGTTGTTACATTAATCTACTTTGTTTTACTTTAAATTAGCACATGTTTTCCAATACATTTACCGGTCAATATAATGAAAAATTTCTAATTGACAACTTAATAGACGAAATTTTGGATTGAAATTCAAACTGTGAGCTCAGCAATTTCTCGGAAGATTATACACGCGACATCGGTCTTGGAACAGTGATTATACAGAGGAATTTCGTTAAGACCCGCCGAGCGTCATTCCAGAAACTTCATCAAACAGTGGATGATGAAGAACGGGAAATCCTTATTCTGACATGCGCAGCAGGGGAACCGTGGGCCACTTCCTTTATTCCTGCTTTTAATGTTCTTCTGTCATTAACTTCGATTAACAAAACTAATATTGTACGGTAATAAGACGCAAAATGTACTCTGAATCCAATCAATTTCAATTACGCTTATGAATCTTTTATTCCAAGTCATTTTATAGCATTGTTATATGAGATTCGTTGGTTAGCTTTTGATGAAAACTGAATGATCAATTTTAGAGGACAGCGTTTAATCACAGCAAAAAACAAAATAAATAAAATTCGGCACCTGCTAGGAAAATACTGGAATATTTACTGAAGTATAAATGAAAAACAAAAATAACAATTTAAATAATTTTACAGAAAAAAATACTTCCAACTTTTAGTGCTGGCGCGCACCTTCCCACAGTAATGTGAATTAACTATGACGATAGTTAGACCTTTACACTGATACCTAGTCAAACAGTTGAAAAACTTTCCGACTTTCGGTCGGAGGATCTTGAAATATTAATACGTATATTTGTTGTGTAATAAATAGAGCTAGGAAATATATAACAAATAAATCAATAAACAATTAGAAATAAATGAACGAATAAATAAATAAATAAATAAATCGCTTAGGGGTGTCGAGTAAAAACCTATAAATTAAACTTATATATGTTGTAAATTCTACGACCTTAGAGATAAATATTTAAAAACTAAAAACATATGAAAATATATTTTTCATGCTCTTCAAAAGAGAATTAATAACTGTTCTTACTTTTAATACAACATATTTATAGTTGTACTATATCTATTCTAAGCATATGTGTGATAATTAAGTCATGTTGTAATTCTTTTTCAATAATCTGTTTTGCTATAAGAAATGAATTATTTTTGCAAATAAAAAACTGTTCGGTTCAAGGGTTTCTACAGATAAATTTCTGTAATGCTAAAATAGATCTATTAAGAATATGATAACTTAGTAAAAACGGCTAACCCTAGCCAGGTAGAAGTAGATTGGGCAATAAATAGAACTATATTAGCTAAAGTTTAAAAAGAAGACTTGCAAATAAATCGCTCAGCTTAGAATACAATTTTGATTTCATTTTTTCAAATTTTTCAGTAGAGAGTATGTATCTAATTTGAACCGAATCCAACCATAAATATATTTAAAATGATCTTCTGTAAATTATAGCAACGGCGGTCATCTTCAGGCCGCCATAAACAAATTTATTATACTCCATCTAGTGATCTTCCACCCAAAATCCCGTTTTTTTTTTTAAATATCATGATAAATTTATCATTTAAATTGCGTATTCCACTAATAACGAGCACATAAAAAGCTACGGATGAAATTCGAAAGGTTCAAAAAGGAATATACTTCAACACAAATTTAAACTAAATCCAACCGTAACACATAATTTTCATTTGTGCGTTCTTTTTTCTCTACTTATCGCAACCAAATCAGACGCCGTGTGGGTAACCGTAACAAATATTAGCGGTCATCTCAATTATGTAACTTTTACACCAAATTAGTTTCAAATCTACCCAACAACCGACTTCTGTAACCTTTATTCCACGAGGATCTGACATATTGGGTTTACACCTGGTTCGCTAAAGGCGTTGTGATCCGTAAGGTTATGGGCTGGCGAAACCCCCCATTATAGACAAAAAACAGGCAAGCAAACAGCGTGCCAAAAACAATTGTTTTACAAAAATGATAGGTACTTGAAAGAGCCGTGAACGTGCATATTTATCAGAGAGAAGAAAAACCTATCGATATATTTTACAACAGTTAAATATTTTGTGGATAAAGGTGCCACATGCAGAGTAAAATTTTGGTTACTTTCATAATGTCAAATAATCATTAATCATTGAGATAGTAATGTGTTATGCAATCTCCGATTTATCACGATTTATTTTGTATAAAAATAAAAAATAAAGCTAAGTAAATACGATTTATTATGCGTCTCGGCAATCTTATTTCGTCCTATGACACAGCACCCATTCTGCCGTTATTCAATCAAATCTCCCAACAAGAATATAAAACGAATTACTCCCAATAGACATATTGTATGGTTTTTAATTGGACATAATTTGACAGTGAAGAAGAATGCACTCGTCGGTTTCCCGCAAGTTTTCCTTTTAAAATTAAAGGTATAAGTTATTCCAATTCAAATTAGATATTCCCTGAAACAGCAGGTTGTTTTAAAATAGTATTAAACTTACAACCACAGTAGTTGTCCATTAACAATAAATAGAAATTTTTCGTTGTTTCAAATAAACAAAAATCAAATTTATTTGATTTTTTTTTACACAGTTTTTGGAATTTGCAAAACGATGGAAAAATATTGGTTAATCTAAAATACACAAGACATAGACCATAAATAAATAAATAAATAAATAAATAAATAAATAAATAAATAAATAAATAACATAGTAAAAAAAAACAAACAAGTAAGTAAGTAAGTAAGTAAGTAAGTAAGTAAGTTAGTAAGTAAGTTAGTGAGTAAGTAAGTAAGTTGTTTCGTTGTA
Organism: Tegillarca granosa; assembly: GCA_029721355.1. NCBI lineage: Eukaryota > Metazoa > Mollusca > Bivalvia > Arcoida > Arcidae > Tegillarca > Tegillarca granosa. Next base: position 30,879,231 of record CM056602.1, on the reverse strand, counting down.
TTTATATATAAATTTATATATTAATGAATAAAACAAATGAATTAATTAAACTTATATACATGGTTTTAATTTGTTGAGTCCAATTTGGTATCTAGTAAAAAGATTTTTTTTTTTTTTTTGTTTGTTTGTTTGTTTGTTGTGTTCATAAAAACAATAACGGATTTGATTAAAGTTTACTACCACATCAAAATTTATACCTTATTAGTATTGTCATATTATCTGTTTATAATACGAGTCTCCCGATAATTTTAGAAATTTGAAGTTTTTCAACATGATCATGGTCAATATTAAAAGCTAAATAACGTATAATATAACAGGATGCAGTGTATTGTAGGTAAAAGAAATTAAAAGAGAGAAATTTGACATTAAAGAAAATCAAATTCACACAACCAAACAAAAATTAAGTTTTTTCTTTCCCGTCAGTCATATATAGGGGGCCTGGGTGGCCAAGTGGTCTAAAGCGCGCGCTTACGGATCACAGCGCCTCTCACCGCCTGGGTTCGAATCCCACCCAGGACAGATCCTAGTGTGAGAAAGTTTGTCAGTTCGCTTGCTGAAGGTCGGTGGTTTTCTCCGGCCATGTCGGTTTCCTCCACCATCCCATAACTGACTGCCTCGAAATAAGTGAAAGAATCTTGACTGGGGCGTAAAACACCATTACTCCACTTCACTCCGTTCAGTCATATATTCTGTATCTAAATACGACGTTTTGTATTCAAACTTTAAGCAGAAACTTAACTTGTATTCCGACATGTCCTATATTAGCTAAACATTAGAATTTTATTGAATTAAATGAAACAAATTATCATGTTAACTAAATGTTTATCTTGAAAGGTAATCCATCTTTGAACAAAAACACCTGGACTTCCATTTACGACAACAATTGTGTTGTTTTCACTTAAAATTTAAAAGCTGCGTATAAATACAATAGTCCAATTTCCATTGCTGTCAGTGTATTCTTCCCTCAAAGAAAATTGGGCGTATACACAAGATTACTCGTTTGCAAGGGAATTTTAGTCTTCAAAACGTCTTCGCTGATTGTCCTTTTTATGGAGTGAAATTGATCTAAGGGGCCAATTAGTAGATCTGCCAATATCCGGTAAAGAATCCGAGCTACCGTCTACATTACCCGTTAATTGCCGAATTCCTCATATTTCTAGCTTAAAAAGAACTTGTAAATAGAGTATCAATTGAATAAACCGTGGCTAAATCTAAACTAATGAACATTCTGGTAAATAATGATAAATTTCTGGGGTATAAATCACCCTTTATTGTTGTTTGGTGAGAGAAGGGCTTTAATTTTTCAATGAATGACAAACAATCTGTCAACCAATAAAAATACAACTTAAAAACAAACGCATAAAGAAACGCCGTAATATGAGATATTCGGTTAAAAAGCCAAGTACATGATTGTTCAGCAGTATTTCAAAGATCGTAAAACAAGAATATCAAACGCCCAATAATGGGTATATTGGCATTAAATTACTTTGCCTTGCTATAAACTTCACAGAACGGCTTAATAATTCAGACCATTAAAACGCCGACTGAAAATGCCGTCGCTCGTAAATCAGGCGGTTGATTGTTCCGATTAAACAATAATGATACCACGGTACATAGAATATCAATTCAGCAGGAATTGCACAATTCTTATGTTTAGAAAAATGAAGATAAATTTATTTCTGAACATTATTTATTAAAACCGATTCTGAATAAATCTCGCAAAAAATGAACTTAATGATTGGTTAATCAGCAATTTTACATTATTTATTTTCATTAAAGTAAACTTCTTTGACTACAGTACGGACAGTATTTATGATTATATCCTTTATAATGAAGTGTTTCTGAGAGGTTATACTACAAAATGATCTGTATTCCAATGGTAAATCTGGTCGCTATACTAAAACTCCAAGGGAAATGAGGATTTGTTTATGTTGTGCCTCGAACTGTATAGAGACTGAGTATCACTTCTCCTTATATGTCAAGCATTCCGTTCCATACGTTGTCAATACTTACCAAAATATTACTGTGTCTGGCCAAATATCCATAAATTTTGAACACTTCTAAAAGCGGACTCTAAATCTCTGACAAGAAAACTGTGTATTTATCTATCCAAAGCCTGGTTACTTGGATCACAGTTACTTAAAATCTGATTGTCCTCTGTTGATTGTCATATCATTACATAATTTATTGTACTTTGTAATGTAGTATTGGTTTTTTTTTTTTTTTTTTTTTTTGGTTTTGCGATAAAATATTATTATCATTATTATAATTAATGTAAAAATTTTGGTGTATAATGAAGATTTTTTTGGACCTCAATTTCTGCTAGATTCAACATCATGTAGTAAGGAAATGTGATTTGCATAATACATAATTCATTTGACCTTTATTAAACCTTAAAATACCCTGATGTAATCTTGGGTGAGGCCCAATTGGATCATTGAAGTCATTAATTTTCAGCTTTTTTCCAAAATCTGCTCTATGTACAGAAGAATTCATAGAATATGTTTTAATTTAAAATAGAATTGGTTAGGTCAATGATTTTTAAATCAATCTTACTGTTATTTTTATGATGGTAAGTTTTTAAATAAAAAAAATATTTAGAAAAAAACCATGTGACAAACAATTATGGACCAATAGTTTATTACTTTATAGGGAAGTATTCAAATGTATGATTTTCTAAATATAAATTTATCATTTTGCTTGGTCATGATGTGTTATACCTTGGTGTATATTGAAGATTTTTAATGAAACATATCCAATACAAACGATTAAGAGTAAGCGTTTGTAATATATTGACATGTGCAGTTTTAAATTTTTACAAAAAAAAAAAAAAAAAAAAAAAACAAAAAAAATAATAATAATAAAATAAATAAATAAATAATACTTAAAACTTTTGATGTGCAGAATTTTAATATTTCTTTAAAAATTTAAAATTTTGCACATGACAATATAACCACCCACACAATATTTACACCCATCCATGGGTTTTGTTTAACTGTCAAGTACTGATTTTGAATTTCTATTGAAATAATGAATTCAAAATCAGCACATGACAAAACTGAAAATGGTTATAACTGTAGAACCATTTGATCAAAATAAAAATCAAAATTCGTTGCTATATGAAATATATCTACAACAGATATCAAAGAGTACCATTAGTCAACAATAAGCATGGCTAAACCGAACATGTGTAAAACATAGTTGAATCGTATAACCTCAGAAAAATCTATCATTTCAAACAGATGCGAGGAAATTCATTGTAATGCCTCTTGAATAATACCAGGTCTGAAAATTCATCAAAGTTTTAGTCATTGAATCAGCTAATCTCTTTCAGCTTTCAGTGTTTCGCTATATCCATCTTAAATGCCAGCGAGAAAAGCTTGATTTGATCCGTTATAAATTGACATCCAGTGAATATTGATAATTTCCTGAGTAGAAAATTATTTAACCTGTGTACTGCATTCATTTAAATTTCAACAAAAAATACAAATAAATAAAAACATTACTCTTAAGTATTTTCATTAATATATTTTATTTCTTTATGTAAAAGTTTACTAACATTTTGTATATAAGATATCAAAATAATGAGATAATGAGACACCGGAGTGAAATAACAAACTGAAGTAGGCTTAAAATGTGTATTTTGATCACTCTATAGATTATTAAATATGAGTCAGTTTTCGTGTATTAAAAAGCCATCCACTGAGCAAAATATAAATTTTGAGGTTGTGACTGATTTTGAAAGCCCATTTTCTGAAAGCTTAAATCTACGTAAGGTTTTAAAATATTTTCACTAAAATTCATAATAATCGCGTCACTAGCAATGCATAAATTGTGTTTTAGCTGATTTCAAATTCGCTTCTGTTTTGTCAGGGTATGGTCTAAATGCTATCTTTATTGTTGATTGGTATATATTATGAAAGAGGTTTGTATACATGGTTATTCCAGAAGCATTTAGCAACTATAAAATGAATATTCTGGGCTCAATTGTCCAAAAACTCCCTGATCTTAACAATTTGTCAGCTGAAATTTTATCATATGTTTATGGTTATACTTTTTAATTTATGCTTAAAAATTAATACATACCTTTCATTATTTATATCAAACAGAAAAGGATTAAAACCTACACTATATGACGGGAATCAAAATGTTTTTAATTTTAATCTTCACTTATCATTTGGTTACGTTAATGTTACGTGACAAGCTTTATGACATATATGTCCTACATAATGACCTGCGTATATTTATTACCAAGTTATCTGGATCAAATGATGAATTTTATCCAGTAATGTATAAAGTTTAATTTGACTAAACATTTTAGTATGTCTCAGTGGTCATAATGAAGACATTTGTTGCATAATTTGTAACAAATCTTTTTTACTACTATTTAAACCATCTTTGTATTTTTGTGGCACTTCATTTCCCTTGTTTGCTGCAGCAGCCCCTAGTAAAGCACCTAATGCAGCACCACGGTGGCAGTTTTCTCCTGTAAAATAAATAACATGTGTAAAATAAAAAAGAAATGTAGACCTATGCAAAGAGTGAATTAAACAAGAACGTGATCCTTGCGATCGGTGTGGCTATATTGGAAGCCAAAACTATATTGGGTAATGGCAAATGCTCTTCTAGGCATGCAACTAGAAAATCTGAAAACAAATCTGTTCCATTTTCATAATTATTACATAGTTTTACCCATCATTCCAGTCAGAGACATTTTACTTATAATCTAGAGTTCACTAGGTGAACATACGGCTGTGAACCATATGAAGCTATTTCTGTTTGAAGCTTACGGTTACAGATCACTTTTCACCATCTACAGGTTACAGATCACTTTTCACCATCTACAGGTTATAGATCACTTTTCACCATCTAAGGTTATGTATCTCACTCAAACAGAAAGTTTGTAAATTTGCTTTCAGAAGGTTGTGATTGCCCCTGGTTACTACTGTATCTGCCATCCCAGACCTAGCTGTCTTAACAGTAGTGAAAAACAAATTTGACTTATAAGATAAGAGCCCCACTTGGAGCAGTTTTTATTACATGTATTTAAAAAATTGTCATTTGGCTTGTCGATGGTAGGTGGTTTTCCCTGGCACTCCTGTTTTCTCAACCATTTCTAAACTGTCCAAGTGAAAGAACATTGAATTGAGCATAAACCTCCTCTCTACTCCAGTCATGTTGTAATTTCAAAATAAAAACATACCTCCACAGTTGGCATTGGCAAGAACTCCTCCTTCAAAATCATCATGAAATTCTAAAGCCAGGAAGAGCATGCTGCTAAGAGCACCTTCAATATAACAGGCTGACCCTAGCTTCATAGTAACTGACTGGTAGAACTTTAATCTCTCTTCTGATCCTTTCTTGTAACTTCATATAAATATAAAATTGATATCAATCTAAAACTTATCCTTTTTACTTTTATGATATGATAGTTTGATCTTACAAGATTTTTTATCATCTTCTAAATTACCCTGGTAATTCAATAAGACTACCAAAAACTAAAGAATTTGAAAATAATTTATCAGGTAAGTTTTTTATATATTTTTATGAAAACACTTCAAAAATTAATTGAAACTTTTTTCATATAAGCTCTTGTATACAAATCTGACTTGAACCTCTCTCTTCCTAAGTCTGTAATTTATACAAAAATGCAGAACCATACTTAAAGTTGATAAGCCATGAATAGCAATGAGGATTTAGTATTTACTAATAAATATATCATTAAAAATGTTGCTGGTATATTACAAAACTTTTCCTGAAATTTGATTAAAAATCAAAAGTAAATAGAATTTCATTCCACAGAAAAAATTGGTTTGATAAATTATTGATTTTTATTGATGTTTTAAATTCTTTTAATTATTCATAAAACTTAAAAAGCTTTGACAATAAGGTCTTTTCTAAGTTTCAAAGATGTAATCTATATATCTTTTTTGGATAAAACCAGATCTCACCTGTTAGCTCTTTCTATTAATCCCCAAAACCATTTCCAGTTTAAATGGTCCACCAAGTTCTGATTGGCTGAGATGTTTTAGGATTTCTTTTTGTAAATCATTTCCATTTAAACACTGTGTAACAACCTTGAATAAATGTCTACAAATGGCACTAGTGATGGTTCTGGATGAGTAAGCTTCACAAATTCTATTGCACCTCTCGCACACTCATTTTCGGACTTGTGTGCATTCCTCAGTATCCATGGGATAGCTGGAACTAGAGCCCCGATTACGACTAACTGGGAATCTGAATGACCTTTACTTTTTGATTTAAACCTGAAAATAAACAAAACATGTGCTGGTCTACATAGAGAAACATATAAATTATGATCACAGAAAAACACTGAAACTAAAGGGTCTCTTAAAAACATGTACTTCAGTTAAAAAAGTTGACCTTTTATCACCAAATACTAAGTATTCAAACCATCTCAGTGGCAGAGCATCTGCCTTGAGAGCAGGAGGTTGTGGGTTATTGTCAAATACAAAACATTTAGATCAGGCCCCAGTTTCACAATTATCCACTCAGTTGAGTGTACACTCAACTCAAATTTTGGAAAATTCGAATGTCAATTTTTAAGACATTACACTGTTAAAATTGAATATCTAATATTGTTTTTAATTTTTTTTTGATGTAGTTTTGTTGAACAAAATCATAAATTGCCTTATAAAACTTAAAACTTTTAAAATATGGATGAGAGAAAAATTGGAATATTTGAGTTGAGTGTACACTCAATTGAGTAAATGATTGTGAAACTGGGGCCAGGTCTCAGTTTCACAGTTATCCATTCAATTTAGTGCACACTCAACTCAAATATTCCCATTTTCCTCTCATCACTATTTTTTAAAAAATTAAGTTTAATGAGACAATGTTTTGTTTTGTTCAACAAACCTACACTAAGCATTATAAATAGAACATTAAATTTTCAATTGTAACTGTGTAATGTCTTCAAAATTCACATTAAAAACTTCTCTAATTTGAATTGAGTGTACACTCAATTGAATGAATAATTGAGAAACTGAGGCCAGAGGTTTAATTCCCGTTTCCAACAGGTATGGTCATGATTACATGACAAAGAATTATCCCTTAACAATAAGGCTTATGCATACAAGTCTGATTTTTTTGGAATTAACATCAAATGACATAAGTTGTTCCATTTAATTTAAAAAATTTTAGAGTACATTTTCAAAGGCATAAATGGCTCATCATCAATTTCTAGGTCCCAAATTTTAGAGTTCTGCACTCTATTATATACACAATTTTCTGAAATACTAGTATGACTAAGTAGGTGATTTTTTAAATGAAAATTTAGTATATTAGACCAGCCAATGCTTTCATTACAAATATTTCTGTATGTTCCTTAGTACTTTTATTCATTAAGTTTATCAATAATTATAGTAAACCAATCAATAACTATTAAAGGGTCTAGCATACTTATCTATATTAAATCTGTTATTTAATTTAAGCAACCTGCATTTTTAAAATTCATGCAATCTTTGAATACCTAGCCATCTATTTTGCATAAAACAATTGAACAGATAGTTGTGTCAACCAATTCAGATTATGTCAACTAATTCAGTTTGTTGTGTAAACCAAAGCAGATTGTTGTGTCAACCAAAGCAGATTGTTGTGTCAACCAATTCAGATTGTTGTGTCAACCAAATTAGATTGTTGTGTCAACTAATTCAGATTGTTGTGGGTCAACCAATTCAGATGGTTGTGTCAACCAAATCTGATTGTTATGTCAAACAATTCAGATTGTTGTGTCAACCAAATCGGATTGTTGTGTCAACTAATTCAGATTGTTGTGTCAACCAATTCAGATTGTTGTGTCAATCAATTATGGAAATCTTTACTAAAGTAGTCTTTCAGTAACTTTCAGACAATTGTGAACATTTTAATAACAAGTGCCTTTTATTAATGCAGTAATGGTAGTTTATTATTAATGCAGTAATGGTAGTTTAAACCCAATATATCAAAGTGATCAGTTATGGGATGATGGAGAAAACTGGAGTACCCAGAGAATAAACCAAACTTCAGAATGTGAACTTCTCAAACTAGGATCATTCCCAGGAGGGTGGAAAGTACTGCTTATATCCTCAAGCCCAAGCCAGAATTTTAGTTTTTAGCTAGCAATGCCCTCTCCTTTAATTTTAAAATAAAGACTTAATGTTTTCTGTTATGACTATTAGGGAATTTCTATAAGTGTCATTCAAAGCAATGTCAACAGTGTCAAGATTTGATCAATGCAATGTTTAATGGCAATGTTGTTTAGTTGGTTCAGATACTAGACTTTTTTAAGAAACTTGATAAGAAACTAAGCAATAATATCTCACCAATTCTTTAGAAAGTACAGCAATATAATTTATTTTATTTTACAGAAACAAACCTTTGTTCTGTCCAAGACAACAGTTCTTCTGCTGATTTTGGTCTATTGTCCTCCTCTGACCAATCTTTGAAAAATGACCTATGAAAAGACTCAGCATATGTGTCATTGTGGGTACCCGGAGTGGTCATAAACTTGACATATTTTTCCAGGATATATCCCCTAACTTCCCTGTCATCAAGGGACACTTGTGGATCAATTTCTAACATCTTTTTAACCTCCATTACTGCCATCAATGAGTTCAATGTGTTATCTCCAGCTTTCATTCCTAATAAATAAATATATTTTGTACAATAAATAAATGAATAAATAAATAAATGCATAAATATATAAATAATGTGAAAAGATTGTTGTAAATAAATAAAAATTAATACACATGTATAAATAAATGATTGAATGAATGAATAAATAAATAAATAAAAATTAATTTTGTAATAAATAAATAATCAATTTTGTAATAAATAAATAATGAATTAAATAAATAGATAAATAAATAAACTTGAAACAAAATAGATAGATAGATAGATAGATAGATAGATAGATAGATAAAATGCAAATTATAGAATAATAACTAGACACAAAAGGAACTTTTCAGTGCAAGAGGAATAACTCTTTAAACATTTGATCCATAGCTTCATTAGCTTGTCCTGTTGTTCTGTTACAAGTTGTATTCTGTGAAGCAGGTAATATTTTAAAAGTATGCTAAAAATAATGCATACAATTGTTTTATTTAATCAAATAATACAAATTTATTTTAAAATCATATGTATTTCTACAATAAATATTACTAAGCAACTTCTTGTTTTATACAAACTGTTTTTCATTCTCAGTGTTTTTCCTACAAATTTTCATATTTTGTTCTAAATTTGTTGTCCAACCATTAATAAAAAATTATGATAGAAAATTACAGTTCAAGTATCCTAATGATTATTCATTAAAGAATCAATACTTGTAAAGCATTTAATTTTACCATGTAAAACCACTAAGTTCTCAGACTTCTAAATATACTAATATTTAGTTACCTTGGTGATAATGTACTGATCGGTCACTACTTGTCCAGTATTTTAGTTTATCATGTAGAATTATATCACCTATAACTGGTTTAGATTTTTTACTCCATCCAGCTCTCCCACTTCCACCTGTAAAAGTTAGGTGTATACACATCATCCTCATAATGATGATTTTCAAAAATGTCCCAACAAACATACAATAGAATTATGATGACCTAAACATTGTTTTGAATAAATCAGAATCTTATAAAGGTCTAAATAATTAAACTTTTTAACTTAATTATTATTTATTTATTTATTCATTACTTGTATTCTTTTTAAATTAATTAATTATTATTATTTATTTTATTATTTATTGTTGCTGCAGTGGCTGAGTGTTAAAAAGAAAAATTCTGTTTTCTGTTGAAAAATCCCAATACAATTATAATTTTAGTAGAAATGGTTTAAAAACTGATATTTAGTACCAGTATGTTTATTGTGCTTATATTCTTTAACATCAATTGGCTTGTGAAGTGTTGTGATGGTGTATTACAATGATATTAAGTGGCTGCAATAAATGCTATAGATTTTTAGGAACAATTCTCACTGATGTTAGTGATGTATATATGGTCTTTGTTTTTACAGTGTCTGAATCAAGACAACTTTTATTGTTTCACTTTGAGATAAACCACTTGATCTCAAAGTTAATTCACAATCCCTGTATGTCAATATTTTCCAACTTAAAGATAATACAAATTTCATAATCTAAAAGGTAAAGAGAAGTAATTAACAACCTGACAAAGTATACACAAATAAGCTAAGTACTAGGCAAATGAACTTACAAAAACAGCTCATCAAGGATAGATCTCAAGGTTTTAACACACTCACCAGTTGCTGATATAGTAAGTATACTTGATGGATGATGTTTATTAGGTGCTGTATATCCAGTTAACCAGCCTCTGTAACCTGACTTTATATCTGCAGGGTTGTAGTACCAATGTACCGGCATAGCCATAGCATCAGCTACACACATTCCCCATAAAGCTTCCTGCTTAGCTTTCTGTAATGGTGCTGACATTATCCTTAAAAACAGAAAATAAGTATCTAAATACTAAATGCTCTGTTTTTGGTAAAATGAGCATGTCTCAAATAAACATCTTCAAGACTGAAAATTTTAAATTCAGCTTGGACATTACAATCTTTTACACAGATTATCTTAGCAAATATCATATGATGTTCCTAAACAACTCAGCTCAGTTTGGACAATTTTTCACTTTATACAGGGTATGGTTTTCACAGGTTGCACTGTACATATACAAGGAAAGAAAATTTCACTTAAACAAATTTGAGACCACCAGATTTTTTTTTTTTTTTTGACAAATATTTTATTCTAGCAACTTAGTCAATAATCATCAATCATTATGTGAAAATTTTCTGGAAACAAAAAAATGACAGGGACCAGTTAAGGGATTTAGTGTTCTTGGAACACTTGAATTTTGCTTTGGACATGAACCTTTCAAGAGATTTAATTAAGACCTAAGGGTCATACATTTTAGCCATTGTTGCATACCAGATCAAAGCTGCCAGAATGCTCTTTTTTCTTTCCTGAATAAATATATTCAATAAATGCATGTGCATGTATATCAATTATTCTTTTTCCAAATTCTTATTATTTTTAACAACAACAACAACAACAACATTAAAATAAATAAATAAATAGATAGATAGATAGATAAATAAATAAATAAATACATAAATAAATAAATTCAATACGAAAAATCATGACAATAATTATGGGGTAAGGGACATAACTCACATATTTTACCAGTGGGTTGTTTGAAAATCCTGTCCTTACCAACATATAATTCAGATTCCAGTGTGCTGAATGTACATTATAAAATTCAGAGACAAAATACACTTACTTGGGTTTTTCAGAAGTTTCACTGGTTTGATCAGACAGTTTTGGATTTGTCTTTTTTACTTGGTGTACTCCCTGTTGTTTTCCAACATCTGAAGATAAAGGTCTCTGTGTACTAATTCTGTGTTTGATGAGAAAAATCTGTGGAACAAAACTGGAAGTGTCAGTCACTGTGAATTTACTTAATAAATACACAGCAAAAAGTGAAACAGCAGTGGCACTTTGGAAGACTTGATGTTTATATATCATACCATATACATTTACCTACAATATACATGTATATGTTAATAATGGTCTGTTATGTTATACCAGTAGTATTTCAATTTACTTCCAAACTGAGAAGTGTTTTAAAACAATAATGGTAATATTTATTAGTTAATGAGTACTACAATAATTTATAATGAACAAAGATAGTCAAAAGTTATAATATATAATTCATCTACAGGTTCAAAATTAAACTGGAGTTAAAATGCTCTTTTCTTGTGTATTGCAAAACTGTTACATGAACAATAATGCAATACATATTTAGATCACCTAAATAGGCTTTCCTCATGTGGTGTGACCTTTACCTTGGAAAAAGGAGTGGTACTAAAGAATCACAGTACCTCCCTCCTCCTAGTTTTGATCACTGTGGTAGCTCAGCTGGAAGCATGTTCGCTTCATATGTGGAAGGTTGGGTTCGAACCCTGGATGGGTCTGACCAAGACTTGAAAATTAGTAGTGACTGTCATTTTGCCAAGCACTCCGTATTCAGAAATGAAAGTCCCTGGGTACTTCAGAGGAGACCTTAAAAACAAGCCCCATGTCATGGCAGGCTTGACATGTTAAGGAACCCTCCTTGAACATTGCCCTAAGCACACTGCAAAGGTCAAAATTTTTGCCACTTAACATCTAGCTGGTGATGTCTCATTATAAGTGAATATACTTATATAGGACGTAAAATCCCATTAAATAAATAAATCCACCTTGTGTCAATTCCTACCGTAACAGATTCTAGTTCAAGAGAGTCAGTTTGCTTGGCAAAGTAGTATTTATCTCCGGACATCCTGGTTTTTTTCCACCAGCTAAGGACTATCCCCTCTTTGAAAGGATATTGCGAAGAGTATAAAATAATATTATCCCACTTCTTTCTTGATGTCACTATAACTGACAGTGAGTAAACAAACATGTTACAGATTGTAGAACCAAATATGCAGTGAGATTATATTGGATTGATGGTGTTTTGTGTCGCAGTCAATATTCTTTTAGTTATATTGAGGTGGTCAATTCTAGGATTGTGGAGGAAAGTGGAGTGCTCAGATAAAACCACTGAATTTCAGCAACCAAACTGACAAACTTTCTTACACAAGGACCTGTCTTAGATGGATTCATATCTGGGCAGTTAGAGGCTCTGTGGTACATAAGTGTGTCTTTAAGGGATGGAGTTATTGGTTGACACCTGAATTGTTTTCTTTTCCCTGTTAATATTTAAGGGCTTGTCTGATCAGGCTGGCCCCATGGTGTTTCTGATGATTTCAGTTCAAGCTAGTTAAATAAAAAGGAAGGATTGTTAAACAAATCAAATTTTAATTCCAACATATAACATGTAGTTTTTATCTTTTTAAGCTGCAAAGACAGTTTTAGTTGACTTTTTGTACACTATAATCCATTAAAATGTATGTAGTTGTTTTATAAAGAGTGAAAAAATCTGTTCAATGTTAATTTATTTGAATTTATTATTTTTTAAAAAAAATACAATTGTTTGTTTTATTTACCTTTCAAAAATTTTCAGGTCTAAAATTCTGTCTAACAGTCTCTGTTTTCTATTCTGTAAAAAAAAGTATGAAAATTATGGATTGGTAAAATATTTTTAGCTTGGTTGAGCTAGCCACGGTGTTGTCTTGTGTATACATGTAGTGGACATAATAGAGTGAAACAGAGTGACTTACTACCAGAATGTCTCATCTGGATCTTTAAGCCTTGTGGTAGGGCACTTGTTTATCACTGGGAAGGCCCAACCCCCAGCCAAGACACTCTGTGACAAAGAGTTTTTTTTTATTATTATTCTTATTAAGTTTTTTTTTATTTTAATATTTTTTTATTATTTATTATCATGATTTTTTTCTTTTTTTTTTTTCTCAGGTATATTGTCACCCTCTTGTTACACTGGCCAAACAAAATAGCTCACGAACTGGATTGTGTGTAGTCCGAGAGATCTGACGTCGATTTTATTTTACTTTTCGACTTTTGTAAAATCGATTTTACAAAAGTCGAAAAGTAAAATAAAATCGACATCAGATCTCTCGGACTAGGTTGTGTGAAATTTCTAAAGTGGTAAATCTCAAGATAACTGGGGAGGAATGTAGCTCGGCTGAGCTAGATATTGTGGTGTTATGTTGTATATACATGTAGAATATATTCAAGTGTCATTTACTGCCAGACTGCCTGGTTGGTATCTTGGCATTGTGGTGGAGCCGCTGACTCACTTCACTCCTGGAAGGACCGGGCTCGATCCTCAGGCAAGTCACTGAGAACGTGTTTTATTTATTATTATTTTTTTTATGTGTTTCCCTCTTTCTGTTAAATAATAATAATAGATCTAATAATAATAATAATAATAATAATATAATAATAATAATAATAACAATAATAATAATAATAATAATATTAAAATTAAAAATAAAATTTTCATTGTACAAGATTCGCACTAGACAGGGCTACAATCGCACATGCTCAAAATGAACACAGAATAGAACATAGACCCGGAGTATCTGACTTGACTTATATATTATATACGTCTAATGAAATTACCAGAGGACTTTACTCTTACAGTTCTTTACAACAGTCAACGAATCAGTTTGCCGGGAAACCAAATTTTGGAAATGTACATGCATTTTACATTTTTATGTTTAACCAATACTTACTGCGAATCTCCCGTAACAAACGAATTCTCTTTGTACTAAAATCTGAACTTGACAACTGTAAGATACCCTGTTTAACATAGTTATATAACTTCTCAAAAAAGTTTACATAAACTGTCACATGGGATGTTTGTTTTGGAACTCTTTTATGTCTACGTGTTCTTTTCGTAAATCCTTCCTCATAGTTTACACCTATTCAGAGAGTTTCTATCGATTCTTAGATCACCGTATAAGACAGTGTCCTTGTTTATTTTTTATTTATGATAGAGATAAGATTATTTGTTCACTAGACGACAAACCATTTGTACATCATTATTCCTTTACAAAGTAATTAACGTTTTTGTAAGTTGTTGTATGATTGGTGTTACACAGCCTGAGTATATGGAGTCCGCGAAAATATAACATGCATAGCATCATTTTACCGCCTTGGTTTTTCTGAACATTTACTGAATACAGGACTATAATATGAGAGCCTGTAAAGTGCATGTAATTGTAGTTCGATTAATTGCTCTCAAGTCAGTGTGAATTATGCCAAATGTCTTTGACTTTATTTTCGTTTTTTTCCAGGAAATCTGTTTGAAATCATTTAAGCTTTACTTTAGCATCACTTATTTCTTTTCAAATATCTTTAATTCATATGAATCCAAATTTTTTTCTTCTACTTGGCTCAATTTTGTATTTTGGCCTGTCATGTACCAGCGCGCACTCAGGGCTAAGTTGGTAATTTGCTAGCTCACCGAGTCAGTATGCACCAGACAAGCAAGCTATTCCCCTAGTCTATTATCCATGGAACTGATTAACTAGACTTTACTCTGTCCTGTGTTCTACATTTAGGCCACCGAGCTTGAGGCGATTTGACACTGAATATAGCACGCGTTATAAGCGTTTGCTAAGATCGTACCGGGTTTGTAGGTTATAAATATACTAGTATCTCGGAGTATCGACTGGAAAGTTGCTATAGTATATCTTGCAGGAAAGAGGATGCTATCGACTGATGTACATTACTAGCCAAATTAATTAAAATCCAGTACACTTCTACATTTTCAGTAATTAAAAAAAAAAATTATTAATACTTCTAAACGGAAATATAGAAAAGGAAATTAATAAATCAAAAACGTTAATTTTTCATTTGCAATTCGGTCAGACATGCGCTACAAATCAGACAGTTATAAAATTTACATGGTCATATTTCCTTATGTAAATATTTTGACATCTGATGCAGCAAAAAATTTAAAAAAAAAAAAACAAAAAAAAAAACAAAAAAAAAAACGTTAATTTAAAAATCATGGATGGTACTTTGTCCGCAGTTATCTTAGCTGCATACTTGCCGCTGCTTTCATTTGCAGATAGAGGTAGGTGTTTCATATACAGTGTTTGTAAGCAAAGTCGAGTATTATAAAATTCTATGAATATAACGACTTTTAGATGGTTTATAAGTTCTCATATTGCGTAGATATTCCATAAAATACATCCGGGTATTGTATAAACAAATACAGAACTGGCTACAATACCAACAGATACACCATAAAGTCTTGAAGGAGTTATATTTTATGCAACATTAATGAAAAAGCTACAAAATGAAGCCTGAAGCCTAGGCAGCTGAGCGTTGTAAAGCTTGCGCTTATGGATTATAGCACCTCTCATCACCTAGGTTTGAATCCTAATTGGGCAGATCCTAGTGTGAGAAAGTTTGTCAGTTCGCTTGCCTAAGGTCGGAGTTTTTATCCGGGACACTCAAATTTCCTCCGCCATCCCAGAACTACATGTAATTGCCTCGACGTAAATAGCAGAAAATTTTCACTGGGGAGTACAACATCATTTATTACAATCCAATCCAATTCAAAATTAATCAACCTTATGTATAAAATAGTGTTATTAATTTGTTTTTAAGTTTTGTTTAAGCACTTGCATCTGGACAGTTTAAGTAATGGAATTTTCCAACAAAGCCAATATAAATGGAACCAGAATTAATTTGCCCTACAGAAGTATTTGTTTATTATAAAAAGCTGTCAAATGTCAATAATTTTACTAGAAAACGCAGCTAAACGGAACACATTTAACAGAAAAAATAAGAAGCAATTATCACATGGTATATTACTGGTATTTACTGGTCCTTTATCACATGGTATATTACTAATATTTACTGGTCCTTTATCACATGGTATATTACTGGTATTTACTGGTCCTTTATCACATGGTATATTACTGGTATTTACTGGTCCTTTATCACATGGTATATTATTGGTATTTACTGGTCCTTTATCACATGGTGTATTACTGATATTTACTGGTCCTTTATCACATGGTATATTACTGGTATTTACTGGTCCTTTATCACATGGTATATTACTGGTATTTACTGGTCCTTTATCACATGGTATATTACTGGTATTTACTGGTCCTTTATCACATGGTATACTGGTATTTACTGGTCCTTTATCACATGGTATATTACTGTATTTACTGGTCCTTTATCACATGGTATATACTGGTATTTACTGGTCCTTTATCACATGGTATATTACTGGTATTTACTGGTCCTTTATCACATGGTATATTACTGATATTTGCTGGTCCTTTATCACATGGTATATTACTGTATTTACTGGTCCTTTATCACATGGTATTACTGGTATTTACTGGTCCTTTATCACATGGTATATTACTGGTATTTACTGGTCCTTTATCACATGGTATATTACTGGTATTTACTGGTCCTTTATCACATGGTATATTACTGTATTTTCCAGTCTTTATCACATGGTATAACTGGTATTTACTGGTCCTTTATCACATGGTATATTATGTATTTACTGGTCCTTTATCACATGGTATATTACTGGTATTTACTGGTCCTTTATCACATGGTATATTACTGGTATTTACTGGTCCTTTATCACATGGTATATTACTGGTATTACTGGTCCTTTATCACATGGTATATTACTGGTATTTACTGGTCCTTATTCACATGGTATATTACTGGTATTTACTGGTCCTTTATCACATGGTATATTACTGGTATTTACTGGTCCTTTATCACATGGTATATTACTGGTATTTACTGGTCCTTTATCACATGGTATATTACTGGTATTTACTGGTCCTTTATCACATGGTATATTACTGATATTTACTGGTCCTTTATCACATGGTATATTACTGGTATTTACTGGTCCTTTATCACATGGTATATACTGATTACTGGTCCTTTATATACTGATATTACTGTCCTTTATCACATGGTATATTACTGGTATTTACTGGTCCTTTATCACATGGTATATTACTGGTATTTACTGGTCCTTTATCACATGGTATATTACTGATATTTACTGGTCCTTTATCACATGGTATATTACTGATATTTACTGGTCCTTTATCACATGGTATATTACTGGTATTTACTGGTCCTTTATCACATGGTATATTACTGGTATTTACTGGTCCTTTATCACATGGTATATTACTGGTATTTACTGGTCCTTTATCACATGGTATATTACTGGTATTTACTGGTCCTTTATCACATGGTATATTACTGTATTTACTGGTCCTTTTGCGATATCTTTACCCTTTGTTTTTGCGACATGTTTTAGTTTTTTGTGAGAGACGGCGTTAAACTCTTAAGGGATTAAATACCCTTGCTAAGTTATATTTAAAGTTCAACTACAAAATCTTTTAATGATATTCCATGTATTCTTGTATTCCTATATGTATCGTTACATATACATATAGATAGGATACATTCTTGGGCAGATAAATGGCTTATTACTTTCAACCCACAAAAAACCGAATCCATGATAATAAGTAGGAAAAAAAAATAAAACCATTTTATCCACAACTATATATGAACAACATTCCAATTACTGAAGTTGAAATACATAAACACGTTGGGATTTTTCCCATCTGAGGACAGTTACTGGAAATATCACGTCGCACAAATAATATCAATAGCATTAACAAGAATCTCTCTTTTCAGAAAAATTAAATTCAAAATTGATCGTTTAGCTTTTCAAAAAATTTACTTTACTTTTATAAGACCCGTTCTAGAATATGCCGACGTAATCTTGGACAATATCAGTATTGATCAACAAAACAAATTAGAGCAGGTTAATATCGAAGCAGCTAGAATTGTTACAGTGGCGACTATTTTTGCAGTATTAATTTATTATATAAAGAAACTGGCTGGGTAACGCTAAATTATAGAAGAAAAAACACAGACTAATTTTATTTTACAAAATGTACCACGGTCTATCCCCAGAATACCTTTGTTATAATAAAGCACCCGACAGTTAACTGGAAACACATACTTATCTTATACTTATCATACTTATTTTACGAAAATGTACCACGGTCTATCCCCAGAATACCATTGTTATAATAATGCACCCGACAGTTAACTGGAAACACATACTTATCAAACTCGAAATCGAGAAAATTTACACACTTTCCAGTGTAATTCGATATCCTTTTATAACTCCTTCTTGCCAAGTACTGTTCGTGCAAATAATAGTAAAATATTATGACAACCTTTTTGTAGATGTGGCCTTATTGACACTTCCGAACATTTCTTTTTACAATGTCTAATTTACACTAATTTACGTCAACAGACCATTTTCTCCCTACCCTTTGATATTACAACAAATTTATTACTATATGGTGATACTGTAAACCTCATTGTTGATGATAATATTCATATTTTTGTGTTGTTAAAAATTTCATATTGTCATCTAAAATATTTGGAAAGTAACACACACACTGGCATACACACACACACACACACATTTGTTATATCATTTAGTTCTTAACAATATAATACAAAATGTATATATAACATCGACTTGTTCACCTGATTGTAACTTACATCGTTTAAGTAAAGACTGTTGAGATGAGTTTATATAAGACCTATGTCTTGTTATCGAATCCATTTCACACTATATACATGTATGCTATTGTAACATTGATAAGTTGATTTTCTTTTTTATTGTGAATAAAATAATTGTTGTTTAAACTATCGTTATATATTAGTTTCTATTTGTTCCTATTTTTCATTCCTAAAACTTTGACTTCTTAAACAATGGAGTCAAATGTTCTCTTTATATTGTTTATTGGTTTATTTTTTTAAATCTTGAATATATAATTTTATTTTGCAGATTATTGCACGTGTTGTACACAGGAGGAGCAGATGTCAAATTATTGTATTCCAAAGAACTTATCAAAAACTACAAATAAACTCGCTCGAATTGAAATGGTTTGCTTTGAAAACTGGACATCGTCATTCGATTTAGCATCTGCTTGTTTAAGATCAAAAAGAGGTAAAACTCAAAAATGATTTGTTCTTCTTTATTGCATTTTTTCATAAGAAAATCAAAAGTAGCAAATGGCGATCCCCAACTTTCTGAGTAAAATATTTAAACATACAAAATGTATATGATATGACAATATATATCATTCTAACTCAACGTTACTAAAAAATCATATAATAGAGTACAACTTCCGAAAACCGGCCCTTCTAAAAACCGATCACCTCCACATACCGAACACGCGAGGTAGGTCCAAAATTTATCCTATTTTGATTATATTAAAATTAACTTTCATAAACCGGTCCCTATGAATTCCGAACACCTGTATTTGTTAAGTGCCGAAATCACGTTTCATATTAATTATTTGCTTCCAAAAACCGGCCATCTGGAGTCGCAATGCATCACTGAACTCCAACGGACGAGTGATTTTCTGTGCTTTTTTATGTACATATGTATTTATTATTTTTAAGACAACCTATGTGTCATATTTTATTTTGTATATTTTTACATTTTCAGGTCGGTTAGGACAGTTTCAACCATTTACCTACGGCTTATTCGGGGCATTGGGTGGAATAGCGTTAGTTGTCGTGGTTACAATTCCCGTAATAGTACGGATTAATATCAGGCTATCTAGGTAAATGCTTCTAAAATTAATTTGAATCTACTTGATTGGAAATGCAATTAATCCAAAATCATCAAAACGTCAGATTGTTCGACTCATATTACAAAAGAGCACTACATTAACGTAATAGTTAACACCTGATTCGCAGTTGTGAACTGTCCAACAACAATATGTAAACCACAAAAGTTACCTTTTTTCTGTCCCACACCCCCCCCCCCCCAACACACACACCCATTGTTTGTGTCAACAAAACTTTTTTTTTAATTTTAGAATAGAAAAGAAGATGGCAGTTCGTTCCTCTCTTGACGCTATATATAGACGTCGGTTGTTTCCGAAAAGCAGTGTTGTCGGACTCAGTGGGTCCCTTCAACAAATTAATCAGGGGGCATGCAATGGCACAGAACGCGTGAATCATAGACACGCAAATACCTTCGACAGGACACAGTCAGTGCTAAGCGACAAAAAAACATTTTACCCCAGTGAAACAGGTGCTTTGACAATGTATGTAAATGCAAAAACATGAAATGATTCGTTGACAATTCTGGTTACAGGAGTAGCTTATTACTGTTTTAAGTTACTTATTTCAAACTGAGTAATGATGTTAACAAAACAAACGCAATTTAGAAAGTAAAACAACAAAACAATATACATAACAACGTTTATAGAGGACCTTAACTAAAATTACAATAGACATAATACCGTTAAGAAAGAAAAAAATTCTTCTTTCTTTCTTTCTTTCCTTTCGCCCTTTCTTTTTCCCTTCCTTCCTTCCTTCCGTTCTTTAGTTCTTCCCTTTTTTCCTTTCTTCTTTCTTTCTTTCTTTCTTCTTCTTTCAATCTTTCTTTCTTTTTTCTTTCATTTTTCTTTCTTCTTTTTTTTTTAAAATGAGCTTTACAAAAAGCAAACCTTCTCGACTTTAGTTTTGTAATTGCTGGTCAAGAAAATGAATCCCCCCCCCCAAGATTGAAATAAATCTGTTTTGGATGCAACTCTCGACAAGAGCAAGGTCGAGGAAAAAATGGAAAGTTGGAAAGTCTCGTGAAATAACCTTCGGTTATTATTATTATTATTATTATTATTATTATACTTTGCTTTTATTTTTTGTTTGTTGTTTGTCTTATTCTATACAATGTTTTGCTTGGTTTGGTAATAAAATATGAAATGTGTATATTATATATTTTGTAGTGATTTTAAAAGGATAATTGTCATTTTAATCGATAAACATTACACTTCGCTTTAACGATTAAACAGGACATGACCCATCATAATCTAAAGAGCTTTAATTTTGGTCGATGGTACATGTGCATCCTATTCATACAACATTTTTCTAATTTCGCATGTAAATGACAGACAGCCAAAAATACGTCTTAAACAAGTCAAAGTTTAAAGCTTGAACAAATGCAATCGAAATGCCACTGACCTCCAACAATCCCTTGGACATATAATTAATTGCGTAGATATAATTTTCAGTTGAACAAGAAACTGGTCACATGACGATACATTTTTTTTTGCTTTTTACATAATATGAATCCCCCATGTGTTGTTTCCATAATTTTTCATGATTTACAGCAGGTATCATTCATCCATGGTTTTCAGAAGTTAATTTTCCTTTTTTTCAATAAGGAAATAAAATATTACGTTGCAATTTTCAAATAAAACAAAATTGTGCAAAAAAGTTGCAATTAATTAACCAATTATCCAATATTTCTTTAGTGGTGGCCTACCAAAGAGTCCTTAAATTATGTTCTCAAAGCTGCTTTTAAACACAGATCTGATTTAATGACTATTTTTAACATTTTCTTTTATTTATCCAGTTGTTTTTTATTCATTTAATTTTTTTTTACGAAATTGCGTTATTTGTTTGTTAATCTCGGCATTGCAAAAAAATTGCAGATGATAAAGTTTCTTTCAAATGTAAATGGTAAAAAATAGACAGTGCTTTCATCAGCAAAATTATTTATCTGTTGCTAATATTTATTTATTTATTTATTTATTTATTTATTTATTTATTTATTTATTTATTTATTTATTTATTTATTGTTGTTGTTGTGTTGTACTAAAATTTTAACTGCGTTGAGTTTACCAAATAACGTTCCGAGTTGAATGATTTGTTGCATTGAAACGTGTAGATCGGGCCCCAGTTTCACAATATTTCTCTCAGTTGAGTGTAAACTCAACTCAAATTAGTAAATATTTCAATGTCAATTTTAAAGACATTACACAGTTTAAATTGAATGACCTAAGTTATATTTAAATTGTTTAGTGTAGTTTGGTTGAGTTTAGTGAACACTCTATTGAGTGAGTGATTGTGAAATTGGGGCCCGATCTTAATAAATTAAACCTTTCAAATGACACACACATACAAACATATGATATTTAACATTGCACACATTACAAAGAAAACTAGTACATGTTACAAGTTTCCTAAGAACGAAAACTATAAAGAAGAGTGATCTTAAAAAGGAACTTTTTGGTTGAATTATGAAGCAAAATCAAGATCTTAATGGACAGGTTGTCTTTATATAGAGATGTTTGCTAAAGCGGCGTTACTTTCTTGAATTAAGTAATTGACAATTATAATGATATTGTTCACAAAACTTATTTTCAAACAATTGATGCCAAATAATCCATCTTTAGAGAACTGTTAGGATCTGTATGGATCGTCTGACCGTCTCCGAGCATCAAGCGATGAAACTCCTGATTATTTCAACAAATATGAGGTACTTATGACGAAATGGGAGCCATGCGGTGTTGGTCAGATAATTTTTTTTAAAAATATACATAGCCATCTTCTTGATTTTACAACCATTGATTCTATGATGGTATGGTAATAGGAAAAGGTTGACTCGCTTTTAAGCGTTAGATCAGTGGTAGAGCGTCTGCCTCGAGAGCGGGAGATGGTTCGAATCCCAGCCGATACATACATAAGACTTAAATTTGAGCTATTGCTTTCTCGCCTGGTGCTTGGCATTAGAAAGACTGAAAATCGACTAAATTAATAATAATAATAATAATAACTTTTAAGTCAAAACTATTTGTAATTTACAAATATGTTAGAATGAAATAACAATTTGAAATTCGGCTAACCATCTGGTTAATCTAACGAGGCTCTGAACATCCAGGCTATAATCAGAAAAGCGTCAAGCAGTCTTATTGTTTTTGTTTTATGCTTTACTCAAATGATAATTAAAAAAACGAAGAAGGTTTAAAGCCTTTTTATCAGTACACAAAAGCCACGCCATTGTTAATTTGTTACAGTGCCCGTCAAAAGTCGATCATTGTGTTTAAAGCCTCTTTATCAGTACACAAAAGCCACACCATTGTTACTTTGTTACAGTGCCCGTCAAAAGTCGATCATTGTGTTTAAAGTCTTTTTATCAGTACACAAAAGCCACGCCATTGTTAATTTGTTACAGTGCCCGTCAAAAGTCGATCATTTTGTTTAAAGCCTTGTTATCAGTACACAAAAGCCACATCATTGTTAATTTGTTACAGTGCCCGTCAAAAGTCGACCATTGTGTTTAAAGCCTTGTTATCAGTACACAAAAGCCACACCATTGTTACTTTGTTACAGTGCCCGTCAAAAGTCGATCATTGTGTTTAAAGCCTTTTTATCAGTACACAAAAGCCACGCCTTTGTTTATTTGTTACAGTGCCCGTCAAAAGTCGATCATTGTGTTTAAAGCCTTTTTATCAGTACACAAAAGCAACATCATTGTTAATTTGTTACAGTGCCCGTCAAAAGTTGATGATTTTGTTTAAAGCCTTTTTATCAGTACACAAAAGCCACACAATTGTTAATTTGTTACAGTGCCCGTCAAAAGTCGATCATTTTGTTTAAAGCCTTTTTATCAGTACACAAAAGCCACATCATTGTTAATTTGTTACAGTGCCCGTCAAAAGTCGATCATTGTGTTTAAAGCCTTTTTATTAGTACACAAAAGCCACGCCTTTGTTTATTTGTTACAGTGCCCGTCAAAAGTCGATCATTGTGTTTAAAGCCTTTTTATCAGTACACAAAAGCCACATCATTGTTAATTTGTTACAGTGCCTGTCAAAAGTCGATCATTTTGTTTAAAGCCTCTTTATCAGTACACAAAAGTCACACCATTGTTACTTTGTTACAGTGCCCGTCAAAAGTCGATTATTTTACTCTTAGTGTTCTTAATATGTATGTGTTATGAAGTTGCGTTTGCTTTAACCGTTTTAATCATTAACCTATATTGTGTCTTGTTTTGTTTTTCAAATTTACATATTTTTTAGTTGTTAATTTCTTTCTTAAATTTCAACATTCTGATTATCTTGCAATGCTGAAATGTCACGATGACTACTATAAAACACATGTTGATTCAGTTAGGATTATCATAATGACTGACTAGAGATACATCTCCAATTAAACCAGGATATGATAATTAAGTCTGGATTGATAAGTTAGTTGTATTTTTTAGCCCATAGATAATAAATAAATAAATAAATAAATACTAGTAAATAAATAAATACAACATTTTTTCTTCATTCTTGAGTTTTATTTTTTTTTTTATTTATGTATATTATATTTTAAATAAGAAGTTTGTTCTTATTTAAAATACCTTTCTCGACAGTCGATATTGTTTATAAGTTAAGTCACTTATAAAGAGTTATGAAAACAAACTTAAATGACTGGCTTCCATACAGGGTTATACTTCCGGGTCACTGATGAAAATAAGAATATAATTTTTACACAAACATGAACTCAACACGACTTATCTAGGAAATGACTTTAAAACCATGGATTAGCGAACAGACGGATATTTAGGAGATTTTGATAAATGTTCTTTTTCAAAAGCGAGGTGAGAATTTTATTTAAAAAATTGTATTTGTGTACAAACATTTTGAGTTATAAATTATAATGTCATGCTCTATATGCTTGGGCTTTCTGTTCATTACTATGTATGTTAACATGTCACGATTTGTAAAATACGCAGATGTATTGTAAAGAAATTCATTGTAACTTCCATACCACAAAAATGTCTGGTTTTGAAATATTTTATACTAGCTTGATAAGTTTCGAAAATAAAATTTGATATATTTTATCCTAACCATAAATGTCAACCAGTTACCTGTTCATACGGAAGTAAAAATGATATAAATATCCTGAATTTCGATATGAACAAGTAGACCTAGATATCGTCTTTATAGTGATAAATATTAAATGGGGCGTTATTTAATAACAATATATCATACAAAATTACATTTATGACATAACTATGTCTGGGTCAGGTTTTATATTTTGAAAGCGAAGTTTTTAAAAACGGATAAAACCGTTTTGTAGAAATATCTTGTAATGATTACAGAAGTTACATGTTGCTTTTGCACTCATGGTACTGGGTTAATGAATTATATTGTCCTAATTAATCCTATCGACTACCACGTTACATTCAAAACAGTAGCTTGTATGTGAAATAACATAACAGTACTAAAAACAATGTCGGTTTCTGAGCATCATCACATAAGTATTGAAACACTAAAACGAAATGGAAAAATGGCAAGCTTAAAGCTTATGTTGAAGACAACCAGTACCAGGCTATGTGATGTTACGTGTATAAGTAGGTCAAAATCCAAGTTTAAGTGTTATAATGGTGTCAAATTAAACCACACCGTTATATTGTTTAACGTCGCTTCAGCAATTTGTCAGCTAGTCGCAACAAAAGTAAGTTTAGTATTCGTTTTGGATTAATGTAACAACAAGTTCGTGTTTGCTTGAAATATGCAAATTAGTATGATGGTATGTCTTGTACCATTGCACACTCAGGGCGATCGTTTTATTAATGTGCCAGCTCACAGAGTCAATATGCCACAGACGAGCTTACCAATCCCCAAATCACATTTTCCTGGCACTGGATGAACTGTTTTCCCCAATGCAAAAGAGGCGAAACAGTATTCCAATGTTTACGTTTTGTGTATAACCCCGCTTGGGTTCAAACCCACGATCTCCTTCTCCCGACGCGGATATTCTAGCCACTTATGCGGTATAAACATTGTTTTGAAAACACCTAATCCAGAACAGTGGCCAAAAACAAGATGGTGGCATAGAATTAAGAGAGTTTCTTTACACGTGCATTAGGATATGCCACAAACAGCTTTTTTTCGGCAAAATTTATGATTTTGACCAATAGCTACTAGATATGCTCACATATCTTAAATTATAAACGTGTACACACCAATGTAAATCTTTGTTATTGTTAAATTCATTTGTATGCGCTCTTGGTATTTTCCTTATAGTGTTTAGACGTCTTAAAAATCAATAAAGTTTGATAACCCTAGCAAATAAAATTTTGTTAACATTAAAATTCAATAATTTAAATGAGATGAGGTTTTCATTCAATCAAAATTAATCCGTTTATGGGGTCAAAGTCTTTCAAAATAATGTAAATACATCTCTCTCTCTCTCTCTCTCTCTCTCTCTCTCTCTCTCTCTCTCTCTCTCTCTCTCTCAAAATCGACATCTAGATTACACCCGGAAGAACTTGTATCAAACTCGACACACAATAACTTGGTTTGTTTATCTTTAGTAAAAGTTTCATTTAATAGATTAGGTCTTAATTACATCCCGGTTAGATAAACACTTTTAGGGAAATCTTAAGATTTCCACGTGTGACAATGTGGTATTTTTCTGTCGAATCATATCAAACCTAGTACAATATCAAACAACTCTTAACTTATAACAGAAGCATCAACTTATGTAAGATTACGAGTTCAAATGAGACAGGACTTCTACGTTTTGTATCTCAAACCAAGTTCGTTTTTAAAAACAACTGGAGTAATTTTCTTTATAGAAGTGTTTAAAATGGTTTGATACCGTCTTTATTGACTTTTTTTCTGTAAAAGATATTAACTTTCGAGAGGATAAAAATTAAATCAATTTCCACGAATGAAATTCAAATTCGACAATATTGAAAACATCATTGTTTGGACGATGTGCATATAATTATGTAACCGTTAGCTGGGGAGATAACTCC
The DNA here is from genome assembly GCA_029721355.1 of Tegillarca granosa. Classification (NCBI taxonomy): domain Eukaryota; kingdom Metazoa; phylum Mollusca; class Bivalvia; order Arcoida; family Arcidae; genus Tegillarca; species Tegillarca granosa. The sequence goes on along the minus strand of CM056602.1, from coordinate 30,852,124 downwards.
ACAGGTTTTATCATCTGACTGAAATCAAGTTATCGATTTATTTATCTCAGTGATAATGATAAACACTTTATGTACTATCAAGTACTGTTTATATGTGAAACAGATTCTATTTTAGTTTTGATTAAATTGATTGTAAATCACTTTAATACAACATGGCTAAGCTGTTAAGTAGAAAACGTTTACTTCACAGGAAGATGGTTGATATTACAGATACGAACTTCCCTAAACCACTTCATAATTTTGGAATTTTTAAGAAATCCGGTAAAAGAGCAATTTTACAAGTAAGTATGAATAATGTTTTTCCCTGAAAGAAGGAAATATGTGTTACAGAGTGGAGAAATTTAAACAAGAAAGAAAAAGTAAATGCACAATGATCATAGTTAATAATGCCAGCCATACACCAACTATACCTGTTTGATTGGAGATGTTCATTCAATAGCTAGTCTACCAAAACCGAGTATACTCTTTCTGTTAAGTCCAAAATGTCAGTGGATTTCCTTCGGACTGGAGTTGACCTCCTTAGTTACTTTTAAGTTTAAGTGCGTGAACACCATTACTTGGACATTTATTAGAATCAGATTAGTTGGCTGGTTGTAATGTTGATTAAAGTTGTTTCAACAGTGCTTTAGGTTTTCCTGACGGGAGCAGTTTTAATAATCTCTAAGGATTAATTTAAGAACAACATGCGTTTGTATTTTTTTTCTATCTTGTTCGAGTTAGAACTTTTAAAAAGTGCTAGCTCACCGGGTCAGATGCCATAGATAGGTTTATAGCACTCCCCTAGTCAAATTTTCCTGGCACGGGGTTAACCAATTGATACCCTGACCTACTAATGCTGAGCGCCAGGCGAGGAAGCTGTGTTTCAAATTTTAGTCTTGTGTTAACCCGGTCGGGATTTGAACATTTAATCTTGACTCCTGAGACGGACCCTTTACCAATGAACCACCAACACGGTAAAAATAGCATTAGCAATAGTCTACTTTATAACTCAGTCATTAATGTATAATTGTAAGTTAACTAACCAACATACATTTTGAACGATAATAAAAAGCGTATTTTCTATTTTGTTTATGTCGCTAATACTATAACTGAACCCGCCACATTCCTACCGATTCCCTAATCACGCGTACGTTTTATCATTTTGAATGTTGGCCGTCATTTGTTTGTAGGTGTTTTAGCAATTTTTCGCCTATTCGCAACGAAAAGCAAGTTTAATTGATCTGGATTTGTGTTTTATGGTCTGCCTTGTATTACTGAGTGAGCCAGTCGATACTCTCATGATATCGAGCCCGGAAGATGCAATGTCTCGTACATTTAAGTCTTATGTAAAGCCTGGCCGAGATTCTAAATCAGAAATTTTAATAAACAAAAGAATTTCATATATCGAAAACAAAAAACACTCAACATGCACATATTTACGTATATAAATAGTTTAAAGGTTTAGTCACTATTATGCCTAATTTATAAGATTTGAGATTTTAAATCAATCATCAGTATACCAATCTGTCATATAACCCTTTTTTAATTTCTATATATAATGCACTCAAAATGTCATATATCACTTTTTGAATGTATGTTTTTTAGCAAATCAAAAAGTGATATATGACAAGTCTATAAATTATTTAATATTTAAACGGCAAGAGAAACGGGAAAAATTAGTCTGTTTATTTAGTATGGTAGATTTTTTCCTCATTACGGGAAACTAAATACGACAAAGCAACTGCTTGCAAATATATTGTTGACTTAGGGAAGACCTCTCAAAAAAGTTGTATGGTCGAGATCACAATATGGTTGATATGTATAATGCCTCTGTATGCAAAATTACTCTGGGCATACTTGACGTTCCAAAATTCCATGCTCCTCACAATCTTAATCGTGTTTACGGATGGGAGGGTATAGCTATCTAGACGGAGTTGCACCTGGAGCACCCAGTCTCACTTCTCTGAAACAAGTTCAGGTGTTTGACTTAATTTTCTCCGTTTATAGTTTTGTTTTGTGATTTGAACGTGGACCCGTCTGTTTGTGTTTGGTCCAGTCTTTATATGCGAATCGAAAATTGAAATTTCCTGTTAAGATTCATAATAATGTAATAAAGTACGGAGTTTGCCTTTCCTTTTACAACTGTTTATATACAAGGTAATGATTTAACAATTGAACTGTTTAAAATGATGTTCATTGGCAATATGAATGCAAAAACTTTGCAAGCAAACTGAATAACGTGCGTTGGCGCGTTATGATTTGTTTGCCTTGCAAATAATTTGCATTCATAATAACAATGAACATTGTTTTTGAACAGTTCAATTGTTATTTTTTCATCAAATATTTCAAGATAATATAATTCATTCATTAAAGACTAAGGCTCAAAAATTTCTTTCTTTAACACATGCGCATCAGGAGTCCAGTAGACGCAACAGCCTCGAAGAACGTGCACAAGCATCTTGAATTTTACTTTTATTTTATTTATTTGCATAACTAACGTTTAAAGTTTTGCTTAAGTTTGATTTCAGAAACAACAAGTTACACATCATACAACATGGTTTAATGAAGTATTCGTATGACTTTGAACAGCTTTTACAGCATGAATCAGAGGTTAGTGCTTCTTATAGACTTTTATATATATATATATATATATATATATATATATATATATATATATATATATATATATATATATATATATATATATATGTCAAAGTTTAAAATCCCAAGAAATATTTAACATTTAAAAAACATTTTTAAAATCGAAGTAATTCTTTTATTTGATATATATATATATATATATATATATATATATATATATATATATATATATATATATATATATATATATATATATATATTGTGTAACTTTTTATAATTTGTAACTGAAAACGTGAATTTGCAGTCATTGCCAAAACAGGCAACAGTGCCATGTTATCATTTTATAAATTTTCTGAATGAAATTTTGAAACCTAAAAGTTATCTTATGTTTTATTTTTTTTATATATTTCATTCACAAAATTTAAAGAAATTGTAATGTGAACAAAAGTAAAGCATTGTTGCATTTATATACACGTGTCTCTTAGCAATTTGTTTCGGTATTTTAAGAAAAAATGTTAATCTTGAAACATAAATAAATAAATAAATCAATCAATCAATCAATCAATAGATAAATGATACTTTAATACACTCTATATGATCACGAAAAGGTAAATATTAATAAGATAAAGACAATATACTGGGTCCTTATTCTGATACCAGTGGTCCCAAAACATACATAGTTTTTTTTGCAAATAAACATTTATTCTTTATTTATAATCTTTCATTATTAAGGAAGGATTGCATTTGGTTCTTAAATTTGTAAATAAAGATTTTGAATTCGATGCTGGAAGTATTGAAGAAAAACATACAATATGTCGTCTGCTTGGTATGATACTTTATGGCGGGAATCTTGATCCGATATCATTTCAAGGTATGGTTTGTTTCGTCGCTATCTGGCATGGTATAACAAATTGAATTATCGATTTATATTTATCTTACTATTTAAATTTTAAATTAAAAAAGCGACGACTTTCAATAACAGAAAATTTTGTAACCAACAATAATTAATGGAAATGAGTGAGACAAAAATATCAAAATAAAGGATTTTATTCTGTTTTGTCTTCTTTTGTAGGATGGCCCTGAAAACTGTTAAAAGTATACGTATATGAAAACACAGTGATTAATTATATCCATCTTACTTCTAACATAGTTTTTGCTTTTGCTCTTTTTTCTGTATTTTAATACAAGACTTGTACTTGTTTTAAAGCTTCGTCGCCAGTTGTCAAGGGGACAGATAAAGAATATACTCAACGACGATCTAAATCTGTAATAAAAGAAGGAATTCTGGAAAAGAAAGGAAATACAGCTATACCAGTGTGGGCAAAGTAATGCAACTTGTTGTCTTTTTTCCTTTTTTTAGGATAAATGTATGTTTTTTTTTCAGAAACCAGATGTTTTCATAGATATAACAATGTTAATGCATCTGGGTAAACTAGGCACCATTCAAATATTTAGACTTGTTCTATGTAAATGGATTTTGTGCATGTTTTTTTTTTGTTTCTATTGCTATTGTATTACCATGACTAAAAGAACTACAAAATTACAATTCAGAAATTGTTCTTGTAGAAACGAGAAAAGAAAAATTTTGTGACAATTTTTTATTTTATACATTGATGATCAGAAATAGATATCGTATGCGCTTAATTTCAAACCAATCAAAACAGTTCATACGCAGGTATCAGACAGTTTAAAGGAGATTAGGTTATTCGAAAAGTGATATTCAAACCACATTTTATTTTATATATGCGTTATTTTTTTTATAATGTGAATTTCATTTACTTTTTAAAGGAGGTTGGTACGAGTAACGCCTGGAGAATTCTCATACTTCCGACCAGGAGAAGAGGTACGGTTATATTTTATCCATGTTTAAGTAATTAAGTCAAAAATAATTATATAAGTTCATGGAAAATTCAGATAATTAGTTTAGGAACTTTATACATTGAAACAAGCTTCTTACAAATAAAACTTTTAGTTCACTGTTTCTTTCATTCTCTGTTTAAATTCACACGTGATTGGTGTAGCTAGCTGGACAGAAGGTGCTTACCCTTCTGGAGCAACCGACCTTACTACCAAGATGAATGTTTACGTTTGTTTTGTGTTTTACGTAAATTGACAGTTTAAAATGTTTTAACTTCGCTTTAGGGATTGTGATTTAGAATGTTATGGGTGTTTTTGTGATAGTAAACAATGGAAATCGAAATAGATGGCACAAGTTTTATATATCTACGTATTCAATTTTTTCTTTTTGAATTATTTACGTTTTTGTTCGTTTTAATCTAAAAAAAATTGTTAACTATTATAATACTTTTTGTTGAGATATATACAAATGATTTCGTACAAAACTTTTCAATTTCATAGTATTAGGATAATTTTGATACTTTACGTTTTAGGTAGCATTAAATATAATACATTTGTGGAAAGATGATTGTAAAATCAAGAAACACGGAAGTTCGGGGTTTGCTGTTCATCTCTCAAACAGGACTTACTAGTATGTATTCTACCAGAGATTTCTGTTTCGTCTTTGATTCTACGGTATATTGAATGTTAATTATCTTTTAATTATTTTTGTCATGATCACCGCAAAGCCCGGGTTTTTTTCAGGCCACAGATTCAAACTCCTATTTGTTCGAAATTATCATTTTACTACTCTTGTTCGTTTGTAAATAATATAGATCAATGACATCATAAAGTATTTCTTGAACGATGTTCGCAAAAATTAAAAAATTATCAGTCAGGTGTCAAAGCATTCTTATCATTTGCTCTAAACTTCGATTTTGAGTTAAAAATACAATGATAATTTTTATTTGATTGCTTAAACAAATCTTTTAACTTCATGTTTATTAAATGTGTTATCTGTTCAAAATACAGAGCACATTTCTGGATACTTTTTTGATATTTATCTAAATTTTAAGTTTAAAGTGAGAATTGTTTTAAAAGCATCTCTGAATAGCATTGTGGCACCATTCCAAATTCCAGGAAATGTTTTGTTTTAATTTGACATCATTTTGTTTTGAACACAGCATTTGACTAAAGAAAAAAAAGGTTGAAATACCTTATCAGATACCATTTTGCCTTAATAATTAAAGTAAATAATAATAAAAATAATAATTTACTACTAATAAACCGCTTAACATTAATGTAAGTATACACGTGCTTGTGTTAAAAATACTGAAACTATTTTATATCACTTTTAGTTTCAAAGTATCCGGTGAATTCAAGCGTAAAGAGAAAGAAGTAATGAGGTCTGATTGGATTTCGGTAAATCTAATTAATTTTTTTTCTAACTAATTAATTATTTTGGAATAGACGAAGTGCTTAACTGATTAAAAACTTTAAACATTATAATCATATTACACATCAGTTAATAACTCAATAGGCAGTACTTTGTGCTGTCAGAAAATGTTCCATTAGCAAAATTTTCAGTCGTCTTAATTTTTGAAATTAATTTAAAACTAAAAATTGTTCCCTCGTGCAAAGCATTCTTTAGCTGGATTTGGATTCATATAATTTTGAAACTTTAGATTTATTATTTTCAACTGTTTGGCTTATGTTTTTTGTCTATCAAAGTTTTCGGTCTTAATGTCACTGATGAGGAATGAATTTCCGAAATATGCACATCTGGTACATCAAAATTTAACTGGTATTTGTGTTATATATATTAAATTCACACGTTATAATCGGAATTGAATGAAATCTAACTTATTAGACTTTGCCTTATAAGTTTATTTATAACATTCAATAGCAAATATACAATAATCGAGGGTTAAAGGTCACTAAGATACAAGGACGTTATTTGCTGTTAGAATCTAAATATAAACTATTAATTTTATAAATAAAAAATATGTTTTATAAATAAAAAATATAAATTTTCATAACATAGATAATATAATATTTCATATTTTCCAGGCATTCGAGAGAGCATGCAAGTTAAAGCGTGCAACTGTAATGATGTTTGGAAATGAAATAACACAACCCATACCTGTCGACATGGATAGAGACTTTATGATGAACCTTCAGCCAATAGATAATATGAGTCCCACATTGATGCGCGCTGTAAAAAGCAGATCATTTGACGACGAATTCTCAAAAGATACTGAATTCTATAATAGAGACAATACCGATACAGATGATTCTATAGACTATAGTGAAGACGACTTAGAAGATACAGATCTTGTAATTAAAACATTATATTGTTTTCTTTGCATAAAAGATGGCGTCTGCTTTCTGATTCACTTTTGTCGTAGCACTACTTTTTCAAGGTTTTAGAAGTGATATAAAAAATGGTAGCATGTCACGTACTGTCATGACGTATACATTTTTCATAATTAATTGACACCAAAACACATGCCATCTTGCTGGAGTATAAAATGTAGAGTTTTTTTAAATCCTTAGGGGGAATTAATATGGTAAAACACAGAAACACTCATTCCGATAGTACATCTCTAAAAAAACAATAACGGTATGTGACATGCTGCATAATTTTTTGATATCTCTTCTAAAACCTTGAAAAACTAGTGCTACGGCAGACGTGAATATGACAGTGTTGGTCAATTTTAAATTTTCCTTTTGAGGCTTTCATGTCACTAAAAGCGTTAACCTTTTTTAAACGTTTTGTTCTAGTCCATCAAACTTACCTATTTATCGTTTCAGATGTTCAGTGATTATGTATTTATATATCTTTACTTAAACTTACATATGTAAGGTCAACATTGATACTTCATGTCCTCCATTTAGTTTTCACGCAGTAGTATTCAGATAGGTGTAATATAACTTTAATGATTTTCATAAATACTGCTCAGGAGATATCTAATTGCCCATTTGCCCACATTAGAGTTAATATATATATATATATATATAATTTTTTTAATATAAAACATACTGAAGTACATTTCCTCCAAAATGAGACCTTTTATAGCCAATAGACTTTTCTTATTCTTCTTGTTTTAGTCCCGCTGGTTATCATTACGTAAAACATATTTTTTATTTGTCCTTTTACAAAAACCATGATTTTACCAGTAAGTGTGTTGCTGCTGGTATCTTTTAAAATATTACTGTTTATGAACTTCAAAAGTTTGTTATTGTTGTACTTTAATTAGCTGCTGTAAATGTATTTTGAAATGTTACTATTGGTGTAGTTCTGATGCTACTTGTTTTCGTCGATAGGTCTCTGTTGGAGTATTTCAAAATGTTTCTTTTTGTGTACTTGGAAATGTTATTATTGTTTACTATTTGTGTATATCAAATTGATGCTACTGGCGTTCTTCGATACGTTGTCATTGGTGTACTGTAAGATGTAACTATTGTTGTAGCAAAAAATGTTGCTAATGGTAAATTTCGATTTGTTGCCGTCAGTGCACTTTAAAAATTTACTATTGTCGTTATCTGAATTGTTTTATTGGTGTAGTTTGAAATGTTCTATTGGCGTACATCGACTTGTTGTCGTCAGTGTACTAAATATTACTATTGCATTGTTCAAAATGATTTAATTGGTGTAGTTCGAAATGTTACAATTGGCGTACTTCAATATGCTGCTGTTGGTGTACATCGAAATGTAATTTTTGGTTTATTTTCTCATTGACGTTTCTTCTACAGATAAAAAAAATGTAATTTTCCTTAAATTCAGGTAGTCATATATTGTTTTTAAAACACGAAAGTAATATAAAACATGAATTGCTTACACTCATTCATTTTCATCACCTGTAAATACTGATGCTTTCAGGATTGACTTATCAGGTGTTTTCTTAGCAATTTATTCAACGTTTCTTGTAAATTTCTGTTTTCAACAGTTATAGATATACATTGTATCTACAAAGCAAACCAAACTTTATCTGATCTAAGGCTCTAAAAATGGTTATATGCATGAAACTCAAAACTGATGATGAAAAATTGATAGCATACTATTCTATTTTCTTTTTGATTAGAGTGTCGTCCAGTTGGCAAATATAAAATCTTCAATATCTTTTTATTTAATTCTTTTCAATTATATGAAAATCTATATCATTACTTGTGAATTGATTTTGTAGGTAGAAGATGGCATGCGGGTTCAGAACACTGAAAGGCCAAGTGAAAGAAGACTTGAAGAAAACTGTGTTCCTACAAGTGACACAGAAAACGATCAAAGTGTCACAAAAAGTCAAAAGTAAGAACTGATTGTGCGAATGAATTGATTAAAAGTTTCTGGACTTTATGATCTGTCGATGATTAAAGGTTACTGAAAACAGATATTCCACTCAACTTTTACTCTAACAAATGGAAGTATATTGCTGAAGTCATCAATTGGTGAAATGGTGTGACACACCCTTTTCTTGAATTTGTTTTTTCACTATAGACAACATATTTGTTGTGTTTGGCAATATTATCTTTCAACAAACAATCGGTATACCTATTGGCACAAACTGTGCACCTTTGATTGTTGATTTGTTTCTTTTTTCATATGAATCAGAATTTTTACAGAGCCTTGTCAAATCTGGAGGAAAGACTGTCACTAAATCATTCAACTACACATAGAGATATATAGATGACGTTCTATCTCTAAATAATCACAGAATTGGAGAATTTGGGGAATGCCATCTATCTAAGTGAGCTTGAAATAAAAGACACGACAGATTCTCCATGTTCTGCTTCATATTTGGACTTATACCTCAATTATGACACCCACGAAAGGTTACATCTAATGCTATACGACAAACGTGATGACTTCAATTTTTCTATTGTCAACTTTCCGTTTCTTTGCAGTAATATCCCTGCTTCTCCTGTGTATGGTGTATATGTTTCACAGGTAATACAGTACGGTAGAGCTTGTTCCCACTATAGGGACATTCTGCAACGAAGCAAATTATTTACAATTAAATTGTTGACACAAGGATATTGCAAACCTAGGCTAATCAAGGCCCTTAAAAGTTTTATGGCCGTCATCACAATATTGTTTTTAAGTATGTAGTCAGTGTATCCCAACTTATACTGGAGATATTTGACTTACCATAGTTCTTTGTTCCTTAAATTCTCAAAATTGACTTGCACGTGACGGGTGTAGCTAGCTAGATAGGAGGTGCTTACCCTTCCAGAGCACCCGGCCTCACTTCCTTAATGGAAGTTCACGTGTATGACATATTCTACCAGTTTTGGGATTGTGATATGGACAAGGACTAGTATGTTTGTTTTATCTCACTCTTGTTAGTAAAGAGGCTACGGATAATAAGGTCAAGTTTCTCTCCACTATATCGACAGTGTTACCAGGAAGCTTAAGAATTAAATTAAACACCCGAAACAACTCCCTCAACGGACGTACAACCACATATACTCAAAAATGAACAGAATTAACAAAAAGACACAATAAAAGAACGTTGCATAAACACCAACCTTTAAATCTGCATAGATTTGTATTGGTGCTATTCAAACCAGGAACGCATCATCATCATATATAATCAAAATTTTATATATCTACGTTTCATAATAAAAATCATTTTTTAAGAAATAACTTCATTATTTCAAGAACAAAATACATATTGCCTGAAAAATTGAAAAAATAAATACAAGTATAATTCTATCAAAATTACAGTCCTTCGGCAAATTAGCTAAAATTTATTTTAAATAGATGTGCCTAAACGTTTGGGGTCGATTGAAAAAATGCAAAACTCGATATATTAAATGTCTTACGACATTTAGGTTTTCGTTTCTTTAGTTACAAGATACTTTGCTTTTGTTCGTATATATTCATTGGTAACAGGTTTGTTTTTTACTATTTCAGACCAGAAGATCGGAATGACATTAGATTAAGCATAGTTACAAAGACGGAACCGTTGCCATCTTTAACCAAAGACCGTCCAAAACCACCTAAACAACAATGTTTTTCAGAACGTCAAAAATATGTTTACATACCATCTCAGCCTGAAATACCGGAAACAGATAACATTAATCAAACTGAAGTGTCGTCTGCTCCGTCTGAAGATTCAAAACCGATACCGCTACAAACAGAGGATAAAGTGAAGCAACAAGATGAAGAAAAATCTACAGAAAATGGAATAACGAATAAATTACCACCAGATGTTTCTGAAGTTACCAAGGACGTTTCCACTCAACGTCGTCTAAGTCCGTTGATAATTCCTGTTTCTCAAGTTGGAAACAACTTTCAAATTCCTGTTCCACCACCACCCGCTCCTCCACCACCTCTGAAATACAAAAAGTCTATTTTCAAATCAAAGATAATGTCAAAAAGCAAACTAAAACAAGTGCATTGGAATTCCGTCCCCAAAGGAATGGTAAGAATGTTAGCTTAACATAATATCACATATTGATCTCGAACAAAAAAATATAAATTAAATTATAATTTTTTTTATATATAGAATAAATTCAAATGCGATAAAGTAAATAGAACAGTAAGTTTCCATATGTGCTTCATCTTCTTTTGATAAGAAGTGGAGTGGAGTAATGGTGTTTTACGCCCGAGTCAAGTCGTTTGATAAAGCAAATCATTTCAAAATACTTTATTTAAATTTAACTGGTATGTGTATTGTATATTTATTCTATTTTGTTGTAACATATGCTGTTAAGTATGGTTTTGAGAATGGTGTCGTATTTTGAATTTTTTTTAAATAAAATATTAAAAAATTTTCATATACAAGTATATTTTATTATATATATATATATATATATATATATATATATATATGACAAAAGTTTTAAACTAAATGAGGTTTTTAATTAGATTTTAAAAAAGTATTTTATTTTAAAAGTTATCTTATTTCGCAAAAAATTAGCAAGGCTTTTTATACATAATTTTTTTCAGTTTTTGATAGATATGCATATTTGTTGTGTTTGGTATTATAATTTTCCAACAAACAATCGGTATACCATTGTGCACAAATTTAGTACCTTTGCTAGATGATTTGTTTCTTTATTTATAAGAAGAAGAATTATTATAGAACCTTTAAAATCTGGAGAGAAGACTGTTGCTTAATCAGTCAACTACACATACAGATATATAGATGTCATTCTAAAAGTTGACTTTGCAATTGACGGGTGTAGCTAGCTAAACAGAAGGTGTTTACTCTTCCGGAGCACCCGATCTTACTTCTTTTTTCTTATACTAGTTTGGTTTATATCCATTTGCAATGTACATTGTTTTGTTACAGATACATAATTCCTTTTGGTATAAATCACCTGACTTAACAGACAAAATAAACAAAGAACAACTAGAAATGCTCTTCTCGGTCAGCGATACAACAACTGTTCCACAATCCCCAGGTAAATTATAAAGACAAAAATAAAAAGTATTTAAGATCTATGGTTGCTTGCGTGTGATGAATAACCAAATCCTTGAATTGTTCATTTCTACTTTGTTTTAAAATTTGAAATTTGTCTTTGAAATATCAGTACCAATATATCATACTGTAGATCTAACTTTATTGGTTTTTTTAGAAATAAACTCTTAATTTGACATATCAATTTATTGACCACCTCTCTCTCTATCTCTCTCTCTCTCTTTCTCTCTCTCTCTGTTTTAGAAGAACATTCTCAACCATAAAATTTTCTCTTCATCGGAGCTTATGTAGATAAACTTTGCTAAGTTTAAATTCAAATCTAAAAGTTAACATACTTTCTAATTAATTTCAGGTATAAAGAAAGAAAAACAACCGTTGATTGATGGTAAAAGAGCACAGAATTTATCTATACTAATGAAAGGATTAGAAACACGGGGGACAAAGAGTCTGTGTTCTATACTCAATTCGGTTACAGAAGATGAGCATTTTCCCGCTGAAAAATTAACAACGATTCGACGGTATCAAACTTTACATTAAAATCTTTGTGTGTATGCTATTTATGTCAGTAGGTTAGGCGTATTCCGGTTACTTGCGTTGTGAGAGGCAAACATGAGTGAAGCTGACCACTGACAGTTAATTCTTCTTGAGAATAGATTTATATATCAGTGGTTTTAAATGCAGAATTGCAAAAGGCAGTGAGCTGATGTTTTAAACAAACTAATGTGTTTCAGAAAAGTAAACATCGTATTTGTAAATTGTTGAAGAACGAGTTTTAACAAAACTATACAACAAAAAGGAGTAGCCCGGCTTCACTTCCTTGATAGAAGTTTACGTGTATAACTGAATTAGTCAGTTTTCAAAGTTTTTACTTTGTTTTTGGGGATAGTGTACAACACACGTCATCTATACTTTCAGATACCAGCCAACACAAGACGAAGTTGAGATGTATAAAATGTATTCAAATCGTAGACACGAACTTCATCCTGTTGATCAATTTATGTTGCAACTTTGTGAAATTAAATGTTTAAGAATACGGCTTGACCTTGTCCTAATACTGTGGGATTTCCCGAGGCAGATGGCATGTGTGTCCGAGGTACGTATACAAACATCTTCACTGCCCTATCCGTATTTTAATGACGCGAGTCTGTCATTAATGCTAACTGTTTGTATCCAATAAAAAATAATGCTTTTGTAATTAGGAATACATCTTATTCTCGTCTCGCACAGTTTCCCAATAAAATTGGTTTAAACGTGATAACATTAATTTCGTAAAATACATTATTGCATCCAAAAGTCGTCTGTGCTTAAAAGTTCTAGTCAAACAACTGAAGAGCTGTTTCTTGTTTCAGCTCTGTTTGAAATTTTAAATAATCTGATCTTTGAACAAAGAATAGGTTTTATTTATCTCATCTTCGAAATTGAATCGATGTTTGCTTAGTCTAACGAACATCCTGACCAAATGACCGTTTTCAATGTAATGTTGTTTAACGTCGCATATTCAATATTTTAACTATTCGCAACGAGAACAAGGTTATTCATCTCTATGGATTAATCTTATTTTAGTAAGTTGCCAACTCACAAATTCAGTATGACAAGCATACCACTTCCCCAGTCCATTATCCTGGATCTTGGTAACGTGTAAACTAACCGATTCTCTGTCCTCTTCATGCCAAGCGCCAAGAAAAAAACAGTAACTTATGTATGACCTGCCCTGACTCGAACTAAACCAAATAATTAGAGATTGTAAATATATAATACACATACCAGTTAAATTTTGATGTGCCAGATGTGCACATTTCGGAAATTAATTCCTCATCAGGGACACAAAGACCGAAAAGTTTGATACATAAAAATATATATAAGCCAAACAGTTGAAAATAAATCTAAAGTTTCAAAATTATATAAATCTAAATCCAGCTAAGGAATGCTTTGCATGAGTGAACAAACCTTAGTTTTAAATAAATCTCAAATTTTAGACGACTAAAATTTTGCTAAATGGTACATTTTCTGACAGCACAAAGTACTGCCTACTGAGTTATGGATACCCTCGGGGACTTTTACTCCACCAGCAGCGGTACCCGCTCAGGGGTAGTAAATATATAATACACATACCAGTTAAATTTTGATGCGCCAGATGTGCAAATTTCGGAAATTAATTCCTCATCGGTGACACTAAGACCGAAAAGTTTGATACATGAAAAATGATAAAAAACTTCTGTCTTGACATTTAATTAAGCATTTCTGCTTTCTTTTAACTTTGTACGATATACATTTTTGTAGACAGTTGACAACCTAGTAAAAGCATGTGATCAGTTATTACGGAGTAAAAGCATGATAGCTGTATTACTATATATGCTTTCTATTGGTAATTACATGAATTCAAGATACCATAAGCTGGACAAAGGTTTCCAGTTAACGTCTTGTGAAAGGGTAATTTTGCAATAATATATATACAGTTTACATAATGAATATATAACACAAATACCAGTTGAATTATTTTTTTAATATCTCTCTCTCTCTCTCTCTCTCTCTCTCTCTCGTAATGATTCTGTTATCTCTTTATAAACGGAAAAACGGTCTTCCTTTGCATTTAAAACATTATAATGAAATATAAAATCGTAATTGCACACAAGGGCACATATTTAAGAAACATGTCTACGTTTCATTACTGATGTTGTACTAGCTCTCATAGTGTACATTTTCTTACAATCTTCAATGATTCATACGATTGTAATTCCACAATTAAAACACATCAATACTGAAACACAAAATGTTTGCCTGCAGTGAAGGAAACGTGTAATTATTTAATTCATTTCCACAGTGGACAAGAAAGATGGAAAGTCAATGACGAGAATAGCTACATAGCGACAAAAGATACTGTGCAAGCAGTAATGTCTGAAACAAATAAAACAATAAATAATTATTCAATGTTATGAATCACGTGGCATTTCTTTACATAAAATATAAAGTCAAAAAATATATATTTATGTTATTATGAATAAAAATTAAATGGTTGCAAGAAATTTTCATTTGCAACAATTAAGAACTTGAAAAAGCAATGTTCTCGTATTAACTAAAACAAACAACACAAATTGCGCTTATTAATACATTTTAAAACGATATATAATCTATCAAGTTTTAAGTTAAACCTCGTTTTACCTGATTTATTTTAGTTTATCAGTATCCGAGGAGGAGATGGAAAGTATACCTTGTTACACTTTTTGATTGATCAACTCACAGCATCAGATCCTCAACTGCTAGACTGGACCAAGTCTGTATCAGCAGTCAAAAACTGCCAGAACAGTTCAGTAAAGGCATTATCTGCAGAAATTGAAGGTCATTATTTACATTATCAAACTAAATCAATCGTATAAATAATGAATTATTTGAGTATCGTTAAACAATTGATGAAGCAAGACTTATAAAAGGGGAGGATTTCAAGAACATAGAGATGTAAAACGTTCGACTTTAGACAAACACTGTAGTATTTGTACAGTGATGTGGTTATATATCTATTCAGCGATCTCTCATTATAAAATCAAATAAAGCTAACACATTTTATGACATAGTAAGCAATGCAACAAAAATATGAAGTTCTTACTAGAAAAAGGAAAGAAAAGTAGTTTTACTTGAATTCGGGTACCTGACAAGAACACAACACAATGGAATATAAAAGTCAAACAAGAAAAGACGAACACATTTTTAGAAAATTGAAAATAAATTCTTCAGACTTTAGACTAACATGGCAGTGGTGTGTTTATATTGCCATTCGGAGAACCCTTATGATCGCACAAATAATACAAAATTCACAGTATCACTCTATATTAAAACTGCATCATAAAACACTTACCCAAAAAGACGGACACTGCAGGTATAAACGTGGACACCATAATTTCTTAAGATAACATTTTGTCATAAATATATATAACAAAAATACCTGTTAAATTTGACTTTCTGTTATTGGTATCATAATATATTTAGTATTAATTGCATGTACAGTTACTTTAACAATTCTAGTGTACTGTGAAATGAGTAATTTTGGTGGTGTTCCAATTTTCGTTGTTTCGTGGACATCATGACCCACGAATTTACATGTCAAAAAATATATTTGCAAATGTTTGAATCAGGGCTCCACAAACGCCGGTAAGGTCAATCAGCGGTAGACAAAGGGTACATCCCCCCCCAGAACAATTTTTTGTTTTTGTTTGTAATAAACACGCATCAGATAGGTGAAGAAATAAACATTAAAATTTTAATTTGAAAATATGGCAATGCAACAAAACGTCAAAAACAGTTAAACTGAATTCTGTTTGGTACATCAGGATATCTGTCGTTTAAATTATAAATTATAAGTCGATGTGTGACAAATAATCATAAATACTAATATAATCTTATAAAAATCCCATCACTGATCGACATATAACAGATACAAAAACCACGTGTATGCCGTGATCATGTTGTTGTTGGTAACCCGAAAAACTGTCGTTATCAATCTAGCCAGTTCTTGTATATAGAATTCAGGGGAGGTTATTAACTATCTATAAACTGGATCGACCAGGTGTATACTCTAGTAGAAACGATGTGAACAGGTGAAGCCACTAGTAATCAATTAACTTGTATTAGGTAATTACCTGTGAATAGGGAAGTTCAGTGAATCGTGACACTGTCCCAAATACTTTTAATTGTACTTTTAATGGTTCTCCAAACATCACTGGCAGTTACATTCAAAACAAGAAGTTTACAGGTGCCTAACCCACGAATTCATCATCCCACGAAATGGTATTTTTTCTGACATCAACGAAAATTGGAGCCCACGAATTTAAATGTATCCACAGTAATTGTTTTAAGTTTGATATTGATTTTTACAGTTATTTCTCAATTCCGGATTTCTGATTCTCTTTTTTATTTCTAGTGTTGAAAAATGACTTAAACAAAATGAAAAAAGATTTAAAGACATTAAAATCAGAATTGAAATCTTCTAATCAGGATGATATTACCTTTTGCAAAAATGCTCAGGTATGGTATTTATGCCTATAAAGATATAGTTTTCTATTTCAAAAAAATCTTCTGTCGGATATTGAAGTTTTATACCAGAATATCTCATATCTTACACATAAGGAAGTAATTATTTTTCACACAAATTATAATGTCTATATTTTGAATTTATCTATCACGTTGTCCCAGATTTATGGAATTGATTCCACGCAGAGATGGTAACGTCCACATTCATAAACTGTATATAAAATAGTTCAAGAACAACGGAGCAAAGATCTACGTCTTTTTGACAGTCTCAGTTAGATTATTGGCATATTTTTATAAATATCACATTCCCCTCTCCATCCTGGTATTGAACTAAACGATGAAAGCTATGTATATCCTTGTGGTAAGCCCCTTTAAGCCACCACTGAAATGTGCATTTTAATTATTAACTCCACAGTTTTTTATATTATTGTGTAAATAACAAAAGAGTTTCTTTATTTTGTTCTTCTGTGTTTGCAGAAAATGCTTACAGACTGGGAAGCAGAACTGGACAAGGTGACATCTAAATGTAATAGTGCACAACAAAAATATCACAATGTTCTTGTAAGCCATAAGAATCGAATACAGATTTGCGTTTTTTAATAAATAGTGTTTGATAATTGTTTTGCTTCTTTCGGGAGTATTGACTGTTTTCTTATTCAAATTAGTAAGGGCTGCAACCTTGAAACTCAATAATCCTAATATATCAAGTGTTCATTTATTCATATTGTTATTGTTTTGTTTACTCAATTATTTCCTGTGTTTTTGGTTGCTTTGGCGGCTACAAAACTACATTTCCTTTTTTAAGATTTTAAAATGTAAAATCTGCTGCATATTCTATTGTTATAAACCGCAAGATAGATTGATATAATAATAATAATAATAATAATAATAATAATAATGATAATAATAATAAAAATAATAAGTTTTGTACATAAATTACTATTCTCGGTTGTAAACAACGCGGGTAATATAAAAATCAATTAATGCTCGTGATGATTGTTCAGTTAGTATATAAGTATCTTTTATATTCTAATAAAAAATTAATAAAATTGCAATTTAGTCAGAATTATATATTTATTTACTTAATTTTTTATTAATCTATTTATTTATTTTAATTTTTTTTAAAATTCAAGTTTACTTTATTTATTTATTTATTTTTTGTTTTAGGATAAATATGGTGAATCGGTTTTCTTGCCATCAGACCAGTTTTTCACCAGTGTTTCACGGTTTATCGAACAGTTTGATAATGCTAAAGTAGACTGTACAAGCACGTTGCCTATCACATGACAACAGAGCAAAAATTGTTGTAACATCAACTCATTAACTTATCCCAGTACTAGACAAAGGAACATATAATTTTGTAACAACAGCAGCATGGCTCATTCAAAGGCATTGTTTAAATACATAATAACGGATGAATGTTGTGGCGACAAAAGCATGGCTTATTGTAAGAAAGTTCAAAGCATCACACTCAAGTTTCTTCATTTATACAGAGCAAAAAGAAAGTTTTAACGTTAATAAGTTTATTTGAATATTCCATCTATACACTAATTGAATATACTAAGCCATGGAACCTTTTGATTTGTAGCAAAAGTAACATGGCCCATTCAAAGGCGCTGTTTAAATACTAACTACACGAACACATTGGTGTTGTGGTGACAGATGCATGGCTCATTAAGGGAGGATGCTGAAAGCATCGCATTCCAGGTTCTTCATTTAAAATGCTCAATAGCTCTGGATTTGTAGCAAAAAGTAATATGGCTCATTGAAAGATGTGTTTAAATACCTAATAAACGAAGGCATGAATGTTGCGGCGACAGAACCATGGTTCATTTAATGAGTGTTCAAAGCATCGTAATCCAGTTTTTTTACTTGTAATGCTCGATATGTTAAATAACAAATGACATCGGAAATATCCATTTAAATTTACCTCTGTGTGTGTGTGTGTGTGTGTGTGTGTGTGTGTGTGTGTGTGTGTGTGTGTGTGAACTAAAGAAAAGATAGCAATCGTTAATCACTTTCTAAGCTTTGTATGTGTAAAGTATTACCGTATAACTGGCAATTTTCACGGTATGAAATTTTTGCGTTTTTTTAGTAAAAAGCCCCATTAAAATTTTTCGCGATTTTTATTTTCGCGGTTGAAGGTGTTTGAGAAAAAATTATAACTATCTAACCGTTTTCGCTCTCTCAGGTCATTCAGATCGAGAAATGTAATTTCAACTTCCGGTTGTTATAAAAGTGAAATCGAAAAACGTAAATCTAGACCTTTCATTCCATCTACCTTTGAACAATTTCATTAGATTATAAATACATATAATACATAAAATTTACCCCTTAAATGTTAAAACCTCATAGTGGAAAGAGTTAAAAGTGTTCACTATCTTTAATTCACCATATTATACGTAACCAGAGGTGCTCCGATACAGGTAAAGAAGTTACGTATTAAAACAAGTAACCGCCGGTAATCAAGTAACTTTAGTGACTCCGGTATATTATGCGATTCTAATTTTCGCGGTGAAGGTGTGACCGCGAAAATACGCGAAAATTGAATAACCGCGTAAATTACCAGTTATACGGTAGTTTAATTACCAAAAAGTATGGATATCAAAAAAAAACACTAAAATTAAACAGATTAATTAGTATAATTAACAAAAACTTCATGTTTATCGAATAGACTAATTATCATGAGAAATATATGTAAGATGTAAACAGTTTTGTTCTGTGATATCATACTTTAAAAGGTTGTCTGAATTACAATCATCATAAGTTTTGCATTGTTTCATGTTTAATATAGATATAAATTAATAACATATATGACACATCTCAGTCATATACACAAAAATGTGTATAAAAATGAAATTGTCATGAAATTAAATTTTAAAAAGATTCGTTAACTTAATAAAACATTTCAAAAATACTAGTTTCCGTATTTTAATCTAAGTGGTCATCGTACCAGATGAGGAAACTGGGCTTCCAGAAAAACCACTTGCCAACAAGAGTAACTTTTGTAATAAATGGTTTGGTCCAAAAACGGGAATCTTAACAACAAAAGGCATTGCGATCCATGTCATTTAAATTCTTGGCAGTTACAAAAGGAATAATAACAAATCAACAATAAAACCAACCCAAAATAAAAACGGACTAATAAATATAAACAAATATAATTAAAATGAATAAATAAAGAAAACGAAACAAGCAATGTACTGTTGATAAACCGATTTTAGAAAGGTACCGAATCTGTAACAAAATATTCAATGTTGTAGTTAAATACTATAGGTAACCTCTCTAAACAGATGTACGTTTGCAAAAAATTTAAAGTTTCATAAGAATATCGTGTGTATGTATATTTTTGAACAATTTGAAAAAAACAATAAGTCCTGATGCTAATTTCTAAATACTAGTTATAGTTTCTTTTAAATTCAAAATCACGTGACACTTTTTTGAAGTTACTGTGTTTTTGACAGTGAATTATGTAAAATTTTATAGAGGTATTGTTCCCTTACTCAAGTCTAGTCGTAAATCCTTTACATTGTGTATGCACATCCGCTATCACTATAGAATAATTCTGTTTCTGCTACGGAGATTAAACATGATAAAAATGGTGATGTTTCCACTGTAAGTGATGTTTTGGTGGTGAGTTACGTCGCATCGCAATAGATTCTACCCCGAGGGTATCCATAACTCAGTAGGCAGTACTTCGTGCTGTCAGAAAATGTACCATTTAGCAAAATTTTCAGCCGTCTAAAATTTGAAATTTATCTAAAACTAAGGTTTGTTCCCTCATGCAAAGCATTCCTTAGGTGGATTTTGATTTATTTTGGAACTTTTGATTCATTATTTTCAACTGTTTGGCTTATGCTTTTTATCTATCAAACTTTTTTGTCTTAGTGTCACTGATGAGGAATGAATTTCCGAAATGTGCACATCTGGCACATCTGAATTTGACTGGTATTTGATATTTACTACCCCTGAACGGGTACCGCTGCTGGTGGAGTAAAACTCCCCGAGGGTATCCATTACTCAGTAGGCAGTACTTCTTGCTGTCAGAAAATGTACCATTTAACAAAATTTTCAGCAGTCTAAAATTTGAAATTTATTTTAAATTAAGGTTTGTTCCCTCATGCAAAGCATTCCTTAGGTGGATTTGGATTTATATAATTTTGGAACTTTTGACTCATTGTTTTCAACTGTTTGGCTTATGCTTTTTATCTATCAAACTTTTCGGTCTTAGTGTCACTGGTGGGGAATGAGTTTCGAGGTGTGCCCATCAGGCACATCTGAATTTGACTGGTATATTTGTATTATATTTACCTTGTTTTTTTAACTTGTAAAATCCCCAAAACGACAACTTTTTGCTGTGTGCAGAAATATGCCATGGTAATTGCGGATTCGCATAGCGATTTTCAGTTACGATTTGATTTTCTATGAAAATTGAGCATATTTCAGTGTCACAAACACAGTGACTCTAAAGGTTGTTAAAATATGTTTAGATATGAGGAATAACTCAAACATTGAGGTTAGTAGCTTAAATGACAAATACATTTGGCCCCTGTTTCCACAATCATTCACTCAATTGAGTGTACACTCGACTCAAATTGGGAAATATTTCAATGTCAATTTTAAGACATTACACAATAAAAAATAAATATCGGATGCTATAGTTTAATTGTTTAACTGTTTAGTGTAGGTTCATTGAACAAAAATAAATAAATAAATAAATAAATAAAAAAAAACAAAACAAAAAAAAAAAAAAAAACAAAACATAAACAACAACAACAACAACAAAAAACTTAATATTTTTAAAATACCGATGAGAGAAAAATAAGAATATTTGAGTTGAGTGCACACTTAGTTGAGTGAATGATTGTGAAACAGGGGCCCGAACAAATAATTTTATTACTGATAAACTCAAATTATCTCATACACAATATGTTAGATAAAGTCACCTTACAACAATACTTATGTATGTAAATAGGTTGAATATGTGTCTAACATATCTACAAGGTATGAATACGTCTTGACGCTGGACATTCGTTTTTAATTTGTCCCGATAACGGTGTAAACTGTTATAGCATTTCTAAATTAAGGTTAAAAGGTTAACGTGAGGACTAAAAATCTTTTCATGCTAGTATTTTATCTAAAATTAGGATTTCAGTTTTATTTATGTAATGGATGGTAAAATAGCTTTGGTTACAGGTTCTACTAGCGGTATTGGACTTGGGATTGCTCATTTACTAGCAAAACAAGGATGCTCTGTTATTCTTACTGGGTTAGGAGAGGAAGCTCTGATAAACAAAATTGTGCAGGATTTTAAAAGGTAAGATGATATAACACATAATTAGTATGCAATGCGACTATAGGCAAATTACTAATAAATTTCTTATAAAACATAATGTTGAATTCTGTCAATATCAACTTAATGAACACTTCTTTGGCGCTACTTATTCTAGGAGTAAGTAGAACGTCATTGAAAGTTTCTTAATTTTTATACTCGTTAATGAGAATTTATCAATATATTAGTGACTCAATTGAGTTACGTAGCGTAAATCCTAGATTTAGTAATTAATGTAACTTGGGCATGCCATACGATTGTATGTTTTATAAGAGTCCTGCATCCGGGTTTTTCCAGTACTATAAAACTATCATTGTGTCCAACACTGGTGAATGTATATGTCATGTATCCCATTACGATAAGCTGTAAGCTCATTTAAATACAACATTGACCCACATTTCAGTGTTACATCTGCTACTGATCGCCATGAAAAAAAAACAATATATTCCTTAAAAATAGCTCTTTTTCAAAGTAGTAATTACGGCAATTATTTTCTGCAATGTATATACGTAACGCATATGCTGTTTCATAGACATTAACACAATACTACTACTACTACTACTACTTATAATAATAATAATAATAATAATAATAATAATAATAATAATAATAATAATTATTATTATTATTATTATTATTATTATTATAACTGAAAATAAAAATAAGACTTGTATTCTCTTTTCAGTAACTACAAATCCAAAATAGATTTTGTACCTGTAGATCTGCGGTCAGTGTCCAGTATACATACGTTTTGTGTAGCAGTGACCTCGATTTATCCAGAAGGTGTTGATATATTGGTTAACAATGCAGGTTGGTTACTATGTAGGTTAAAATTTTCATAGACGGTGTTTTAAATTGTACAAAACAGCGTTGCATTTAATACATATAATTAGTTATGATTAGTTTTTTTTTTTTTTTTTTTTTGGACATGTATTAAACTTTCAGAATAAAAATTACGAATTCTTAGGAGTGATATATAGCTTGTACAGCCCATACAATAAAACATTCAATGAGGGTTACATCATTAATTGACAAATTAAAAATCAATTGCAATTTTTTTAAATTTTACACTGGACATCTCATACTCGCGTGCTCTCTACATTCACTCAAACGATCGCCTCGACATAATTGAATGAATACTGTTGGGACGTAAAGCACCGTTTATCTACCCATCTATGTTTACTAAAACAAACTACAGTATTGTATTGTAGGTATACAACATGTTGCTCCTATTGAAGAATATCCCGATTCAAAATGGGAAGAATTGATGGCTGTAAATCTCTCTGCTCCATTCCATATGATCAAATATTTCCTACCATTTATGAAAAAGAAAGGTAATTTTTCTACGCTGAACTTATTTTATATATCTTAAATAGCAAAAAACAGATGGCTTTTTCAGAGCCCTTACCTTCTAAAAAATTCTAAGTATTAAAAACCAAATACAAGCAGTTTTGATTATTCCAGTCAAAATTTAACGCAATCTCTCTCTCTCTCTCTCTCTCTCTCTCTCTCTCTCTCTCTCTCTCTCTCTCTCTCTCCATTCACAAAAGTAAAAATTATAACAACTGATTTTGTTGGTCGATATGACAGCATTAACCTGCCTTAACGAGGAAGGGTTCAATGGACAGTTCAAACATTTTTTACTTGTGTTTGATCCCTAGATTGTTTTTTTCTGATTTCATCATTTTCTGAAATACGTAGGATGGGGTAGAATCATCAATGTCGCATCAATGGTTGGCGTTATCACAATACCACAACGTACAGTATATGGTACAACAAAGGCGGGACTTACAGGTCTATCTAGGGTATGTTTGTAACCACGCATAACATTAAAAGAATTTTTTAAAATCTTTACCATGTTTAGTATTAAGATTCAATTTTTAGTATACTGACATAATTGTCAGTTATATCATGTTAGACTACAACGATTTGACCATAACTATTCAAATGTATCTTTTTTGAAAAAGTGTGTGCCTATAATTACCAAGCCAGCAATTGTAGATGCTGTGGCCAAAGCGGTGACTTATGTAATATCATATTCACGAAAACACGCGTCTTTTGAGGGTTATTTTTAAGTGCAGCGTAACAACGTTTGTACTGCAATTAAAATTCACTTTAATCGAGGCGGTTAATTCAGTGATGTTGGAGGAAACCGGAGTGGATAGGGGAAACAACCGACCGTTGGAAGGCTAACTGATAACCTTTATCACACTATAATCTGTCCTAGGTGGGTTTTTCAACCAGACTCAGAGAAATGCTATGATTGTTCTTTTAAGAAATATAAAAATTATCAAACTGTATGTGACAACAGATTTTTCATCACGCATATTCGTAAATAAACAAATAAATAAATAAATAAATAAATAAATAAATAAATAAATAAATAGCTTTTATATTGAGGGTGTGAGTATGGAGGCAGCCCCTTATGGTGTGACGTGTAATGCAATCTGTCCGGGATTTACAGATGCGCCAGGTATTTCAGTTTGTTGAAGATTTTAATTTTTTAATTACGGTATTGTAATTAACAGAGAAACTTACATAATTAATCATAAATAATTATGATAATTATAAAACCATTCGGCAACTGAACAGGCAAACTTTAAAAGTAAAGTCACATATCGGAGTAAAGTAATCTATACCTTGCGATTTACAATAGCTTTTTTAGCCATAAACATAAAACACAAAATAAACATTGCATGACAAGATAAACAAATCCCAAGGCTACTGATTGTAAACATCAATTTTGTATCGTCACCGAATCTAACCCACAACCATATATACAGTTGTAGAAACAAGAGTTAGAGATTTTGCAAAGGAACATAATTTATCTGAAGAAGAGGCAAAGGTAAAATATATAAATATAAAGTTCCTGTTTAGTATAAACTCCAACAAATAATTACATAATTACATCGTCATGAATTTATGCCACTGCGGTAGCTCAGTTGGTAGAGTGCTCGCTCGGGTGGGGTCTGACCCAAGACTTGAAAGTGGGTAGTGACTGTTCTTTCGCCAGGCACTCGGCATTAAGAAATGAAAGTCACGGTTCTTTCGGATGGGAACTTAAAATAAACGAGGTCCCGTGTCATGGCAGGCATGGCACGATAAAGAACCCTGCTGTAGAATACCATCAGCATAACGCACAGGCAAAATTTCTGCACTTTCGTATATAGCTGGCGACGTCTCGATATAAGTGAAATATTCTTGACTGGGACGTTAAACACCATTACTCAACTCAACTCAACTCGTCATGAATTTCTGAAAAAATATTGTAGATTTGATATAAAAAGAAAAGAATATTTAACAAATGTAGATATTATAATAAAATCATTGTTGTTTTATATTACTGGACTCTACAGCTTTAAATGGTTTTATTGAATTGTTAAAATTATGTAAATGATCCATATCTCTCCAGTTTTAAAAGTTCGCATAATGATTAATTAACACCACGTATCATTAACGATTTCGTTTATTTAAGACTACACGTACAATTATCCTTTCAGAAACAACTTTTTGCCTCTCTAAATCCTACGAAAATTCCAATTACAATAGATCAGGTGAGATAATCATTTTTATTCTTAGTAAGAGAAAGAAGTATGAACCCATTTGGAAATATATATTTATTTTCAACTGACACTACAACCATTTGACTACGCAATACATCTCTGAACATCAAGATCAAGATGTGATTTTCATTGGTTGACTGGTCAACTGACATAACATATTAAAGGTGGTTTTCATACTAAGTGGTATACTTATACTTTATTGACATAATAATACTAGTGTTTGCTTAGTGTTGTTTTCAGGAGAGTTTTTGTCATGTATTGAGTTTATTATACGGAGAAGTTTAGACATGTTTTAAGATATATAATGTTATTTTATGACTTGTGTGTAAAGCTGCCCATCTTGCAACTAGAGGCGTCTAGTCGCTTAACATTGAAGGTACATAGATGTATCTTTAAATAAACCGGGGATAGTAAATTTTGGATTTAATTTACGTCTGTTTTTATTACAGATTTTCTATAAACTTTTTTCTTTACTAATTTGAATATCAAATTGGAGTTTCCAGTAAAAAAAGCATGGGTGTTGCTATAAGGCCATAAGGTTCTATCCAATTGTGTTCGTTTAGTAAAGATTGGCACTCTTTTAAATGCCATCACCATACAATAAGAATATCACACGTTTAGAAATAGCAAGCAGCGGCTAAATCACGTGTTACTTCTAGTCAAACAATCTATTTTTGTAGATAGCAGAATTGGTGCTGTTTTTATGTTCATCTGGAGCAAGCAACATGACCGGTTCACCTATCTTAATAGATGCAGGATATACGTCACTGTAACATTCCCATAAGTCTTAGAATAAAGAAAGTCATTGTTATTGCGTTTTTTTTTATTACATGTAAACATGATGATAATCTCATCAATTATATTGATGTAAAACAGAAAGGCTTAAAATAAATTAAAAAATACTTTGCTAAAAATTGTAATTTAAATCACTTGGTATCAAATGTTATCGCTTGTCATTAAAACAATCTGAAAATGCATAAAAATAAATTCAAATAATACTGAAATAAAATGCATCTTAGCCGTATCACTAATGTCGATATGTTCAACATGGATACCATACCAATAATTTCTATATTTCTATGACACTATTTGTTTCTTGAATTTAAAAAAATTATCAATCAATTTAAACAAACAATAATATACCATCCCGATATTCACACAATTACAACAGTC
This sequence comes from Tegillarca granosa, assembly GCA_029721355.1. NCBI lineage: Eukaryota > Metazoa > Mollusca > Bivalvia > Arcoida > Arcidae > Tegillarca > Tegillarca granosa. The sequence continues at coordinate 30,825,194 of CM056602.1, read as the reverse complement.
ATTTATCACCATCCGGTTTTTTTTTTTTTTTTTTTTTTTTTTTGGGGGGGGGGGGGGGTTAATCTGTAAAGTTATTGGTTAAATCTATAGATTGATGAATGAACAACTAGATTCCATATGTCTTAATTTGCCTGACATTTAACCAATCCTGTCGAATTCTATTAATTATTGCACTACTTTCTTACTCGGATAATTTTTTATTTGATCGATAAATATTCCAGTCATGAAATATATCAAATCTCTTCCCGCCATGAGTATGATTCTGATGAGTTTCGATCAATGTTAACACTATTTCTCTTCTTTGTAATTTTCTCAAGCTCTTCATACGATTCTAAAATTTTAATACGGAACGGACTACCCCTGACATGATACCCGGACCACTTCACGTTGATCACATACTCTCCTGGTTCTGTTGGATCATAATGGCATAATATTGTTCTGTCATTTTTGGCTTCTCGTTCCATCTCCACCTTAAATGCATCTAAAAAGATAAAGTTGAGTATGATAGCGTGATACAATCGGTTAAATAAATAAAAACATAATACAAAAGATTTTTTTGGATGAATATATAACAAATACCTGCTAAATTTTGATGCGGCAAATTTGCACATTTCGGAAAATCATTCTTCATCACCGACACTAGGGGCCGAATAGTTTGAAAGATTAAAAACATGCGCAAACACTTGAAAATTAATGAATGTAAAGTTCCAAAAATATATGAATCGAAATCAAGCTAAGGAATGTTTTGCATGAGGGAACAGACCTTAGTTTTAAATATATTTGAAAAATTAAGACGACTGAAAATGTTGCAGAATGGTATGTTTACTGACAGCACAAAGAACTGTCTACTGAGTTATGGATACCCTCGGGGAGTTTTACTCCACAAGCAGCGGTACCCGCTCCAATCAAGACGTTTATAAATGCAAAGGAAGCTTGAAAAACTCATTTGTTTTTTCAAATTAACCCAACTCTTCAGTCTTGAAAAAATATCTGTGTCTGATTTCATGGATGTTTTAATGTAACTGTCGCTGTCTAAATTTTTATTTAGAATATTTGATTTTTAAACGTTTTCTGTAAATATAAAATTTAAAGTATAATTGTTGTATTATTTTAGTTGAGTATGCTTGTTGTATGTTTTGGAGGTTTATTAACTTGCCTCTAGGCCCTCTGATACGAATAGCAAGCTGTCCCGCCCCAGCACCGTATGTCTCCACAATAAATTTACTTTCATAAGTTTGTAATAACCCGTCTTCGATTCCTGGTCCGTATACTTTTACTTTTCTTGGATCAGGTGGCTCTCCTACTGGGATATTAAACGGGCTTCCTGTAATTGAATACTTATTTTAAATTTCAATTGTGTCAAGGTTCCAAACACCTTCCGTTAAAATGGACATCTGGTCACGAAGATTGTAAAATTTAAAAAACTTCTGTTTTTTACTAACTAAAATATCTAATAAAAATCCATCTTCAACGTTTTAAATAGTAATCTCTTGCACATTGCGTACTGTATGTTTCCAGATTTTTTCTTATAGAAGGCAGAACACTATGTAGATGACCTCTTACATGTCATTTTGCAGTCAAATCTGATCTTATAAAGTTCGGCAAATTTTCGAGAAAACAAACATTTCTGTTTTTCCACGAATTTTGTTTTGGTTGTTTAGCTGTGTAGCATAAAATTGAGTTGCAACTGAGATTAATTGCTTAAAATTTCAATATTTTGTTGTGTAAAATCACGTTAATTTACGCAAGGTTTAATTAATAATCGAACATTTTCAGCTGGCGGGAAGCATTTTCAAAAATTCTGCTTTTAAATCGATATTAATAGGTGAACATAGGTTATTTTGGATAACTTTCATGATGAGATATATTTTATTCCTAAATGCCTACCTGGAACATGTTCACCATCATATAAAATGTCTAGGGTATGATGTGATGCTTCTGTTGGGAACACTCTCAAAGTAAACAAACCATCGTTTTGTTGTATGACGTCACACCTTGTTCCATGAAGATGGCCTTTGCAATTAGCAGATATTTCACCTAGCAACAATGGACAATAATAACACAAAATTCGAATCATGAAGAGAACGCAGTTTCAGGATGAAAACAATTCAAATCAAACATTGCCAGAATCAAATACGAATAAAACAAAGCAAACTGCGTTTTAAGTGATTTTATTCATTGCTTATACGGTTAATTATTTAGTCTAGGATACAATTTCCATTTCCCCAACAGCGCTTGGAAACTAAAAGCATAATAAGTTGGTTAAATTCAAATACTTATTTCACTATTTTAAACTAAACGTTTTTTGCCAAGTTAGTATTTGGGATACATCCATATCGCTATTTCCAAAGTTCTAAACAAAATCGAACAGTTTAATACAATTTTTAATGGTTTTAATTATCTTCATTGGGAAATTAACAGGGAGAATCAGTAAGTATTTTTAGGAATTAAAAGTAAAATACGTATTTAAAAAAAAAAACCCCAAAAATACGGAAAAAGACCAAAAACAGACTAGATAAACAATTATTAAGACACGGGTTTTAATTTTTCGAACTTTTATCAAATGGATTTACAATTTTCCAGCCTGAACATCTATTGAATTACATGATGCTGTTATCTTACACACTGTATTCAATACACACCATTTCCGGCCTCACTGATATCAACTACAACTCGTAGCTCTTGCCCCACAAATCCTCCTTTAAGTCCAGCTCCGGACACCTTAACCTTGTTACTGGCTCCTCTGGTAGTAACAGTTAACTTGTAAGGTGACCCTGGCACCAGATTATCTGACCAATACACATATAATAAATATCCACCTGAAAAGTAGATGTTAAAGAAGTTAAGAAAGAGTTAAATTTAAATTTACATTGTTATGCGACAACTAAAAACATAATAAAACAGAAAATAAAAATGCCTATATAAATATTTTTTTTGATCGACCGGACATATAAGCGATATGTTTTCGTTACAAATAATCACTTGAATTGTTAGTGAAAGATAATAAGGCTCTCACTTTTTTCGGCATCTTATTGGTGTAAAACACCGGCTTACGGCTCATCGCCTACGTTCACATCCCGTCTAGACAAATACCAGTGCCAGAAAATTGTCAGTTTACTCGTCAGTGTTTTATGTACGGGACAAAATGTCTATCGAATTGTACAAAATGTGAAATGTATGGGACGAAATGTCGAGAGTATAAAAGTATGGGTCAAAATGTGTATCAAAGTGTACAAAATAACTAGCATTTGGTACTAAATGTCTCAGATATAGGGATACGAAATGTCGCGTATGGCACAAAATGATTTAAGCTTATATGAAGTAAACATCTAACGTTGGAAGTAAAAATACAACGGTATGGTATGAAATGTCTGGTTACTGATGCAAAATGACGTGTGTAAACATGATTCGACAGGAAATCCAAGTCCAATGAATGAAATTTCTAAAATATTATAGTTATTAATGTCTCGGTACGAAATGTCTTATAGATCAAAAGTTCTTACACATATAACAACAACTTGTACTAGTATCCGAGCTTGAGACATCACTGTTTTACAAAGCTTTATAAAATAAAAACAAATCAACAAGAAAGGTTCTTAATACTATCTTTACCGTTTGTGAATTGTGCCAAGCTTTTGCAACATTTTAACACATTTGTCAGTGTTTGTAACAATATAAAGATCGTGATTAATGTTTTCAATCATCTACGTACCTGGTAATGGGGCATTTTAAGTACATTTGTAACAGTCATACTTCATTTTAGGCTTTGAACCATCTACCTACCTGGAAATGGAGCATTGTAAGTGCATTTGTAACGGTCATACTTCATTGGTTTTACGTCTACTTCTGGATTACATTTAACACCCTTCAAAAGTACCTTTGGAATTCCTGTAAAAAGGGAACGTTTTATCAAAATTTTGAAATTTTGCATAGCTATTACCTCATTTTTGTTGTTATGTTACATATAATTTTTTTAGCAGATCTGCAAGTTCAAATCCTTAGTTATAATAATTCTTGTTTACTGCAATGTTATATGCTTATTTTGAATTTCTATTAAATTAATGCATTCAAAATCAGATGTAATGTGCTGATTTTGAATGCATTATTTTATTAATAAAAGATTCCAAATCAGCACATAACAGAAATAATTGTATATTTAAACTAGGGATAGGTTATCCAAACGTACATAGGAACGAAGTATCCATTAATTCCGCGCAGACTCTGTGCACAGTGTCAAAAGCAATAAATTATTTGTTTATCGCATTTTTTGAAAAAAAATTATTTATAGTATATATGAGATATATAATTCATACCAGGTCCAGCTTTCTTGCCATCTACTTTGATTTCTGCTGGTACTGTTGCTCGTGCTTGTTGAAGTCCTTTTCCGGACACTACCACCTTCGTGTGGTCAATGGGTAACTCTGGACCTTGGCAGTAACCTAAGACAGGAGAAAAGTCCAGTGGCACATCTGACCAGTACAGGTGTATATAATGGTCACCTAAAACATAAACATTGGTTGTATCAGTATGATGCTACTCTACAACTTTCTTTCATTGTAGTTGCTTTTCATAGCACAATAGTACTAAATACTGTGGTTAATATTACCATGCATTGAATTTTTATACAATAATACAGTCAGGTGGTACACAATTTAATTCAATATTGCTTAAAATTAAAAAATTTAACTTATTCCAGTAGGCTCTGGTACTGATATGTATACATTCTGAATACATATGTTGGTGGCTTAGAATTTAAAAATCGTAAGTGAGAACATGTATCTATCTATCTATCTATCTATCTATCTATCTATCTATCTATCTATCTATCTATCATCATCATTATAATTATTGCGTTATAATGCAAAAACAATGACGCAATGTTCCGATTTTTTATGACACGAAGAAGACAATGTATGCAGCAAAATGTGATAGACTTAAAAATAAGTAAACTAAAAGTAAGCGAGGGTAAACTACCGACTTTATTTCAGTACGTTTTCAACCTCGAAATTTCTTATAGTCAAAAGGAAATACCTTTGCAAACTTCATCACATTTTAAAACAAGAGGCCCATGGGCCTTAACGCTCACCTGAAGATATGTCCAATATTGTTTGCAAAGTGCAATAGATAATATATTAAGTACAGAAACTTTAAAAGTTTTCTCAAGTTAAGAACTCCCACAAAACTTAATCAGAAATATATCCACTCACTTTTCATTTATAAGTAGCTTATATAATACGCATGAAGTAACTGTAATGTAATGAATAATTTCAAAATCATTAATCAATTTCAGTATACTTATGCAGCTATGTCCTTGACCTTTGAACATATATGAACTTGAACCATATATGATTGTCATGTCAATACCTACAATATTCTAATATACATGCCTATGCATGAAATTAATAGCTTTCAAGATAATGAATACTTTTAGTATTCCTATGTTGATATGACCTTGACCTTTCAATATATGACCTTGAACAATATACCAAAATGATCAATGTCGCAAAACCTACAATATTCTAATATACATGACTATACAAAAAGTTCATAGTTTTCAAGATAATTAGCAATTTAAGTCTTCTTTTGCAGCTGTGACCTTGACCTTTCAATATATGACCTTGAACCATATATCAAAATGATTGTTATGTCAATACCTACAATATTCTTATATACATGCCTATACAGAAAGTTAATAGTTTTCAAGATAATTAGCAGTTTAAGTCTTCTTCTGCAGCTGTGACCTTGACCTTTCAACATATGACCTTGAACCATATATCAAAGTGATTGACATGTCAATACCTACAATATTCTAATATACATGCCTATACAAAAAGTTCATAGTTTTCAAGATAATTAGCAATTTAAGTCTTCTTTTGCAGCTGTGACCTTGACCTTTCAATATATGACCTTGAACCATATATCAAAATGATCGTTGTTGCAATACCTACAATATTCTAATATACATGACTATACAAAAAGTTAACAGTTTTCAAGATAATTAGCAATTTAAGTCTTCTTTTGCAGCTGTGACCTTGACCTTTCAATATATGACCTTGAACTATATATCAAAGTGATTGTCATGTCAAGACCTACAATATTCTAATATACATGACTATACAAAAAGTTCATAGTTTTCAAGATAATTAGCAATTTAAGTCTTCTTCTGCAGCTGTGACCTTGACCTTTCAATATATGACCTTGAACCATATATCAAAATGATCGTTGTTGCAATACCTACAATATTCTAATATACATGACTATACAAAAAGTTAACAGTTTTCAAGATAATTAGCAATTTAAATCTTCTTCTGCAGCTGTGACCTTGACCTTTCAACATATGACCTTGAACCATATATCAAAGTGATTGACATGTCAATACCTACAATATTCTAATAAACATGCCTATACAAAAAGTTAAGAGTTTTCAAGATAATTAGCAATTTAAGTCTTCTTTTGCAGCTGTGACCTTGACCTTTCAATATATGACCTTGAACTATATATCAAAGTGATTGTCATGTCAAGACCTTCAATATTCTAATATACATGCCTATACAAAAAGTTCATAGTTTTCAAGATAATTAGCAATTTAAGTCTTCTTTTGCAGCTGTGACCTTGACCTTTCAATATATGACCTTGAACCATATATCAAAATGATCGTCATGTCAATACCTACAATATTCTAATATACATGACTATACAAAAAGTTAACAGTTTTCAAGATAATTAGCAATTTAAGTCTTCTTTTGCAGCTTTGACCTTGACCTTTCAATATATGACCTTGAACCATATATCAAAGTGATTGACATGTCAATACCTACAATATTCTAATATATATGCCTATACAAAAAGTTAATAGTTTTCAAGATAATTAGCAATTTAAGTCTTCTTCTGCAGCTGTGACCTTGACCTTTCAATATATGACCTTGAACCATATATCAAAATGATCGTCATGTCAATACCTACAATATTCTAATATATATGCCTATACAAAAAGTTAATAGTTTTCAAGATAATTAGCAATTTATGTCTTCTTCTGCAGCTGTGACCTTGACCTTTCAATATATGACCTTGAACCATATATCAAAATGATCGTCATGTCAATACCTACAATATTCTAATATACATGCCTATACAAAAAGTTAATAGTTTTCAAGATAATTAGCAATTTAAGTCTTCTTTTGCAGCTGTGACCCTGACCTATCAACATTTGACCTTGAACCATATATCAAAATGATCGTCATGTCAATACCTGCAATATTCAAATATATATGCCTATACAAAAAGTTGATAGTTTTCAAGATATAGTGATAAATATGTAGTTTTTAGCAATTTCCCCACTCAGTGCCTTATAATTTCCCCATTTTGAGCCCCATGGCTACCATTTGTGCAAATCTGAAAATAGATGACCTAAGGATGTTATAAATGAAATAACTAAGGTATATCTCTTGTAGATTCAGAGAAGAAGATTTTTAAAGTTTTTCACTATTTCCCCCCTTGTGGGGCCCCAAGGGGACATAACTCCTTCATTTGTGCAAATCTGAAAGGGCTTCACCCAGGCATGATGGTTACCAAGTTTCATTAAATTTGGCCCGGTGGTTTTGGAGGAGAAGATTAAAATGTAAAAAGTTTACGCACGACGGACGACGGACGACGGACGACGCACGACGCACGACGGACGAAGATGGATAGCAATAGCTCATCTGAGCTTTCACCTCAGGTGAGCTAAAAAGTATGAAAAACAATAAAACAGGAGTTACCTTCTTCAGTAGCCGTGAATACCACTTGTGCATGGTCCTGTGATGGTTTGCGTACATCAACCTTTAATTTGCCACTCGGTGCTAATACTTCAGCTTTTAGATTGCCTTAAGAATCAATAAAATGTATGTTTTTATATAGTAACGAATAACAATATAATATAAAAAGTTAAGTAAAATTATATTTAAGATATCGTCATATACCATTTTTGAATTTAATCATAAAATACATTCGAAAATGGTATATGACAATAATAAAATACCTTCAAAAATGGTATATGACAATAATAAAATACATTCGAAACGGTATATGACAATATCATATATACAATACAGACACAAGATTTCATGACAAGGTTTACGGATTTTTGTGGTACCTTAAACAGGTACAAGATTCAATGACAAAATGGCGTGGTTTACGGATATTTGTGGTACCTTAAACAGGTACAAGATTCAATGACAAAATGGCGTGGTTTACGGATTTTTGTGGTACCCTAAACATATACAAGATTTCATGACAAAATGGCGTGGTTTACGGATTTTTGTGGTACCCTAAACATATACAAGATTTCATGACAAAATGGCGTGGTTTACGGATTTTTGTGGTACCCTAAACATATACAAGATTTCATGACAAAATGGCGTGGTTTACGGATTTTTGTGGTACCCTAAACATATATACAAGATTTCATGACAAAATAGCGTGGTTTACGAATTTTTGTGGTACCCTAAGCATAAACAAGATTTCATGACAAAATGGCATGGTTTACGGATATTTGTGGTACCCAAACATATACAAGATTTCATGACAAAATGGCGTGGTTTACGGATTTTTGTGGTACCCTAAACATAAACAAGATTTCATGACAAAATGACATGGTTTACGGACATTTGTGGTACCCAAACATATACAAGATTTCATGACAAAATGGCGTGGTTTACGGATTTTTGTGGTACCCTAAACATAAACAAGATTTCATGACAAAATGGCATGGTTTACGGATATTTGTGGTACCCAAACATATACAAGATTTCATGACAAAATGGCGTGGTTTACGGATTTTTGTGGTACCCTAAACATATATATAAGATTTCATGACAAAATAGCGTGGTTTACGGATTTCTGTGGTACCCTAAACATATACAATATTTCATGACAAAATGGCATGATTTACTGATATTTGTGGTACCCTAACATATACAAGATGTCATGACAAAATGGCGTGGTTTACGGATTTTTGTGGTACCCGAAACATATACAAGATTTCATGACAAAATGGCATGGTTTACGGATATTTGTGGTACCCTAACATATACAAGATTTCATGACAAAATGGCGTGGTTTACGGATTTTTGTGGTACCCTAAACATAAACAAGATTTCATGACAAAATGACATGGTTTACGGATATTTGTGGTACCCAAACATATACAAGATTTCATGACAAAATGGCGTGGTTTACGGATTTTTGTGGTACCCTAAACATAAACAAGATTCAATGACAAAATGGCATGGTTTACGGATATTTGTGGTACCCAAACATATACAAGATTTCATGACAAAATGGCGTGGTTTACGGATTTTTGTGGTACCCTAAACATATATATAAGATTTCATGACAAAATAGCGTGGTTTACGGATTTCTGTGGTACCCTAAACATATACAATATTTCATGACAAAATGGCATGATTTACGGATATTTGTGGTACCCTAACATATACAAGATGTCATGACAAAATGGCGTGGTTTACGGATTTTTGTGGTACCCTAAACATATACAATATTTCATGACAAAATGGCATGATTTACGGATATTTGTGGTACCCTAACATATACAAGATGTCATGACAAAATGGCGTGGTTTACGGATTTTTGTGGTACCCGAAACATATACAAGATTTCATGACAAAATGGCATGGTTTACGGATATTTGTGGTACCCTAACATATACAAGATTTCATGACAAAATGGCGTGGTTTACGGATTTTTGTGGTACCCTAACATATACAAGATTTTAGACAAAATGGCGTGGTTTACGGATTTTTGTGGTGCTCTAAACAAATAAAAGATTTCATGACAAAATGGCGTGGTTTACGGATTTTTGTGGTGCTCTAAAAGCCCTATCCTTATTGGTAACGGAAGTTAGTTCTGTCTACCTGATACATGTATTTCATGTCGTCAAATATATTTCTAAACTTACGTTATCCACTTTCAAATTTTTTTATCATCAGTTTTTAAATAAAATGAGAGAATAGGGTCCCTTCGACAGCAAGGCCTGAATGTCATTTCGTCCTTACATATTTCATGTTTATGGTTTTTAGATAAATTGGTTATTTAGAAAATGTTTTAAACTACAAATAGCTAATTTTTTAAATTTTACCTGGACCAGCCTGACTTGTGTCGTAATTCAGACTTATCTGGATCAGCCTGACTTGTGTCGTAATTCAGACTTACCTGGACCAGCCTGACTTGTGCCGTAATTCAGACTTACCTGGACCAGCCTGACTTGTGTCGTAATTCAGACTTATCTGGATCAGCCTGACTTGTGTCGTAATTCAGACTTACCTGGACCAGCCTGACTTGTGCCGTAATTCAGACTTATCTGGATCAGCCTGACTTGTGTCGTAATTCAGACTTACCTGGACCAGCCTGACTTGTGCCGTAATTCAGACTTACCTGGACCAGCCTGACTTGTGTCGTAATTCAGACTTATCTGGATCAGCCTGACTTGTGTCGTAATTCAGACTTACCTGGACCAGCCTGATTGTCGTAATTCAGACTTACCTGGACCAGCCTGACTTGTGTCGTAATTCAGACTTACCTGGACCAGCCTGACTTATGTCGTAATTCAGACTTACCTGGATCAGCCTAACTTGTGTCGTAATTCAGACTTACTGGACCAGCCTGACTGTGTCGTAATTCAAACTTACTTGGACCAGCCTGACTTTTGTCGTAATTTAGACTTACCTAGACCAGCCGACAGTGTCGTAATTCAGACTTACCGGACCAGCCTAGCTTGTGTCGTAATTCAGACTTACCTGGACCAGCCCGACTTGTGTCGTAATTCAGACTTACCTGGACCAGCCTGCCTTGTGTCGTAATTCAGACTTACCTGACATGTGTCATAATTCAGACTTACCTGGACCAGCTTGACTTGTGTCGTAATTCAGACACGTTTCCTTGTTGTAATCTAAAGCTATATGGTCATTTTCGTCAAGACGATCGGTCAAATCATCCAGTAGTATAACACGTGACCTGTCTATTATTTTAGCTTGAAAAGGACTACCTAAAATAATAAGTAAACAAAAAAAATCATTTAAAATCTGTAAGAAGTAACGATATAAAAACACGGCTTAAAACAAATATGAAATTTCAGAATATTAATGTCTTTACCTGTTCACTCGTATACATGTTGCTATGGAAATTAAAATATTTTAAATACTAGGGCAAGCATAAAATTCAGAAAGCAAATTGTATAGCATAATAATTTAAAAATGTTATACAACTGACATTCAGTCACTATGCAACCAAAACATTTTGGTAAACAAAATTCTACAATATAAAAAAAACTTAAAATTCTAGTTCAAGCCAATAAACGCCAGTTACAGAAAGTACATAAAAAATTAGAATTGCTCAATAAAATAAACAATTATCTATTTAGAAATCTTTACTTTATCTCCCATTGTAAAATTATTTTTGTCATTTAATGCACCTTCAAGTCTCATAATAATATTTTCTTGTGTTTCTCAAAGTTTAACTCGCGTAGCCTCAACAAATTTACCAGTTAAAACTTTCCTACAGTTTAAGATTATTTAAAACATTTTTTACACAATGATGCAGAAAGAACTGTGTGTACCTTACCTGACTCATCTGAGAGATAACTGATTAGTTTTTGTTTTTACTTTAAATACAAACTTTATTTGAAGATTAAAAGTCAACAAGGATTACTTATCCCATTTCTTCTCTCTGTCATCATACGCCTTTAAATAACGACGGTGTTTTGCGGTGAGACTTGCCTGTAACTTCTCTATCATCCTACAAGTACGTGGGAGGTCGTGGGTTCGAACCCAGGCGGGTCTGACCCAAGACGGCTTAAAAGTGGGTAGTGGCTGTTCTTTCGCCAAGCACTCGGAATTAAAAAAATGAAATAAAAAAGAAAGCCACGGTTCTTTCGGATGAGAACTTAAAATAAACGAGGTCCCGTGTCACAGTAGGCGTGTCAAGATAAAGAACCCTGCTGTATAATGTCATCAGCGCAACATACAGGCAAAATTTCTGCACTTTCGCCTTTAGCTGGCGACGTCTCGATATAAGTGAAATATTCCTTACTGGGACGTTAAACAACATCACTCGACTCAATTCTGTCATCATACACCTTTATTTAATTATGATGTTTAGCGGTCAGACTCAGCTGTAACTTCTCTGTCATCATACACCTTTAATTTATTATTATGTTTGGCGGTCAGACTTACCTGTGACTTCTCTGTCATCATACACCTTTAATTTATTATTATGTTTGGCGGTCAGACTTACCTGTGACTTCTCTGTCATCATACACCTTTAATTTATTATTATGTTTGGCGGTCAGACTTACCTGTAACTTCTCTGTCATCCTACACCTTAAATTATTATGTTTTGCGGTCAGACTTACCTGTGACTTCTCTGTCATCCTACACCTTTAATTAATTATTATGTTTTGCGGTCAGACTTACCTGTGACTTCTCTGTCGTCCCACATAACCTTTATCTTATAAACACCTGTCTGTAAAGGCGTGTAGAAAAACTCATAACAAGAGGTTGTGATTTCCTTCCAGTCTGTCGCTACAGCACATCCCTTCACTAAAAAGTCAACAAAAAAAATCAAATTTATTATAACCATACATATTAACAGAACGATTTAATAGAAGAAATAATTAGGTAAAATAAATATACAAATAACACTCATACAAAAAGTAAAGACCTTTCTACTTGTACTTGGAAAAACCATTGGTACCTACAAAACTTAAACGCGATTGGTTGTAATTTACAAAAAGTAAATGTTATGACGGACGGGTATGATAAGTAAAATACGAACTACAACTAAAGCTGTCCGGTTATATTCGAGATTGCCTTTTAGTAGATTTAGATATTTATTCACTGTGAAATTTTTATTTGAAAGCGAGCAATAGAAATTACAGTAATTTTTAATCACATTTGTTACCAAACAATCCGTTGGTTTGTTGTAATGTTGTTTAACGTGGCATCATTAATTTTTTTCAGCTATTCGCAATAACAGCAAAAGGTGGTCTCTGAGTTGTGCTAGTGAGTATAATAATCTGACTTGTGCTAACATACACTCTAAAATACTCTCACTAAGTCACTGATCCACAAACAAAAATCCTGCTCCCCAGCCGCATAATTCTTACAATCTGTCCTCTTAATGCCTAGCAAAAGGCATGAAAGCAATGTGTCATATTCAAGTCTTATATCACCAGGCCGGGTTCGAACCCGGTACCCTCGATCTTGAGACGGACGCTCAGCCACTGAGCTATCGACGCGGCTAAACATGGGTTAATATGGATTTATAATGGTTAATAATTATTACGTTTTTTTTTTTTTTAAAATTTTTTGCATCGACTTGCAATGTTATCAGCAAATATTCGTACAATACATATGTCAGGCCCCAGTTTTACAATCATTCACACAATGAAGTGTACACTTAACTCTTATATTGCCATTTTTTCTTTTAACAATATTTTAAAATCGTACGATTTATAAAACGTTTTTTTCCTCAACAAACCTAAACTAAAGAATTTAAATATAACTTAAGATAATCAATTTTAACTGTGTAATGTCTTAAAAATAGACATTGAAATATTCCCTAATTTGACTTGAGTGTACATTCGATCGAGTAAATGGTTTTGAAACTTAGGCCAGAGGCTTACCTTCTACACTGACTTTGATATTGCCACCAAGATCTGCCGTGTTTACTTGAAACCTAGCAACTTTTCCTAACACACCTTTAGCAATTCCTTCTCCCGTCACCAAAATTTGACCTGGGTCAACAACTTCCACTGATTTAAACGTACCTACAACCACAATAAAAATCAAATTTCCTTCTGAAAACAAAAATATCCTTTCTAATGTTTTCAGTTTCAAAAGTATAAAAAAAACTATTGCCCGATTTATTTTCCTAGTAACATGAAGATAGGTCGGTTATTACAAAATTAAACCTTTTTCTTTTAGCTCAAAAAACTTGAGCTGCTTTCTAATTTCCAACAAAACTTTCTCCCAACTGGTTTTATAAAAATAAATAGATATATTTACTGGCAATTCTTCCAGCCTTTATGAAACAATTTTGTCCATCAGATCTTAAGAATTCGTCCGTAGGCGCATGTTTAATTATTAGTAAATATTTAAGTTTTAAAGACAAATAACACATAGTATTGAATACACAGTATAAGATCAACGATGATATGAACTGAACTATAGCAGAGCAAACAGAGGGTGTATTGAGTATATTTCTATAGGATAATGGTAGTACAAATATGTTTTGTGTTATATACAGAATTAGACGGTAGTGTGGGTGTTACAAAAAACAAATACTACGTATAAATAGTGTTATAGTACAAAAGAAACCGGTGCAACTAGACAAACTACAAAGTTACTAGTGCATATTATTATAAATATAAAAATATATGTGTTCATATTAGCAGTTAATACAATAAAATATACACACAGTTTTTTACCTGTGCTGTTTTTTATTGAATTTAGTATTGAATACTCCAGTGAAGTTGAGTAACGTTTTTCAATTTAGCTCAAGTTAATTTTTTTTTTTTTTTACTTTTATCGATGTGGTCGGTTCTGTTATTGTTGAGAAAACCGGACTGTCCGAAGAAAATTCATCGATTTCGATAAGCGAACCGACAAACATTTTCACCCAAGGATAATGCCGAATGGGATTCGAACCCAGGAAGTCAGCAGCACTGTAATGCGTAAGCACGCACTTTAGACAACTCGGACACTGAGATCCCGCTTATCGCATAGAAGTGACTATCCAAGTACTGTTTACAAAGCGTTAAGACACTTCGCGCAATATTTATAGACTTTGATGTTGTCTTTAATTTTTCTCTTTATTTACATTTATAAACAGAACAATAGTAAAGGTTAACCTGCGATTTCGTGACCGTTGAATTTGACATACAGGAAGTACATTCCTGATCGATTGGGTGTAAATTTCACTTCACAATTGTGTACATCATCATCAAAATGTGTGATGTCACATGGTACAGGCTTGGCAGCATGGCGGACATCGGCGGTTATATCTCCAGTTCCGGCTTCGCTGTAATCAACTATAGTTAGGAGTAATACAAGAGTTAGTGATGTTAGTAAAACACGATGATTTACCTAAAATGTGTGCAGAGATTAGAAGACATGTTACAGAAACATAAATTAATATACAAAAATATATAATTTACTAAAACAAAAATATGCTCACATTGTGTTCAAGAAATAAAAGCTGGCTTATACCTAGTAATTACAGAATTTGTAGAGAGAAGGCGGTATGAAAAACGTTTAAATACAAATTTAGAATAAGCAAACAGTGGGCTAGAAGCAATATGTAATCATTTAAGAATTTTTTTTTAAAACATACAGATTTATCCCGATAAACCAAAGATTCAGAATAAACACTAGCAAAAAAAAATGTGTCCAATGTTTTAAAATAAATACTTTGAAAAATATAGCCTTCGATCATACGGCCTTCCTAAGTGAAAGTTAATATAACAGAGCCAACACCGTTGTATATATAAATGTGTATTTGATATATAATATATATGTGTACCACAGATGTTATAAGTATTTAATGTAAGTATTACAGATTTTATACGGGTGCTATATTTATACCACATGTGTTAAACGTAAGCCACATATTAAACGTGTATTACAGGTGTTATACGTGAACCACACGTGCTAAACGTGCGTTTCAGGTGTTAAACGTAAATCACATATGTTGAACATGTACAGCAGGTATCATACGTGTAATATAGGTGTTACACATGTATCGAAGGTATTATATTTCTATCGAAGGCATTACATGTATCATAGGTACCATACGTAAATCATAGTTAGTATCACAGGTTATATAACAGTTGTAATACACACAATTGTTGGTATTTTTCAGGTATAGGTGTTAAATGACATGAGTTATATGTCATCGTGTTATATGTATGTTGGAATTGTTATATGTGTACAAAGCGTTTTATACCTGTTCTCCAAGTGTAACATGTGCATCGTAGGTATCATAGGATTATCAAGTGTATTATACGTGTAACACAGGTGTTATGTATGTATCAGAGTTGTTATAATGTCTGGTATGAAACTTATACAAGTACCAAACGTGTATCCCAAGTGTGTAACTGTGTTAAAGGTATTTACGTGTAACACAAGTGTGTAACTGTATCAAAGGTATTTACGTGTACCACAAGTGTGTAACTGTATCAAAGGTATTTACGTGTACCACAAGTGTGTAACTATATCAAAGGTATTTACGTGTACCGCAAGTGTTATACATGTAAAAGTTGTTTGTTTGTTGTCGTTGTTGTTGTTGTTGTTATATTGCTCAGCTTTGCATTAGCATTTTTTCAGCTATTCGCGACAACAGAAAGGTCATTAATCTGTAAAGATTAAATCAAGAAGCTTATGTACGTGTGTGATTTCCGAGTGTGAAATATGACCTGTCGTACACTAGTACGCACTAGGGATGATATTTTGGTAAGGTGCTAGCCCACCGAGTCGGTATACCGCAGATAAGCATACCACTCCTTCAGTCACATTTTCTGCTACTACCTTAACCAGTCGGTTCATTTCTTTATAATGCTGAGCGACAGGGAAGGAATTCGTGTAGATTTAATGTCTGATTAAGTTATTTATGGTCATAGTAAAATAAATTTTTAAATTATAGAGTTTTCTGGTAAAACAGTTTTATAGTTAAATAAAATATGAACATGTCATGTGCTATATCTGTAATACTTTGTTTAAAACAAATTTTGAAAAAATACCTTATGTAATACAACAAATATATCTTGGAATTCTGAAAAAGCAAATACTTACCTGTGTACACAATTACCTCACCAGCTATCCCACGTTCCGGACAAGACAACCATACTTTTTGTGGATCGAACACGTCAAATGATATTGGACTATTTGCTATCTCTTCACCATCCACATTGATATGTACTTGCCAGATTCCTACACAGTTAGAAAATTATAAATACATTCAATTCTCTTACTTATTAATCCAGCTTTTGTTTAAATTGATTTTGATTTCCGCTGTTGTGGTAATTTTAGAAGATAATAACCAAACCGATTGTTATTAATTCAATAAATAAATAAACCAACCAACAAACAATTCTTTTGAAGGTAGATTGTCAAAACATTTAAATACATCAGTGAATAGTTATATACAACCGCTGTTAAAGACAAACCTTGAAGCAAATGAGATATTGTATTTCTTTATACAAAATCGCAGCTTGGTCGTAAAAGATAGTTTTAATTTTAGTTTCTATGGCACAGTCAGATTACGCAAAGACAATTTAGATGTTGTGGTTTTAAAGATATAATTAGGAAAGATGGTATATTATCTGGGCTACCAAAATATTTAAATTGAAGAGGTTGCAAACAGAAGACAGTAGGTAAATAATCTTTCTGGTATCAAACGTATTAAATAAGACTATCAAAATTTACGATTACGGATGAATTGAATTAATGGTGTTTTACACACTGTCAAGATTCTTTGACACACACACACAGAGAGAGAGAGAGAGAGAGAGAGAGAGAGAGAGAGAGAGAGAGAGAGAGAGAGAGAGAGAGAGAGAGAGAGAGAGAGGCAATCAGTTCAGAGTTGGTTGAGAAAAAACCGAATTGCACAGAGAAAAAACTACCGACATTTGGCAACCAAAATGACAAACTTTCCCTTACTAGAGCCTGTCCGAGTGGGATTCGAACTTAGGCGATGAGAGACATTGGGATCCACAGGCGCGCGCTTTAGACCACTCAGGCACTGAGACCCCGTTAAAAGATTACGATGTAGAAAAAAAAGCAACATCAGAGACCATAAAATTTCTTGCAGTACTTGAATACTTGACATAAGGCATTGGGTATTTGTTAAGATAACATACAGTTACACATTCAACATACTAAGTTTTTACTTCCCAGCTTTAAATTACCACCCCTTACTCAGCCTTCTTGGTACCTGGAGTTTAATGGATTAGTCGATGTAGTTCCAAGCTGACAGAAGGCTTTAACGTAATTATTTTCCGAGTGACAACCCGGATTAACCTATTTAGCTCCCAATCTCTAGTTGTAGGCCTGATCAACCTATTTAGCTCCCAATCTCTAGTTGTAGGCCTGATCAACCTATTTAACTCCAAGCCTCTAGTTGTAGGCCTGATCAACCTATTTAGCTCCCAGCCTCTGTTTGTAGGCCTGATCCACCTTTTAAACTCCAAGCCTCTAGTTGTAGGCCTGATCAACATATTTAGCACACCCAGCCTCTAGTTGTAGGCCTGAAAAACCTATTTAGCACCCAGCCTCTAGTTGTAGGCCTGATTAACCTATTTAGCCACCAGCCTCCAGTTGTAGGCCTGAACAACCTATAAAGTTCCCAGCTTCAAGTTACCCAATCGACCTATTTTCCCCAATTTCGTTTGTCTTTATAAAGCCAAACGCTTATGTTTACCTACCAATAACTTTTGGTTGAAACATGCAGATGCATATATTTTCATCTCTCTCACATTCTAGTTGTTTTATATCACCGGTAGGAGATTTTGCTTCCATGGTAACGGAACCTTCGGACAGCTTAGAGGCATCTACCTACAATTTAATTACAATAAATGATTAACTTTTATCCAGGTTTACTTGCCTGTCATCATAAATTTAAGTTATTTACGAATTAAGAATTTGTAAGGTCTGTGTTAACAATCTTTGAGCGAATGCTTTATAGAATAAACTATATTTACAAGTTTCTGTATTTATTTAGTATATATGCTTGTACTTAGAAAAAGCCGATTGTTTCTCCAACTTTGACTAGAAATAAAATATGTTTAGACAAATTCTTTTACTTTTTAATTTGAATTTAATAGTTTACAAAACGGGTCGTTTTAAATAGAAAAAAATACTATAAAGAATTATTCTGGCTTTTATCAATGATTGCTTACAGTACCAAGTATATTTTGAGCAAGTTGTGGATAATGAAACGTAACAGTGAAAAACCATTTATCCATTCAGGTGTTGGACCATTCATACCTTAACGAGATTCGTGATCACAGTCATAAATTTTCTTTAGAGTCCCTTATGGTGTAGAGTGGAAAAATAAGTTCAGGAATGGTGTAGGAAATCGGAGTACCCGGAGAACTCTACCAACATTCCGCAAGTAAACTAAAAAAACTTTCGTACACTAGGATCTCTCGCAAATGGGATTCAAAATTATTTTAGGTATTAAGAGCAACGATGAAATGATAACCGTTGCTTGGCATTGAGCCCCTTCTGAAAAGAGTTGCATTGTTTAAAGTACATGTTATAACGTCTCTCTACGTCTTTAATTGAAGTATAAATTTCAAACTGTATGTGTGCTTAAGCAGACATAACCAACCTCCCACCTTTAAAAACACATCAAACATAATCAATTACGTACCTCAATTTTGTTCTGTGAGCCGACCCTACATGTCCCCGACTGTGTTAAAATCTTAATTGTAGATAAATCTGCTTTAACATAAAACTTAATCGGACATCCATTTATGACAGAGTCTGCGTAGTACACATTTAACTGAAAAAAAATTAGAAAATGTATAGCATCAAGAAATTGTGATTGACTTCCAGTGCTCTGGTGTTTGAAGTTGTGATTGACCCCCCAATGCTCTGGGCCTGGAGATGTGATACACTTACAATGCTCTGGGACCTGACATCATTTATATCTTTTAGCTGGTAGCTAGAAGAAGGTTTAAGAAACACAATACAAAACGAATAAATAATAAGATTTAAATACGAATTAGCGCCTTATGTATGGTTTGATATACTCTAGAACGAAACTGTTTTAATATTGACACATCAGTATTAGTAAATTAACAATATTTACTCAACTTGACAACCTGAATTTTATCTCGTGATGAAAACTCAGAAACGACAGTACTCCCAAAGACATGGATATATGACAACGCAGATACATTGAATGACATGAGGGTTTGAGACAGGGATATATGGCAACATAGTTACAATGACTGACACGAGGGTTTCCAACACTTACTACGTAATTTCCGGAATCGTTTGGTATAAACCTGCAGTCTATTGTTTTGTCCTTCCACGTGACTTCACAATCAACTTTGCTATGTGGACCCTGGATATCAATTTTAGTTTTTGATCTCTCAACATCTTTCTCTTCAATGTGTAGTTGGAAGGCAGTCTAAAAGATGTATTTTTAATTCAGAATCTTATATACTTTGATTATCAAACATAATTATACAAACAGTATAAAAGAGAATTAATGACAACAAGTTGTCAAAGTTTGGCTTTGTTTGATGTATTGACCTGTATTCCTGTTATCAAGTTGTTAATGTGTGTCGTTGTTGGATGTATTTACCTGTATTCCTGTTATAAAGTTGTTAAAGTGTGTCATTATTTGATCTATTTACCTGTATGCCTTTTAACAATTTGTCAAAGTGTGACATTGTTTGATATTTTTACCTGTATGCCTGTCAACAAGTTATCAAAGTGTGTCATTATTTGATCTATTTATCTGTATGCCTGTCAACAAGTTGTCAGTGTGACATTATTTGATCTATTAACCTGTATGCCTGTCAACAAGTTGTCAAAGTGTGCCATAATTTGATGTATTTACCTGTATTCCTGTCAACAAGTTGTCAAAGTGTGCCATTATTTGATGTATTTTCCTGTATTCCTGTCAACAAGTTGTCAAAATGTGATATTATTTGATCTATAAACCAGTATGCCTGTCAACAAGTTGTCAGTGTACAATTATTTGATATATTTACCTGTATTCCTGTAAACAAGTTGTCAAAGTGCATCATTATTTGATGTATTTACCTTTATTCCTGTCAACAAGTTGTCAAAGTGTGTCATTATTTTGATCTTTTAACCTGTATGCCTGTCAACAAGTTGTCAAAGTGTGCCATTATTTGATATATATACCTGTATTCCTGTCAACAAGTTGTCAAAATGTGCCATTATTTGATGTATTTACCTGTATTCCTGTCAACAAGTTGTCAAAGTGTGCCATTATTTGATCTATTTACCTGTATGCCTTTTAACAAGTTGTCAAAGTGTGCCATTATTTGATATATTTACCTGTATTTCTGTCAACAAGTTGTCAAAGTGTGTCATTATTTCATGTATTTACCTGTATTCCTGTCAACAAGTTGTCAAAGTGTGTCATTATTTGATGTATTTACCTGTATTCCTGTCAACAAGTTGTCAAAGTGTGCCATTATTTGATCTATTTACCTGTATGCCTTTTAACAAGTTGTCAAAGTGTGTCATTATTTTGATTTATTAACCTGTATGCCTGTCAACAAGTTGTCAAAGTGTGCCATTATTTGATATATTTTCCTGTATTTCTGTCAACAAGTTGTCAAAATGTGCCATTATTTGATGTATTTACCTGTATTCCCGTCAACAAGTTGTCAAAGTGTGCCATTATTTGATCTATTTATCTGTATGCCTTTTAACAAGTTGTGAAAGTGGACCATTATTTGATATATTTACCTGTATTCCTGTCAACAAGTTGACAAAGTGTGTCATTATTTCATGTATTTACCTGTATTCCTGTCAACAAGTTGTCAAAGTGTGTCATTATTTGATGTATTTACCTGTATTCCTGTCAACAAGTTGTCAAAGTGTGCCATTATTTGATCTATTTGCCTGTATTCCTGTCAACAAGTTGTCAAAGTGTGCCATTATTTGATGTATTTACCTGTATTCCTGTCAACAAGTTGTCAAAGTGTGACATTATTTGATGTATTTACCTGCATTCCTGTCAACAAGTTTTCAAAGTGTGCCATTATTTGATGTATTTACCTGTATTCCTGTCAACAAGTTGTCAAAGTGTGCCATTATTTGATGTATTTACCTGTATTCCTGTCAACAAGTTCTCAAAGTGTGTCTTTATTTGATGTATTTTCCTGTATTCCTGTCAACAATTTGTCAAAGTGTGACATTATTTGATGTATTTACCTGTATTCCTGTCAACAAGTTGTCAAAGTCTGCCATTATTTGATGTAATTACCTGTATGCCTGTCAACAAGTTGTCAAAATGTGCCATTATTTGATGTATTTACCTGTATTCCTGTCAACAAGTTGTCAAAATGTGATATTATTTGATCTATAAACCAGTATGCCTGTCAACAAGTTGTCAGTGTACAATTATTTGATATATTTACCTGTATTCCTGTCAACAAGTTGTCGAAGTGCATCATTTTTTGAGGTATATACCTTTATTCCTGTCAACAAGTTGTCAAAGTGTGTCATTATTTTGATCTATTAACCTGTATGCCTGTCAACAAGTTATCAAAGTGTGCCATTATTTGATATATTTACCTGTATTCCTGTCAACAAGTTGTCAAAATGTGCCATTATTTGATGTATTTACCTATATTCCTGTCAACAAGTTGTCAAAGTGTGCCATTATTTGATCTATTTACCTGTATGCCTTTTAACAATTGTCAAAGTGTGTCATTATTTGATATATTTATCTGTATTCCTGTCAACAAGTTGTCAAAGTGTGTCATTATTTGATGTTAATACCTGTATTCCTGTCAACAAGTTGTCAAAGTGTGTCATTATTTGATGTATTTACCTGTATTCCTGTCAACAAGTTGTCAAAGTGTGCCATTATTTGATGTATTTACCTGTATGCCTTTTAACAAGTTGTCAAAGTGTGTCATTATTTGATGTATTTTCCTGTACTCCTGTCAACAAGTTGTCAAAGTGTGTCATTATTTGATGTATTTACCTGTATTCCTGTCAACAAGTTGTCAAAGTGTGACATTATTTGATGTATTTACCTGTATTCCTGTCAACAAGTTGTCAAAGTGTGACATTATTTGATGTATTTACCTGCATTCCTGTCAACAAGTTGTCAAAGTGTGCCATTATTTGATGTATTTACCTGCATTCCTGTCAACAAGTTGTCAAAGTGTGTCATTATTTGATGTATTTACCTGTATTCCTGTCAACAAGTTGTCAAAGTGTGCCATTATTTGATGTATTTACCTATATTCCTGTCAACAAGTTGTCAAAGTTTGCCATTATTTGATGTATTTACCTGTATCCTGTCAACAAGTTGTCAAAGTGTGCCATTATTTGATATATTTACCTGTATTCCTGTCAACAAGTTTTCAAAGTGTGACATTATTTGATGTATTTACCTGCATTCCTGTCAACAAGTTGTCAAAGTGTGTCATTATTTGATGTATTTACCTGTATTCCTGTCAACAAGTTGTCAAAGTGTGACATTATTTGATGTATTTACCTGTATTCCTGTCAACAAGTTGTCAAAGTGTGTCATTATTTGATGTATTTACCTGTATTCTTGTCAACAAGTTGTCAAAGTGTGACATTATTTGATCTTTTTACCTGCATTTCTGTCAACAAGTTTTCAAAGTGTGCCATTATTTGATGTATTTACCTGTATTCCTGTCAACAAGTTGTCAAAGTGTGCCATTTTTTGATGTATTTACCTGTATTTCTGTCAACAAGTTGTCAAAGTGTGTCATTATTTGATCTATTTATCTGTATGCCTGTCAACAAGTTGTCAAAGTGTGCCATTTTTTTATGTATTTACCTGTATTCCTGTCAATAAGTTGTCAAAGTGTGCCATTATTTGATGTATTTACCTGTATTCCTGTCAATAAGTTGTCAAAGTGTGCCATTATTTGATGTATTTACCTGTATTCCTGTCAACAAGTTGTCAAAGTGTGTCATTATTTGATCTATTTATCTGTATGCCTGTCAACAAGTTGTCAAAGTGTGCCATTTTTTTATGTTTTTACCTGTATTCCTGTCAACAAGTTGTCAAAGTGTGCCATTTTTTTATGTTTTTACCTGTATTCCTGTCAACAAGTTGTCAAAGTGTGCCATTTTTTGATGTATTTACCTGTATTCCTGTCAACAAGTTGTCAAAGTGTGCCATTATTTGATGTATTTACCTGTATTCCTGTCAACAAGTTGTCAAAGTGTGTCATTATTTGATCTATTTATCTGTATGCCTGTCAACAAGTTGTCAAAGTGTGCCATTTTTTTATGTTTTTACCTGTATTCCTGTCAACAAGTTGTCAAAGTGTGCCATTTTTTTATGTTTTTACCTGTATTCCTGTCAACAAGTTTTCAAAGTGTGCCATTATTTGATGTATTTACCTGTATTCCTGTCAACAAGTTGTCAAAGTGTGACATTATTTGATCTATTTATCTGTATGCCTGTCAACAAGTTGTCAAAGTGTGCCATTATTTGATGTATTTACCTGTATTCCTGTCAACAAGTTGTCAAAGTGTGCTTTTATTTTAAGTTTCTCATTATCTGCTTTTTTAGGTTTTATGTTTTGGAATCTACTGAGGTATGTCATAACACCGAGATGATCTACGTTGGGATCAGATAACTCCTTGGCTGTTAGGACTGGTTCTATCCCTAATGATATTCCTCCATCTATGGCTGAAATTTGAAAATGCAAATAAACTTAATTCATGAACAAGTTGACATAGTTTTCGCTTAAAATGTTTTAAATAGAACATAAAAATTTAGAATAACAATGA
Organism: Tegillarca granosa; assembly: GCA_029721355.1. Taxonomy (NCBI): domain Eukaryota; kingdom Metazoa; phylum Mollusca; class Bivalvia; order Arcoida; family Arcidae; genus Tegillarca; species Tegillarca granosa. The sequence goes on along the minus strand of CM056602.1, from coordinate 30,800,643 downwards.
GAGAGAGAGAGAGAGAGAGAGAGAGAGAGAGAGAGAGAGAGAGAGAGAGAGAGAGAGAGAGAGTAAAGACAAGAGGGCATACTAAATATTTCTTTAACACTAAAACACTTATAATAATATTGATATATACATTGTATGCTTTTTTTTTTTTTTTTTTTTTTTTTTTTTTTTTTTTTTTTTTTGTCGGTGACATAAGAATATTTGATGAAGATTATATACCTTTTTGACAGTTCTCTTCATGTTGTGATCTGTCAAGGTTTGGAAATCCCGGAACGTTAGCACCCAGTGAATCTACTACAGCACAAAGGTTATAACCATCATTCCAATCCGTCTGAAAAATACGTGCAAAAGAAAAAATGCTTGAAAATTGAATTTGACTGTAGACTTGTAAAAATTGTATTTCATGTGGCTATGTCGTAATTACAACTTACTATCCCGTAATTACAACATAATTTATTTTTTGTTGGTGGCACGTGTCGGCTTCCGTACTAAACCGTATTTGTCGGTTAATGAAAATAATTTTTGTGTAGATCTACAAGACCTGTAAATAATAATACCTATAAAAACAAGAATATTCAATAACTTTTCTCTTATTAAAAAAATTACAAACCATGTTTCTAATTTTCGGAATGAAATGATTTCTTACAAAGTTATTCACAAAATGTTGGTTAATTTTGACGCAATTTTAAACGTTGATTATATCGGCGCACAAAATCTGTAAGATTTCTTTTAAAAAACATAAACCATATCAAACGTGTGGCTTTAATGCAGGTTGTCATCAAATAAAGATGCATATTGTATTATAAAATGTTTATTTTAAATTATGAAAAAACAAGATTGAAACAGAACAAACTTTCACTATATAAATCATAGCTTGCTCTGTCATTCACCAATTTAGCCAATTGCTATTTTTTATAATTTCTATTTCAAAATATGTTTCCTTGCTCTTAAAGAGCGTGACAGTGTGTTGCCTAATTAATAAAAAAAAATAACATATTTGTAGTTTATGTTATATCTATTCTAAGCCATATGTATAATTATTTAGTCATGTTGTAATTATTTATCAATTATCTGTTTTGCTATAAGTAATGTAATGCTTAATGCAAATAAAAATATTTTCTGTTCTGGCTCTTAAATACTTAATTTAGCTGATATTTCATTATAATTGTTTAGTTTATAGATTTCACTAGAACTGTTTCATATAAATTGACGCCAAAGTTTACAGTCGACTTGTTTTATCTCTCAATTTTAAAGAGCCAAATCTAACCCAGTAAATGATAACAATAATGACCACCATGAAATGTTTAAAGGGAAAATTTACTTTATTATTTTGCCTTACTGTTAAATTAGTAATCGTTGTTGTTCGCAGCTGTTTACAAATCCAATTTAATGTTGCGTAGTAACCAGGTGATTCGGATTTGACGAAATAGGACAGGTATGTCATTGCTGAAAGTTCATCTAAAGCGTCACTAGCAAAATCTTCAGGACTTATGACTCTTGGTATGTTTAAATGTTCCTTAGCAAGTACCATAGCTGTCCGACAATTCTCCACTCTAGCATTTAAAAAAAAAAGACTTTTAAAAATATGATTTTTTTATCAACATAAAAAATTACACGATCGAAAAGATTGTTGAAATATAAATAAAGAGTTTTTTTTCTAGATAAACCAGCATAATAAAGTAAAATGAAAATGAAAGATATTTAAATATTTTTTTTAAAAAATCATACCTGTTTTTGCTGTGCAATTCCCTCCAATTTGGTGAAGTACCTGGTCGTAAGTAGTCAATAAGCGCACTAAAATATATAAAATGTATATTATCGGAAATGTGTTCTATTTTTCTATTTTTGGACAACTTGTTGTATAGCATAGTATGGGTAGTCGGGACACTTAAAAAGTGTTTTAACTACAAAACTGAATAACATGTTTATGAGGTCGAACCCAGCCCAGTTTATAATCACTGAATCCTAATATTTACACATCAGGGTTTACACAATCGACTTACAGATGGTTTTTGTGGTAATGGTTAACTACAGCAAAACGATGGTGATCCTGATTTAATTATCGCATAACTTTGTCAACACTTTAGAAAGGATAGAATAGAAATATAAACGATTGATCATAAAATGCTGTGTCTGTTTGTATACAATCAATAGCTGATAAGATAATAACGCCGATTCTTATTTTAATATCCATATAATTACTTATTGTATTAATATCATATATAAAACTACTTTATCTATTGAATTGAACCTTCACATTTGACTACAACCAAAAATAAAATTATGCTATTTATAAATGTTCTCATTGTGGGATTTCCATTTCAATTTAGATGGTCACTCTGAATCCTACAATTCGCAAATTTATGATTTTAGAATAGACCCCCCAATCCACCCCCCCCCCCCCCAAACGCCCACACACCCGCTGTCCTTTCTTCAAATAAATATTTTGGTAACTTACTGCAATAAAATCCCATCATTCCAGTCGCCTGTAAAATTGTTTATTTCAAGTTCCGGTAATGCTGTTCGGAACCATTCTATCATCAATTTCTTTGGAGGTGCTTTGGTTTTCCGCGAAGAAATCTGGTATCTCATGATTAAATGCCATATTAATCCAAGTATAAGTTTAATATTGCCATTTACTATGTCTTCATTTCCTGAAAAAAATATTTTCCTCTAAATTAAGTATGGTAATCGATAATTATTCCAGCACGATAATGATCGTGTGCACCTAATTGTTCTTTAAATTACGATATTTATAAATAAATAAATAAATAAATAAATAAACTAAATATTTTACACATTTGGTAGCTGGAGGTTATTATGAGTCATATAATTATGATAGGATATGCATGATTTAAGTCCATATACAATTAAATACCGATCCATTTACCTGCATCTAATTTAAGAAACTCAGAGATCACGCTTCGTTTGTTATATCAGCAACACATCGCTGCTTATATTAATACAAAAAATCAAATTTGTTAACAAACTCGAGATGTATCAAAAAGTGGATCAAAATAAAAAAAATAATCGACAAAATATTTTTAGATGGGTAGGCCGTATCATTATCATTACAGGTCTTATATAAATGATGTTCACTAAACAATGCAAACAATGCTGAAACTGTGAATCGACCCTAAATAGTCAATACATCTTTGAGCAGATAATGAATACCAAATAGAAAATTTCAAAATGTTTATCATTTATTGTATGTTGTATGTGAGGCTTTTAGTATTTACAGTTAATTACAGAATACTTAGAGTACATACTTAGAAAACAAAAAGTTCAGTAAAACAAGTTAATAATGAAGGGTATACAATTTCATGGTAAAATATGTACTTTGAACAGGTTGTGAAACGTTATTGTTTAACATATGGGATAAAATGTGCGATCCGAGTTCGATTCCCGGCGTCGGGGGAAGGAAAAATGTTTTATTTTAATTAGTATTTTTGATACCAAAACATGATTTGATTGCATCGAAACTCTCAGGACAGACCATTTTATTATCTGAATCGCTTATTTGTTTGTTTGTTTGTCGTGTTACCTCTGTGCCGCCGTACATTTTTCCTGTAAAGGAGTTTTTTCTGCGAATAGTTATTTATCGCACTTGATTTGACCAGCAATAATTCGGTATCGTGTGTCATTGATGAGAGCATATAAAATATTTCCCCATTAGTAATTAACACTGATGTTAACTAACTTTATGACCATATTGTTGTACACAGTGCCTCTCACCGCCTAGGTTCGAATCCTGCTGAGGCAGATCATATATAGTGTGAGCAAGTTTGTCAAATCGCTTGTCAAAGGTCGGTGATACTTCGGTTTTCCCGACCATCCCAGAACTGACCATCGCGATATAAATGAAAAACATCTTGACAGGAAATTAAACACAACAATTTCTTCTACGCCCATATCAATGTAACTATTTTTGACTTAAAAGGTTAAATTTAGCCCTTAAAAATTGGATCTTTGCTTGCTGTCAACTACTTCCATTAGGTCAGTTTATTTTGACATTGTTGCCAACAATTATATAACGAAATTCCTTACATTCGGTCGTAGGTAAAATAAAACAAACAAATAAATAATAGAATTAAGTGAAGACTTAAGATCTCTCACGGTAATTTATCAATAAAGACTGCCGGGTGACATACCATGTAAGCGTGACATATTTTATATTTTGTATTAAGTTATGATAAGGTTAAATCCAATAGCGGATTATTTGTAATACGTACAAATATACCCTTAGTACAACAGACTAACAGCACTGTGTGTGTGTGTGTGTGTGTGTGTGTGTGTGTGTGTGTGTGTGTGTGTGTGTGTAGATAGGTATACTACTATAACACGTGTTTTGTTGTAAGTTCATAATCAATTTTTTGAATGTATTATTTTTAAAAATTCAAAAAGTGAAATGTGCTAGATATACTGTTAAGGTTGTGAATTTGAAAAAAGTCATATTGATGAAAGCATGCGTTTACATTTTTCATTGCTTCTTCCAGCACAGATCGTGCAATGAAAATATTGCAATTTTAATGGGGAAAAAAGATATAAAAAGAAAAAGGGAGAATGTCTACCCGGCCTTAAAAGGTATAACACTATATATTTAAGACTTTTTTAGATTGATAGTACCAGGGTATGTGCATGTATTCTGGATAACATAGGATAATGGTTATCTTAATAATGAGACAAATACGAATAATGGCTATTTATTGCATTTTTGTTCAACCAAATCATTTTCATGCAATAAAAGTATGGTAAGTATTACTATACATAAAAATTTTCAAGTTTGCCTAGTTGAAGCGGAGATTACACTTATATATTATTTATACATATATACAACAGAACGCCAACCCTTATCGTTTAGTTTTTAAGTATACTGTAAGTGGGTACATAATTCATATCATAAAGACGTTGTTGAAAATGTTATAAATCTAGTTAACATGTGTTTGCTATCTTATGACATATTTTACCTGTATTTACACACCTTTAATATTTAAATTAGATCAATACATACCGATATTAACCAGCTTTACATTGTCTTCAGTTATGGCCTTACAAGCTATGGATACATTCTGAATTTTCTGGATCTTCTTAGTTGGTTTTTCTGTAATTTTTCCGATCTTTTTTAACTGCAAACATTCAACTAAAGCCACCAAATTGACACCATCACTAAAATCTGTCTCGATATTTTGAATTGATTTACCCGATACACTTAAATGTTCGTTTATCCAATTTGTGAACGTTTTTTGTTGAATTGCTATCCATTCATTTCCGAGTGGTGTGGTGCCGTTAGGTAGATTCTTGTTTTCATTAGCTCCAGATTCATTCATTTTCGGTTATTTTCTTAATGGGTCACATGTGTTTACTTTCGTGTGCATACAGGTAGGAAATGAATTAATCCGTTATCTAACAAAGGGAAGTAACTCGTTCACTCTTTTTCAAAGTCTGCATCGATAAAGTATTCCGGATCCTATAAATCAACTTTAACTCGTTGATAAGCTGGCGATTATCGGAAATTACATCATTTTAAGAAAATTTAAGACAGGTCATTTTTGATAAATACACTTGTTTTAACGAGATAAAACATGTACATTGACATATGTAGTTTATCGGATAGTCAAACATCTCTGATGAAGTAAGCTAACTTGATTTTTTTAGGAAATGATTTTTTGTACACTCCACTAAAATTATCATGAATTTCGATTGAAATGGCCTAAAATGATGAGATCGAGCCATTATAAACATTTCTGAGTGAACAAAATTTTCCAAAATTGTAAGACAATTAAATGGATATGGGTTACAAAGGAAGTTTTACCGATTTTTCTCTGATTAAACATTACATAGAGTCACTGTCTTTATTATAACAAAGTGTACACACCACATCCTCATACCAGAGTGTTCAAGTAAAACGTCAGAATTGATATCATACCTAAGCTCTACAAACAAATACCGTAGTTTCTTTTTACCATGTCGTTGTTAGTTTTTATACCTGCACCGTGTCGCCTAACGGAAGAATTTTTAAAGGATTTTAAAGGTACAGCTGTTTTATACTAAAAACTAATACCCGGGTTTCCCAGGCAACTGTTACTGCACGTGACAACTTACTGTTCACGTCGCATAAAATTTTACATAGTTGTTATGAGATCAACCGATTTGATTCTTTTTACCATGTCTGACGTTGTAGTTCAGTGTTAGACCTACTCCGAGACGTCTAACAGAAGGTTTTTTAAAGTACAACTGAATTATTCTAAAATCAGGCAAATGTCACTGCACGTGACGGCTAACTGATGACGTCACATTAACTTTTACATAATTACCATATGATCAACCAATTTGGTTCGAGCTTTGAACAATAGCGAACTGGCCAAGCAGATGGTTTAATATGCTATTTCATCAAATAAAATATTTAAAAGGAATTGCAAAAAATGCTTAGAATTAGGTTCCACTGCTCATTTCAGACTTTGCAAAACAGATTATGTCATGATACTGACATTGAGGCCGAACACCTGTATCGTTTTAGCATGAAGTGTTAAGTTGTATTCAGAATTTTTAGAAATTTTATGAGTTCTAAATCTCCATGTAAATATAGCTGTGATTGACATGTCTTAGATACTATTTTGCTTGTTTAGAAAAAATAATTTTTCATTAATTCTGATTTAATAATAAATTTCTATCCATTTTTACTATGAAATAATCAGATATATTAAAGCTTCAATTTAATATTTACTTCTAAATATTTTATTATTTTGATCTTAATTTGAATCTCAAATCTCCAATGCTTTTTGATATAAATGAAATATGTTATTTTTATTATAAACGAAACTTGAAACAAGAAAATCTAATTCTTTATTTTAAATCAATTTTTACTTCATTACAAATGCCAAAAAATTAAAATACATGTATTTGTAAAGGCATATTTTAAGATTTCTTATTCCGGTAACCGTTGACGCCCATACCCATACTTTCAAAATTTGTCTTATAGATATTTTAAAACATTATTTTATTTTTGGGTTGTAATGTTGTTTAACGTCGCATCAACAATTCTTTAGCTATTCACGACGAGAAAAAGATTATTAATCTCTATCAATCTATATGATCTAAGAACAAGTTCTGGTATGCGAGATATGTCTACTTATGCCTCGATGTACTCAAGGTGGATTTTATTTATTAATTAATTAATTTATTTTTTTTATTTATTATTTATTTATTTATTTATTTATTTACACAATGTATTTATTTTTATTTATTTATTTATTTATCTATTTATTTATTTTTATATATTTACATGTATTATTTTTATTTATTTATTTATTTATTTATTTATTTATTTATTATTTATTTATTTATTTATTTTAGGTGCCTATCTACCGAGACTGTATGCCACAGGTAGGCATACCAGTCCCAAGGCAACATTATTTAGCATCAAGTGAACCTGTCGATACTCTGTCCTCCTAATGCCAAGCGCCAGAATAGAAAACAGTATCTCAATTTTTTGTTTTAAGTATGATCCGGTCGGGGTTCGAACCATCGACCTCCAGCTCTCAAAGCGAACGCTCTTCTATTAAACATGGTCTGGATCTTGAAAATAGGTTAAAGAATCAGGTCTTATTTTTGTAATGAAAAGACTGAGTTTGTCAAGTGGTTGTAAGACGTTAATTTACAAACACAATTAAGGTGTGTCAATTTGTGAAAATGGTTCTATCAATTTTCATTTATTTTGGTTTATCAAGTATAATTCGATGTCATTTATTAGTGTTAATTTTGGCCTATACACTAGCACATGTATGGTCAACCTCAACACGCATCGGAAAAAATAGGGTAATATTTTAACCTACGGACAAGATAAATTAACTAGAATGACATGAAATGCATCTCGATGCAAAAACTACATTTGTAGTTGAAAAGGAGTTTTTATGTTGCGTTTTTGAAATGCACTTTACTAACTTAAAAAGCTGTCTTTTCTTGATAACAACCGCGAGTACGAATTACTAGAAATGATAACCATATTTTATGAAAGAAAACATTTCCAATCATTATAATTTAAGTATTAGATAGTTCATTAAATTAATAAATTAAATGTTCCCGCGTGTGCTATGTCAAAATAACTATTTTTACAAAATGCACTTCACGTACATGGTGTCCAATGTGCTTACGACAGCGTCCACACACACACACACACACACACACACACACACACACACACACACACTATCATTTATAATTGTAATGTATATACCTCATTGGAAACCATTCGTGTTGATATTTCTTTCGCTAAAAAGGATAACATGTTATTTACTACATTCGAGGCAATTTAGAAAAAACAAATCTTAACGATTGATAAAAATGACAAGAGAAGAAAAAGGCAAACGCAACTTCCAATTTAAACGCCAACAATCCGCGCGCGTGTGTATATGTGCGCGTGTGTGTAAAGGTAATCCATCCAGAACGGTGTCTGAGCACCCACTTATCGTGCGCTATAATCAAAGTGTAACAAGAAGACTACAAATATAGGCCACATATAACTTATTACTTTGTAAGTTTGTCAGTAAGATTGCGGGACTGTATGTTGTAATATTTTTCTGCTTACTTCGTTTTTTACAATTTCAGAAATAGCTCGACTTGGCGCTTGTATTTTAGCTAACGTCTTCATTGCCATTAAAAGTATTGCCATTTCGTTAGTTGTAATTTAGAATGCTTAAAGGTATTTGCGATTAATTTTTATTGAATTGATGTTTTATTATTATTATTATTATTATTATTTTTATTATTATTATTATTATTATATCAAGGTGGTTGTTTCTTTCTTCGGTGAGTGAATTGACAATTTCCTCACATGAAAGATCTGATCCAAGCGGGACAATTGTAGGTACTATGCTTTACTGGGCCACTTATGTCACAGCTTATGACAGGAATGCTTTGATAAGTGTAAAATCTGATAAAAGAGTTGGTAAAGTGCTCGCTCCGTAAGTGGGAGGTAGGTCATTGGTTCTAACCCCGACCGGGTCTGACCAAGACTTCCAAGACTGTTCTTTCGCCAAGCACTCGGCATTATGAAATGAAAGTCACGATTCTTTCGGATGGGAAATTAAACGAGGTCACGTGTCACAGTAGGCGTGGGACGATAAAGAACTCTGCTGTATAATGCCATCAGCGCAACACACAGGCAAAATTTCTGCACTTTCTCCTATATAAGGGAAATATTCTTGACTTGGACGTTAAACACCATTAGTCAACTCAACTCAACTCAAAACAGAGATTGTCTTTTAGTAGGAATGGGCAAATATCCTGTTTTACAAATTAATGAGCCAATTAAACAATAAATTAATGTTGCAAATAAAATTTTATTTATTATAGCTATATTAATTACAATTGAAAAAATAACATTATGAAGCGAGTTTCTAAGCTAAGAAAAACACCACATAGCATTGATAACAATGGAAATGCTAAACATTGCAGATAGGACGTTAGTTTAAACATATTTTATTCATCATATTCAACAATTATATGTTGAAAAGCAAACAATATGAAATATACATGTTACAAATGGGATTCAGTAACAAGTGTTGAACACTTATGAAAACTGATATAAATTAACTTTTCAAATGTGCACTTCAAATAGAACAGATTCCAAACAGAACACCGTTAACAAAAAAAAAAATACAGATATATATAAATTTCATGATTGTATGTCTTAGATAAAAAGAATGTATCACTACATGTGGTGCCAGATAGTGAAATCTGATCAACCAGAGTTCTGGACCAGATATATTAGAACGAGGGTTGAGATCTGACACCATAAGTAGTGATTGATTCTATTTCTTGCACCACAAAATATACAAGTTCTATCAAAAATCAACATATGATGCAAGTGGCGTGTGAATACACAAGACAGAAACAAGCGTGGCGCCATAATTCATATTAACATTTAGTCATATAAAAATTATTGTAATTTAAAATAAACTTGTTATTGATTGAGAAAAAGGTTTTAAAAGTTCTTAGATTATAAGTTTAAACTGCAGTATTACCTATTCCGTTTATTTGTTTGTGCGGAAGTATGCAAGATTCTTGGGTTATGAATCGGTTCTCTAAATATCGATACACCTGTGGTTTCATTAAAAAAAATCGTCGTTGGAAAAAGAACGTGTGAGCTATTTTGTACAGGTGGGGGTGCAAGATTGAAATATCTTGCACCGCTCTTTATATGGAATTTTCTATCTGGGGTGCAAGAAAGGACGTTCTAATTGGGACTGACATTGGTTAAATACAAGGACTTGGATCGAAATTGAACTAAACTATTGTCATAGTCCATGCATGAATTAGAGTTAATTATAGAAGGACATTCTGTGTCCGTTCTCGATGTTTTCTTTACATTGCGTCTACAGCAAAATATTATTGTAAGGATAAATTGAAACCCAAGCTTAAATTTCCGATTCGTCATCACATACAGTATCGGATTAAGAGAGCTGTTCAAATGTGCTAGCTGGATGACCACTACGTACAAAATTTTTGACCACTTGTCTTGGTAGTCTATCAAAATAACCAAGGCGTAAGGCGTCCACGAAATCAGAAACACGCAAAATATGATAAACAATGTTTTAGTAAGCTGAAATTCGTTTTTCTGACGCCTCTGCATTCCATGGCGGAAAGTCGAACTTTGACATATTCCGTTAAGCTGTGCCCGTGAACGTTTGACATATAACAAAATCCGGACATAACAAAAGCATACTATTGTTAAAGGGATGATTATCCCAAATGCACAAAAGAATAATGTATATGATATATTAGCTAGACGGTCATAGCTACAAGCCATCGTCTTAAGATCAAAGGTATGCCCTCCCCATCCGTAAAGGTTGGGCAACTCCAAGGCAACACATATGACCCATATGCAAACACAGAGAGCAAAGGTTTTCCACGGCGAATAAATCTTATTATAGTGTATATTTCTGCATATCGCTATATACCTGTAATAGAAATAATGACAAGAATTAGTGTATATACAGAAATTGTAAATAAAAATCAAAGATCGTGTTGCAGTTAGGTACAAAAAGGGGAATTCATGAGCGTTCCAATTAGCTTGTGACTTCTTGATACCTTGATACTTCTATTATGTAAAATATTGATAGTCCTAATTTGTAAAATTCCTCATTGATTAGGAAAAGAGTTTGATAATATTACAATTGCATGTCATATCATAATTGCTTTAAAAACGGGTTTCAAATTATAAACTTTCCTTTGCTCGATGGCGACGTTTTAGAGCATCGTACTTTTTCCAATATTGACGGGGTTTTTTAACTCCAGAAATCTTCTAATAACTACGGTATTGTTATCAAAACGATATCATTGTCACAAGATTAGAAAGTAATTTCGTAGATTTTGTAAAATAAAAAAAAGCTTCTGATTAAATTCAGTGTTATTTCTTGTTGTAATTATACCGAACATGGAATCTCACATCCATACTTTTGTGGCGATCTTTTCTCAAATTTTATAAAATTGTCGAGAATGTTTGTTTTAGCTTGCTTATGGAAATGTTTCAAAATTATTTAATATAGACAGTACAGGAAAATGTTTTAAAAAAGATAACACCTTTAGTTGAAATAACACATACAACCATCTCTCCCGTTGCACAATGACTGCTACGTTGGAGAGTCTCTATAACGGACATGCTCTAACGCTCTAGGTTGCTGGGTGAATCCTGATTACTATCCCCTTGATTGGACTTGTTCAAACAATGTTTCTTAAATAGCTTTTTAAATTATGAATTTGGTTGAATAAAGAATTTGGAGTTAGCATTCACATTACGAATAAGAAAAAGAGTGTTTGCGTGGATAATACAATATAGGTACCCTTTTGATAAAATTCTGCTGTCGTAACCGAGTGTGCGTCTGGTAAATTCGATAATATCTATAAAAATACTGTGTATCAGTCATTTTTGTTTATCATTTATGTTTCAAAGTTATAAATGCCAGAAAAAATGGCTATTGTTCTGACAAAATAATTACGCGATTTTAAAGAAAATTTTGCTTAAAACTAAATCTGATTACTTTGTTTAATCTTGAGCTACTATTATTGATATTTAGCAAGTTAAAAGTTTCTGCCTACATATCAGAGTTCAAAATCACGTTAAAAAGCACAATTTGAAGTCACTGAAAAGTTTTACGAATCTTTTTAATTATCATTATATATTAGAAGAGGCATGTTCAACAGTGTGTACATGTACGCTTTCGCTTTGACGAGCATACCGTTCAACAGCGAGTGCTTTCACTATCGTACATCAAGATTCAAGATGGTTTCCCGAAAACTAAGAAATAAGAATTTTTTTTATATATATATAAATTTTGAAACCATCATGCATTTGAATAAACATTTTAGAAGTTTGCTTTACATATGGCGATTTTAAATGTATAATTTTGACCCCTTACAACTGAATTATACGTTCGAATTTATCAGAAACTGCTCGAAATGTGCACAAATCTTAACGTACGAAACATAATAACATCATAAGATATAAAGGGAAATCTTGTTAACACGCATTTTAAAATTAGTTACATTCCAGTTTTAAAGATCATTCGGTTTATTAAGATAGAGAAAATAGCGTGAAATCTAAGTCAGAAACAGCTGAAAAATCAAAACACTTTATCAAAACTATAAGCCTTGAAAAGCTTGGTTTTAGTTTGTTTACTAAATGTTTGCGCATTCGCTATGCAAGTGATTAAAATTTTAGTTTGCACTGTAAACAAATTTTATTTTAACCTTTATAAGAAAATTCTATAAAGATCTATTCACAAAGGAATTGATAAATCTGTCTTTTAATTTTTTACTTTTTCTTTACATGTACACACAAAGCGAAAATGATGATGTATTTTTCTTTTTTTTTTCTTTTTTACAAAATCATTTTGTCCTAATGGATATTACCATTGTTTAAGATATAAGGGTCGAAAAAAGAAGAAAAATGTTTAAAAGTGAATTCATGCTTGCTACCAGAATAATTTATTACACAAAAAAATGTACGTAGAATTAATTAGAAATCCCATCAAAGCAAACTGATTAAGTTGATGAGTCACAATGATGATGAACAATAATTGAAAAAAATACTCCTTTGAAAGTTTTCTCACGAGGATTTCTCTTGACAAAATATGACGGGTTAATCTCCAGTAAAGCTCTGTTGAGCTTTATTCTAAATTGCTGGGATTAATATAGTTGTATCCGATGTTCAGTACATGTAATTAGATCACCTGGATTTACATTTTGTTTTGAATGGTCTTAGAAAATGAAAAAAATATAAACTAAACTTTGTCTAAGTATGCTCGAACTGACATCAGTGTTTACAGAAAAAACTGAAAATTTGTTTTATAAAATTGTTAATTTTCCAGCCTGTTATCTAGTCATTGTCCTGCTGGAACAACACAATTTAACATGGAGATTAATTTTTATTTCCTGTAACTGTCTTACAAGTGATGTATAGTATGTGTCATGGCTTGTTTGTCGCTTTTGGAAATAATCTACCATCAAAATACCATCAGCATCGAGGAAAACAGGGGCCATAATCTTTTTCAGCTGTGCCTTCTTCGGTGGGGTTGAACCGAGGTGTTTCCATTGTTAGCCTTTTTTTTTTTTGGCCTCTGGTGTGAAATGATGGAACCACGTTTTCCTATAAGTAACAAATGTCTGAAGAAAGATTGACCTGCTTCTAAAAATAAGATTAGGACGCGACAAAATGCGTCTGATGTGCTTTTTGAATGACTGTAAGAAGTCTTGGTAACCATCAGGCTGGATCCTTTCTCATTGCAAGATTCTCGGTCAGAATAGAATTTACCTTTTTCTGTGAAATGCAAATATACTAGCTATTTATATTTTTTTAACACGCATGCCAATCATAAAAATATCGTGGATTTTTATTCATCATTTCTGGGATTGCAACAGTTACGGGCCTTTCAGGACGGGGGTCATTTTTAAGTTCTGACATCCATTGCATTACGCATATTCCCTTGTGTTTATACCCTATCAGTATGGATACTAGTACCCCCTAGATGCTCAACTGCTTTTTACTGATCAATGTTGCAAAAGTCACCTGCCTTGTTTACTTTCGAGTGCTACCTCATTGATATAAACTGACAAAATGACACCAATTGTTAGGTACATGGCTTTAAACATTCGGAGAAAAGTAGGACTAAAAAGATGTAAAATAAAATATGTATAAGCTATTCTGATGTACACCAGGGTACACGTATCGTCCGATATGTTTTAGTCATCAAAAAATGTTTTTATCCAACCATTTCTTAGTAATTCGCGCGCGCGCGCGTGTGTGTATGTTTTTTTTCTATCGTTAAGTTTTATTATTTCAGTTTAAAAGGTAACACTTATTTCAGTTCTGGTTTTACCTATTCATTGCAATCGCTGCTATGTTCCACATTGACGATGTACAGCTGGCTAGGCAAAAAGCGGCAACAACATGACATAGGACTATATGTTGTATGAAAAACTTAGGGCCGGATACAACACCTAAAATAAATAAATTAATGCATAAATAGGTTATAATGGATGAAAAAAAATCAAAAACGATAGCGATTTTTTTATCATAATATATGTATTTTGTCACAGATTGGTTAATCATTAACAAAACACTAAAATAGTATTGAATAAATAAATTAGTAAATAAATAAACAAAAAAATTAATAGATGTTTTATTAATTTTAAAAATATTTCAATATAATGAATGTGCCATATTTTTTTAAATAATTGTGCTGAACTATTTCAGGTGTAGTGACTAGTACAAAATGATTTCAATAGGCTATTATATATTTCCAATTCCATATTTCTAAAATTCATTCTGTATTATTATTATTATTATTATTATTATTATTATTATTATTATTGTCATATACCACTTTTTGAATGTATTTTTATGATTAAATTCAAAAAGTGGTATATGACATTATTATTATCATTATTATTATTATTATTATTATTATTATTATTATTATTATTATTATTATTATTTTATTATAGTTTACAATAACAATAAATAAATACTCAAGTTGCCTTCTTTGAACTGCAAGTACGTGCATTAAGGTCAAGGTTTGGATGTTACGAAAGCAATTTGAATCTTAAATTATTTGATTCACTGGCAAATTTTTAACCCATAGACTCGATATTATTAGTTTGTATGCACAATTCCATGTGATGTGCTAGTTTGTACATTTGATCCGAGTCAATTTTGTACTAGTGAGCTAATGTTATTCTTTAAGTATTAGCACGTGTCACCAATGTTAGAAGATCATAATCCAGTCCATATTCAAGTGGGAGAATTCTTTTAAAAAACGGAAACTAACACTAACAATTCCAACAATCAAAGAAAAGAAGAAAATCATTACACATACCTATTATACTGAACGGATCAACTATCGCCGAAACAAACAAGTCAGCCAATGACAGATTGACAATAAACATATGACCAGTGGTTCGTAACGGCTTATAAACAATAACGGCAAGAATCACCTACAAAGTAAAAAAAATTATAGGTGGTGAAATTATACTAGTATATGTCTGAAACAAAGCCGCCACAGAACGAAGATGACATGCACTCAAGTGATTACCCAGCGTGTCACGTGATAAACGACACAGAACGTTCATGCTTAAAGCGTTAACGTATTGTTTTCAGTACTTTATTAACTAAATTAATTAATTCTCAAAAAAAAAATAAAAAAATAAAAAAATAAAAAAAACGCTACAGAAAAGTGCGTATTGGTTAATCTTTTTATAGCGTTAATGTACCGATTTCCCGGAGTAACGTTATTTTTACAAGGAGAATAATAAAATTCCCGCACAAAAGCTATCGGATAGTACGTTATCGTTAATCTCATCTAAGCGTTTGTATACCGATTTTCTAGAGTAACATCGATTTGTACGATAGAAATGATAAATTTCCACACAAACACTTCCAGAAAGCAAGTATTGATTAAACTTTTTTAAACGTTAACTTACGATTTCAAGGAGTACCGTCATTTTTTACGACGGAAATAATACAGCATGGTGACATAAGTTTTTCGTTTTCCGCCATTTTGAATTCACCTGAAAAAAAATTGACTGGATATAGTTTAAAGACTTATCCTGTTATTCTGTATATGTATACTTTAATATTTGGTGATATAGCCCTTTGACCTAATTACTCTCTGTAATCGTCTGGGAATGAATGAATATAGGTTCTGGATGTAATTAAGACTTCGAGATCTCCAGGTGTGAAGCAAAACGGCTTTGAGGTCGTCGGCATGCCGGAAAGTTTGAAGTTGTTTTTTCACGTGATTTTTCATGACAAGCCAGATATTTTCGATTATATTCAAATCCGGAGACTGAGCAGGCCAGGGTAGACGGAATTAAATTTCTCTCCTTAAAGGCTTTTATAGCACGAGAGGTGTGACGTGGGGCATAAATATTATCATCCTGGAATAAGTATGGTCTGTTTGGAAAATGCTTCATTACAACCTGCCATAAATTATCATCGAGTGTCTCAATATACTTCTCACTATTCATGTTACCATTTATAAATGTCAAAGTTCCAACATCATAAAATGTAACACATCCCCAAACCATAACAGAAACACGTTGACCCCTGTATTGCTGAATATGGCCGATGCATTCCGGAAGGTAGGCTTCATTTTTTTTCCTCCAAATTTTTATAAGTCCATCTCCGCCAACAATTACCTTCATTTTATCCGAAAAAAAATACATTTTTCCAATTATTGTTAACTGTCCATCTTAATCTGTTTCTACATCAATGAACACGTCGCACCCTGTTAACCCGTCGGACCCCCAATTTTTTACGAATGGAGCGTTTTCTCAGACCATTAGCGTGCAAAACCCGCTGAATGGTTCTTTTACATACATTCACTGTACTCACATTATTAAAACTGTTAGTAATATCAAGTAGTGTAGACGTACGATCCTCCTGAAGTACCCGTTCCAGCCGTCTAACATTCCTTTCATCCATTTTTCTAGGCCTCCCACTTCTTGGCATATTTTCTGAAGTCGGACGCTGTCCGTGACGTTTTAAAAATTTTAACACTGTTCAATAATTAATTCCTAAAAATTCTGCAATCTGTTTTTTTTTTTTGAAAGGCCAGCGTTAAGTAGCTGAATAATATTTTTTGTCATCTCGGATGACATTTCCTTGGCCATTGTTTACAAACTGTCACTTCACTGAAGAAAGCAGACGTGACTTGAATTTCCGGTTGATAATTAGGTCAGTGGGTGCCGTAGTTACTATAAAAAACGCCCAACTTTTATTTTTCATAAAACTCCGTAAATTTTGAATTTTTATAAAATCAAAGTGAAAAAATAAAATTCAAAATGGCGGAAAACGGAAAAACTTATGTCACCATGCTGTAAAATTTCCACACAAACGCTATCGGACAGCTCGTATTAGTTAATCTCATTCAAGCGTTTGATAACGGATTTCCAGGAGTAACGTCATTTTTATGACGGAAATAATAAAATTCCAGAACAAACGCTATGGGACAGCTAGTTATAGTTAATCTTAGTAGAGCTTTTATGAACCGATTTAAAAAAAAAAAAATTAATTAATTATTTTTTAATTAACGTCTTTTTAACGACGGAATTGATTGTTTTTCTTTTCTTTTATTTTCTTGTATTTATCTGTTTATTTATTCATTTATTTTTATTTATTTGTTTGTTTATATATATATATATATATATATATATATATATATATATATATATATATATATATATATATATATATATATATATATATATATATATAAAATTTTTCTTTTTTTTTTTTTTTTTTTTTTTTTTTTTTTTTGCACAAACGCTTTTAAACACCACGTATTGGTTAATCTTATTGATTCAAAACAGGTTCATCGAATGCTTCTGAGGTCATTATGAGTACATAAAAGAAAGCGTAAAAGCTACTTTGTTTAAGTTCCATCGGTTATCTATGTGATAAGTAAACATCTTGTGATTATAAAGAAAGGCTTATCACGTCCGTGTTGTAATAAATAAGATTTTTTAATCAGAAGGATTTCTTTTGATAACAAGATTTCCGAGAAAAAAAGAAGAATTTCTTCTCGTTGAAATGACGCAGAAGAACTTATTAGAGATAATATTTTTATGGTCGTTGTTACTTTGAAAATAAAACGTGGTCATTAACTTTCGAACAAGTAAATAAATTTAACGTATTAAGACGAGTATAGTTTTGATTACAAATTTTACGGAGTGATGGTGTCATATACAAGATTATGAAATTTTATATTTATATAATTTTGTCTATGATAATACTATTGGTGAAGTTTATTCTACTTATTTCAGTGGTACGCTGTATTAAAGATATCAATACTAATCAAAAGAAAAAATTCAAATTCAAATTCAGTCAAACAATCCCTAATATCCAGTAAAATTAAATGAAAACGCGTATTACTTCAGTCATACGTTATATGTATGGTTGATATTATATTTACAATCTAATAATCACTGCCTAGATTACCCTTTTACGACTGACTGACGTTATTTTTTGATGAACAGTTAAAGCGTAAATAGTTCCGAATGGCGTAGAAATATCTGATTATTTGCAAAACCAGCAAATAGTCCCAGTTGATATTTCCATTTCCTTATCTTCCATTCAGTCTGGTCTACTTACGAATTCATCATTCGCGAATTGTAATGTTACTTTAAACATTAATAATTAATTTTTACCTTTTTAAAATCATATTTAACATGGACAATTTTAGGTGGGCGTGGCCAAACTGAAAATTTTAAAAAATGCATTTGACAAGAAAAATAAAATGAAACCAAAATTGGTTTTTTTTTATTCTTTTATTTTATGAATGGACATGATTGTAAATATAAGGATTCACGGTTTATGATTGATTTGCCCCATTGTCTACTTTAACAGTTCATACCTTGATGACCGATTCAAAAACAGATGTCAATCCTTAAATAATACGGAGCCATCAGTTATTATTTTTGATATTTTGTATTATCTCCGGTATGATATGATAGATAATCAGTAACTATAAGATATGTATTCTTTTATCTTTCTCCATTCCACAACGCTCTCGGTGGTTCAGTGGTACAGCGTCCGCTTCCATAGCAGGAAGTCGGGCAGGGGGTCAAACCCACAATACTTATAAATTTGAGTTACTTGTAATCCTTCTTTGATCGGCGCTCAGCAATAAGAGACAGAGTATTGACTTTTTCACCCATTGCCAGGATAATGTTTCTGTGAGTGGTTTTGCTTATCTGCGGCATACTGACTCGGTGAGCTAGCATCTTATCAAAAAGTAGCCCTGAGTGCGCGTTTGTACAAAAAAGTGTTTAGCACATCTCATGAATACATGAACTTGTTCTTAGATAAATTTTCGTATTGTAAATGTTTGAATTTTCGAATACAAAATTCAAAAGATTTTCAATATGATAAAATCCTTAAAACAAATTACCTTTTTCTGGTCGCTTTAGCTGAAAATCTGATGATGCGACGTTGAACAACATAACGACTAACAGAAATCTTCATTTTGCCCTATTATCTATCTATCTATCTATCTATTTCTCTTTACGCATGCGCCAACATGTAGTCGTGTAAAATCAGTAGAGACCAAAATGTAAAATTTTTTTTATTTAATGAGGTAATGTTCTGAGTGAAATTTGTTCGGAATGTACATAACAGTTGCTAGGAACCAGATGTTGAATATGGAGTAGAAATATAGACTGTAAGTCTGAAATGATAAAATTTTATTTTGTTAAATACTAGTAGATATATAATGTGAATACTAGTGAATACTAGTCAGTAATACTAATAGCTACAGGTACGACAGGTACTCGTAATCGGGTTGAATGTTTATAATATGTATGTGTATATGTTCTATTCTCAATGTAAATAGAAACACTGAGAAAGAGTCAGTACAGTGATATGAAAACAAAAGTCTTATTATGTCTGATAGTGATAATGTTGATGATGTTGATGATGTTGGCGAAATAAAACAAGTTCACAAAAGACAGCGTAGATTCACTAATATCGAACTTCACAATAACAGTGTAACTGACATCATGGAATCACAAAACATATCTTATTCCCTGTCTCAACCCGAACTCGAAAAAATTGCAGTCTTAATGAAAGATTTGCTAATACACGATTTAACAAGCTCTATTGCTACTCAAGTAAATCAGATTGTTGAATCTAAGTTTTCAGACGTAATGGATAGATTCAACCGAATAGAACTTGAGAACAAGATGCTTCGGTCCGAGAACGAACATTTGAAATCCGAGATAGATCAATTGGAACAGTACAGCAGACGTAATGCTATACGTATTGCCGGTATTTCCGAGAGGAAGGACGAGGTGACCAATGATATTGTCCTAGATATCGCCAAGCGAGCTAAAATCGATATAAACATTACTGATATCGACCGATCTCATAGAGTTGGACCTCCAGAGGAAACCAAACACCGACAAATAATAGTAAAATTTACTAACTACCGAGCCAAACACAAAATCATGAAGGCAAGGAAATATTTTAAAAAATCCGGTGATACTATCTTACAGAATGTATACGTCAATGAAGATTTGACCAAAGCAAAATCTTAGTCTCTATCGAGCCGTCAGAAATTGTGAAAAATAACCAGTTTAAAAAATGTTGGACGTGGGATGGAAAAGTCTTTGCCACCGACCATCAAGATAGAAAAATACGTATTGATTCCGTCAAAGATCTCGAATTAAGTTACCCACCGACCTCGACCACCCAACCCACTATACAAACGTCATCACGATCTAGATCCAACTATATGACTCTGTCGCACGCTGATGCCTTATCTGCAGTGTCGCAAATGAATATTACAACCCCGAAGACTGTAAACTAAATTATAAATCATAAACATTGACAATTAATACATTTATTGAATTTATATATTTCAACCTAGAAAAAATGTGATATATCGATTATACTACAAACTTGTATTTATAATTTAAAGTTTTGTATATCTGTTATTACTACATATCGCACTCAGTGCAACCTCAACATCTCACTGAACCCTTTATGGTTTCCCATCATCTATTATTTAAAACCATAGTTTTCACTTTGTACATACGTTTTTTGTTTTGTTACTTTAATTTTTTCGTGTTTTATTTTTTCATAATAACTATTACATTCCACAACATAGCATATCTTACCTTGAATCTGACCTATCCTGTGATGTCGCATTTGAAATTCACTGATGGTATAACATAATGCCTGTTGAGATTTGTATATACATCGCAAGAATAGGTCTCTTCTATAATACAACTTATAGTGGTTTTGTAAGTAAACATTTGAAAGTACACCGAATATGTCACAATGTATTATTATTACTATGCTTTATGTTTTCTGGATTTTTTTGCTTCTTATTATACTCCATATTATACACGGATATCAAATGTGCAACATTAATAGTTTTGTTTATGCAATTTGAACTTGATATGTATATATTTGTTAATCAACATTGTACTGTTTGTAATTGTAATCTACGTGGTTCACACTTTTCTACACTTAAATTTTTCGGTCACTTTGTACATAAACGCACGCAGCACCTAAATATACTATCACACTGTCTCATTCTATGGCTTACTAATATTATATACCTCTCGGGAGATATAGAGACAAACCCCGGTCCCTCTTGTCACGATTCATCCAGCTCATCTATATCCTCCTGAGTTATCCTCAAATGCATCAAATGGTCATAACGCATTCTCAGTTATACACATGAACGTGCAAAGCTTTCTTCCAAAAAAACTCCAACTTTTCTGTGAATTCTCTTCTTTTGATATCATAGCTTTAACAGAAACATGGCTTAATGCTGATATCACCGATC
The DNA here is from genome assembly GCA_029721355.1 of Tegillarca granosa. NCBI lineage: Eukaryota > Metazoa > Mollusca > Bivalvia > Arcoida > Arcidae > Tegillarca > Tegillarca granosa. Next base: position 30,778,792 of record CM056602.1, on the reverse strand, counting down.
ATGACCTCACACTTGAAAATTACAAAACTCCATACAGAGCTGACCGCATTACACAAACAACTGGCGGTGGTATATTGGTCTACGTCAGAGATTCATATTACTCATATAGACGACATGACTTAGAAATTCCAAACATAGAAAGTTTATGGATTGAAATTACTATTCGAGACAAACTTCTTCTTTTCGGTACCTTCTATAGACCACCAAATTCTACTTTGGAGTTTTGGTACAAACTCGAAACAGCACTTGACTTGGCAATTGACTCTAGACCTGACATACTACTAATCACTGGTGACTTCAACGAAGATCAACTAAAACCCTCATGCAACAAAATAAGAAATATATGCACAACTAATGGACTGACACAACTTATAACTGAACCTACCCACGTATGGGACGACTCTTCATCCTTACTGGATCTGATTCTTATAAATGATGATACTCTTGTCGTAAAATCCGAGGTTTGTGAATACTTCCTTGAAAACCAACACCGATATCACTGCCCAGTCTCTACTTACTTACAACTACCTAAATTACATTCTGAATATTTCACTAGACGTATATGGTATTACGATCGAGCAAATATAGACATGTACCAACATATTCTAGAAGAATACAACTGGGATAATGATTTCCACAATAACATAAATATCATGACAGAAAATATCACAAACACAATTCTAAAAGCTGCTACAATGTCTATTCCAAATAAAACTGTGACAATACGACCTAGAGACCCTCCATGGTTAACTTGTTCTATAAAACGCATGCTTCGTAAACGCCGACGACTTCATGACAAAGCAAAACAAACGGACAAACAAGAACACTGGGCAATATTCAGGAAATATCGAAATAAATGTAACAATTACGTACGGACAGCCAAATCACGTTTCCATGAAAAAATATCCACAAAACTCGACTCGGACAACTTACAGACAAAAGACTGGTGGAAAACAATAAAACTTTTAACTGGTGCAACCTCTAAGTCCCATACAATACCACCCCTAATAGAAAATGATCGAATATACGACGAAAACAAAGACAAAGTAGAAATACTTAACAAATTCTTCTGTGCTCAATCTTCTATTGATGATACTAATATGGAACTACCAGCACCTACCTTACATACAAATAATATTCTCACAAATATAAACATCAGTCAAAATGACGTTTATGACGTACTCATAAATCTAGATACTACAAAAGCCACAGGACCTGACGGAATTAGTCCTTTCTTTCTTCATAAAGCTGCTTCACAACTCAAATATCCACTGTCTGTTTTATTTAACCTCTCTTTATCACAAGGCATCTTCCCAAATTCCTGGAAAAGAGCTAATGTTACACCTATTTACAAAAAAGACAACCCTTCTATGGCAAGCAATTATCGGCCTATCTCACTCCTAAGTGTCCTTTCAAAAAGTGTGGAAAAATGCATTCATAAACATGTTCATAATTTTTTCTTATCTAATAATATAATTTCAAGATTTCAATCAGGATTTACAAAAGGAGATTCTACTGTTAATCAACTTCTTGATATTACAAATACTTTTGGCAAAGCACTAGACGATGGCAAAGAAATCAGAGTGGTTTTTCTTGATATAAGTAAAGCATTTGACAGAGTGTGGCACAAAGGTCTCATATACAAACTACAATCTTATGGCATATCTGGGGTTCTTCTAAGATGGTTTCACGATTACCTTTCTCAAAGAAAACAAAGAGTTGTCTATCTAGGAACATCCTCTAAATGGAAAGAAATAAATGCTGGTGTACCTCAAGGATCTATTCTTGGTCCTCAGTTATTTTTAATCTTTATTAACGATATTATAAAAGATGTACAAGCTTATATAAGACTATTTGCCGATGATACTACACTTTATGTCATTGTAGAAAATCCTCAATCTGCTTCGCGTATACTGAACTACTCTCTTTTCTTAATTCATGAATGGTCTAAAAAATGGTTAGTCTCATTTAACCCTCATAAAACTGAAAATATGGTCATTTCTCGCAAGCTTACAAAGATCCAACATCCACCCCTATTCTTGAACAATGTCAACATTACAGAAATAACCACACACAAACATCTAGGAGTAGTATTCTCATCAGACGGTTCCTGGAAAGCTCACATTGATTATATCTTGGCTAAAAGCATTACGAGAGTTAATATGTTGCGAAAATTTAAATTCAACTTGAATAGGACAACCTTAGAAAAGCTCTATGTTTCCTTCATTCGCCCTATCCTCGAATATGCAGACATTGTGTGGGACAACCTTCCCCTCTACCTACAAGAAGAACTCGAAAAAATAAATCTCGAAGCAGCTAGGATAGTAACGGGTACAACAAAATTATGTTCAAGAAATACACTTTACTTAGAAACTGGTTGGGAACCACTCTCCCGCAGACGACAAAAACATCGACTGGTTCAACTACACAAAATGATACACAATTCGACACCACAATACCTGAGAGACATTATTCCCACGAGACATAACAGACGAACAAGACAGCAAGACCTAATTCCTACTATTCTTTGTCACTCTAGCTCTTATTACAATGATTTTTTCCCTTCCACAATAAGAGAATGGAACTCTCTGCCATCCGAACTTAAACTAAACCCTTCTACAGTAACTTTTAAGAGACTCCTTAATTCCGACCTTACCAAGCCCCCGTCATATTATAACACCGGCATTCGAAAACATCAAATTTACCACACCAGACTTCGCACTAACTGCAGTTCTTTAAGATACGATCTTTACAATAAGAACTTGGTAGATAATCCTCTATGTATCTGTGGAGAAATTGAAACTTCAACACACTATTTTTTACAATGTAATCGTTACTCTCACATTCGAAATACAACTCTTTCCACCCTACCCCATACCCTAACTGCTGAACTGTTACTTTATGGTGATATTTCTCTTTCAACAACACAAAATAAAACTATATTTAAAACAGCACAAAAATTCATACATCAAAGTAAACGTTTTGATACTACTGCTTGACTTATAACATACAGTTAACTAGTATTTGGTACTACATATATTATTGTTTATTTGTGGAATTCCCTAAACTTATATATATTTTATAAATGGCGCGTTATTATTGTAACTTATCTCTATCTTTAGGAAACAGTTTACATAAGTGGTAACACACTTGTTACTGAATCCTTTTTTGTCATTTGCATTTGTCATTTGTTTCAAGATATTGTAATTATATAACTCTTTTGACAAAATAAAATATGTTTAAACTAACAGTTCATACCTTGATGACCGATTCAAAAACAGATGTCAATCCTTAAATAATACGGAGGCATCAGTTATTATTTTTGATATTTTGTTTTATCTCCGGTATGATATGATAGATAATCAGTAACTAAAAGATATGTATTCTTTTATCTTTCTCCATTCCACAACGCTCTCGGTGGTTCAGTGGTACAGCGTCCGCTTCCATAGCAGGAAGTCGGGCAGGGGGTCAAACCCACAATACTTATAAATTTGAGTTACTAGTAATCCTTCTTTGATCGGCGCTCAGCAATAAGAGACAGAGTATTGACTTTTTCACCCATTGCCAGGATTATGTTTCTGTGAGTGGTTTTGCTTATCTGCGGCATACTGACTCGGTGAGCTAGCATCTTATCAAAAAGTAGCCCTGAGTGCGCGTTTGTACAAAAAAGTGTTTAGCACATCACATGAATACATGAACTTGTTCTTAGATAAATTTTCGTATTGTAAATGTTTGAATTTTCGAATACAAAATTCAAAAGATTTTCAATATGATAAAATCCTTAAAACAAATTACCTTTTTCTGGTCGCTTTAGCTGAAAATCTGATGATGCGACGTTGAACAACATAACGACTAACAGAAATCTTCATTTTGCCCTATTATCTATCTATCTATCTATCTATCTATCTATCTATCTATCTATCTATCTATCTATCTATCTATCTATCTATCTATCTATCTATCTATCTATCTTTGAATTTTAATATTTATTTTTATTTTTATATTTTTTATTTGCCAAAGTGTCCGTATTATGCTAGCATATTTATTTATCTGCTTCATTAGGGAAAAGATTTAATTAATCATTTCGTGCCAAAAGTAGATTATGAGTAGGATGAAAAAACACTTAACACAGATTCGCCACTGAATGGAAGATATTTTTAATTTACTTTGTTAGCTGCTCAGGATGTGTATTGTATTATTCTAATACGTCAATATCTTCCTACAACGTGCATTGTATTTCTGTGCCTGCTAGACCATAATTTTGTTCCTGTGTGTAAGCGTTTAAATGAAATCGTTCAACTGGTAAAAAAAATTTAGATTTTATTTATGCCATATGTATTCATATATGACGATTATAATATCAGTTGTTTATAAATTTCTCAAATTACTTTATTTCACATGGGTTCAACAACAAATTTATTTTCACGCCTAACGAAATTGTTTGTTATCTAATTAGAGAACATGCATTTCTATTTACAATCCATTGAAATTAATTGCATTTGAGTAAACCGCACTGTTTATTTATTTTTATTTAATTATTTATTTATTTATTATATTTTTTTTTGGTAAACTGTCTCATATATTTAAAAAAAATTAAAAAAGAAACCAATTAAATTAAAATGTACTAATCGCTTTTTATCAGTCTTTTGAATTTCAAAATAGTATAATTTATACATTTACATTTATGAATGCTTAGACAAACTCATCCAAACTTGCCTTGAATAAGGAAGATGTTTTATCCATCAACGCTTTTAAAAAAATATATCTAAATATTGGTCCTTATTAAAAGCGTTTCTTATGATTTTGTGTAAGAAGACAGTTGTTATCGTAAGCTAGGTTCAATTGCATGTCATTTAGCACGTTAAAATTTTTACGCTGTTTCCAAAAAATATTTCTGAACTTTCCGAAAATCAAGAGTTAAGTATGGTCACATTACAATACTCATAGAGTCAATGTTATGCAGGTTCGAACACTAGAACTGAGGAGGTTTGCCTTTACATGCAATATTGCTAGAAGCTGGACATGCAAAAGTGCAAAAACTATTAAAATTTTGCTTCTCAAAAAAGCAATTTCCAGAAAAAAATCTTGTATTTAAAAATATTGGCTTACGCATTATCTCTAAAAGTACATTTAAATAAAATCATTTTTAATATCTATATACTTTACGAATGAAAATATATGTTCATCTATTTTTTCCTAATGTTTGGTTGAATATCCAGCCAAAATAGAGAATATAAAATTTTAGTAATATGTTTTGCTTGGTTCGAATCCCACTAATAAACATATATTTTTATTTCATATTTATACTACGGGTTTTTATTAATTTAGTAAATAGTTTTAATATTTATTTACGTTTTTGTCATATTATAAATTTTTGAATATTTCATTCAGAAAATACAAAAATTTATAATATGACATTTTAAAAACTTGATTTTTTGTTTATCTAATGATGCTAAAAATAGACATTTCTCTGTTATTTTACTTAGAGAACATATATTATATTTCTTCCCGTATTTAAAAGAGTAATTGATTATGTATATGTATATAATATACATTTTTGTTCTTAAACTCCTGTTCACACTCAATTTGAAAATATTAAAATTAAATGCAAGACCCCCGGGTGTTAAACTACATGTAAACGTTTGTGACTTTTTTTTGTTACATTGTACCCCCAATTTTCTATTAGGACCAAAACATATGTCATATACCACTTTTTGAATTTATAGAAATAATACATTCAAAAAGTGTTATATGATAATAGTTAAAGCTTCACCGTCTCTTTGCAATTGGAAGTTGTTTGGAGTAGTGCACCAAAAATACTAGTATTTGATAAGGTTCTGCAATTGTTAATGAACAATCGTTAGACTAAAAATATAATCCATGCATGTTGCTATTAAATTATGTATTAAATCTTTTTTTGCTATCTTACGTATACAATACAATAAGGGTAGAGAAACTGAAATATATTTATGAAGCAATCTGTAATACAATCGAGTACCGCTGAAATTGTAAGGAGAAAACTGATTACAGAGAATTAAATATTTTTATATTCTTTGATATTTTAAACATAACCTGTAAACCTGTAAAAGTACTTGTCGATATTTTGTTACTGTTGGTAAAAACTTACGTGCAAAATATGTTATTGCTTCTATCAAATGTTTTGTTTTGGCAAGCCTTTGACAAAACTTGTCGTTGACAAACTTATTCCTTCGGCTGCAATCTAAATTTCTTTGGGTAGGTGTCTTTTATTATTATTTTTTTTTCTATAATTGTGAACTCTTTTATAGTACTACTAAAATTCAAGTAGTTAGGTTTTTTTTTTCCCTTTATATATATATATATATATATAACTGAATTATGAATTTCACTTTTACTATAGACTTTTAATTATTTATTTATTTGTTTATTTTACTTACCAAGATGTTGCCAGTAATACCAAATGCTGTAGCAATGCAAAGTATAGATAGATACGACAAAGAAAGGGTTCGATGTCTCTCAATAAAATCCAATTCAAAATTTGATGTTTCGTTTTTGTTGTCATCAGTCGCCCAGCCGTCGCTTCGATCTTTAAACGTTTGTAGAAAACTTGATAAATCCATCTTTAAAAATTAATTCAAATTATCGTTTTGAAATTAGCTTCAGACTTAGTCTATGGAATTACTTAATTTGATCAGAAAGTTTCCCAACAGCATAAAATACAATGCATCGATATCATAAACTTTTAAAAAAGTGTTTTAAAAAGCTTTATTTTCTGTCTCAAGATGAATTGTAACAGTATAAGTTTCAGTCATAGATCCGATTGCATCATTATTGTCAAGCCAATGTTTGTAATTCTTTGTTTTCCATTTCAAATGAAAATTTACTCTCTCAGTTTCAATCGTACTTAAAATTACATCACTTTAATGAAGTATGTCTATAAAATCTTCATGTCTTGTAACAATTGGAACAAATGTAAATAACACCATCAATTTGTATCATATATCTGTTATATCACATCATAATCAGCAATCCAGTGAATCACTTATATGCTTCTTTAAGATGCATTGATCCATTATTCCATAAGCCATCTTTTTTATGATGAAATTATAATTGCAGTTTATATTTATTAAATTTTGTAAACTTAAATTTCATACTCAAAAAACTTTGTTATTTAACATAAGTTCATTATAGATTGGGTTCTACTTGTCTGTAAAAAAATTATTTTTTTTTCTTGTATAAAAACTTAATCATTAAAGTTATTATGTCAAAAGTAAAAAAGCATCTGACGTTTCAAACCAGTCTCCCTTTATATAAACAACTATGTTCTTAAAGCCTAATAAAGACCATGTTTTAATGATTTTTTTTATTCTTCAAGTCGCGTCATGTTGCCATGGCAACAAAGGATATATTAGAAGACGTATAGCGTCCTATAAATACGGTCACTGAGATCTGACAAGTTATTACCTATGGGTGTTTTTTTTTGGATAGAGGCAACTTCAACGTCGCAATTTCCTCTGATCGACTATATCTATATATATCGACTGTATTCATTTTCATCATCGACTTAATGAGAGTGGTATCACTGTATTAATAAATTAGTTGATTTTTAAACGGTTCATTATGAAAAGCCCTGGACGCAAAAAAGCAATGACGTACCAATACACAAAGAAAATATAAACAAACAAGTCGATAAACGCATATATTGAAAAAATAATAATAATTATTATTATTGTTGTTGTTTATTGTTGTTGTTGTTCGCGCGGATCATTGTCATGATCATCGTTACTTTTATTTATTATTATTATTATTATTATTATTATTATTATTATTATTATTATTATTATCATTATTATTGTTGTTGTTGTTGTTTCTGTTGTTAATATTGTTCGAATCATCATCATCATTTATCATTATCATTATTATTATTATAATAATAATAATTATTATTATTAATGTTGTTCGTATCATCACCATTTATTATCATTAGTATTATTATTATTAATGCTGTTTGTATCATCATCATCATTTATTATTATTATTATTATCATTTTTATTATCATTATTATTATTCAGGTTTGACAGGTTGATGTTTAAATAAGATATATATATATATATATATATATATATATATATATATATATATATATATATATATATATATATATATATATATATATATATATATATATATTATATTATATGTTACATATTTTTAAATATACTGTAATGAGACAATATGAAATATCATTGGTACTTTTCTTTTGTATTGACACAACAATATCCGATTGTCTGAATGCTGTACTTTTATTAGGCTTTGTCCAACAAGTCGTCTATGCTACAAATCATGATCTTAACATACTCACATCTACAAACTTTTGATTAAACCATATATGAGGAATATTGAAAAAATGTCATTGAAGATGTATTTTGTCTATTACACAATGCTTATATGACAAACAATGACATCAATCAAACATAAAATTCAATTTTGTTTTTTAATTACAGCAATGACTCTTCCGAAATGGTGCCTGAAAAAGAAGACCACTAAATGCTAATTTTCATTCAGATTTGACAAACTAATCTTCTTCATTACACTTGAAATTTTCGCTATTTTCAATAAAAACATAAAATATTATCGCAATCGTTATTGCCATGGCAACAATGCCATTGTTGAATATTTAAGATTCGATCTGAAGAATACCATGTAACAAATAGGTTACAAAGAAAAGTGCTTTTTAGAATTTGTCCATCCAACCTGGTGACGTCTGTTCAAAAGGAGGTAACCTCATTATTTATGTTACACAGATGTAGATGAAAATAATCCAATAAAACCACAAAAAACAATTTTAAAAATGTAAATAACTGACAAAAGAAAGCCAGATTTTGATTCAAAACTGTAACCAATCTCGAGACGAACAATTCTGGAAAAATGAGAAAACCCGAGGAACACATCGATGTTAGGTTAGTGAAATAACCTAATTTTATCACACTGGCATCTGCCCGAAAAGTTTTTGGTTTTTCACGCACCATGAAAGAAGCGATAAATGTTTTAGTCATTAAAATGCTTTTTAACAGCTGCTGACAAAATGCCCACAAAGGCATCTTGAAGTGAACACTGAAAATACAATATTTACTGAAGCCATCATTAATTAATTTCGAGCATTTATTCGTTAATTTACGACCTGAACCATCAAGAGACTTCAATATAAGTGGGTTTTTTTATCATCTTAATATCAGGTCAAGATGTTGCAGAATTTTGTAATACTTTTAAAATTAGAAAACTTACAATACAATACACACTAATCAATTTTGTCCTGAGCCCCGTGCGATTGCGAACTTCCAGAACTAGAAAACCACGTGACTTACTCGCGTCTAATGCTTTCTGTATGTTCGATTGGGAAACTTCCTTTTCCAGAAGCATTTCTGTCTCTAACAAAAATCGGGCAGAATTTCAGAAGAGAAAAACAATCACATGATTAGAAATAGGATGACTCAGTGGATAGAGCTGTTTACTAAGCATAAAATACTGGCCTATTTAAAAACAATAAATTATGCGCGTTGTCAGTGGAGACAGGTCCATAAAATCTTTTTCAAAGCTATTTAAACTTTATCAAAAGCAAAAACTCCATAACGGAAGTCGCCATTTTTTTTTTTTTTTTACATTTTTCCCTTTCCATTTGAAGAGTTTATCTGGGTCGTTCGATTGGAAAAGGTGGAATTCAATTCTGACACGTGATTTTTCTACTTCTAGAAGTTCCCAAATCGCACCGGGTTATGGAGAAGACAAACTCTTACTCCTACAATCACATCAACATATATTTACAGAATCAATTTTATATTTAATATTGGTGAATTTAATTACCGTAAAATTAACAATGTCTAAAATCTTATACATACTTTGATCCTACTAGTGTCTATGCCTACAAAGAATTTGAAGAAAAGAATATGTCATATGTGAGAATAGCGACTTAATCAATTGGCTACTTTAAGCTCTCGATTTTAAAAACACAATTCATTCAAATCTTCCAGTGACTTTTACACGATAACGGATTTTGTCTGTATTTTCTTTTATTCTAATATATGTTTTGCAGGCAATTAATCAATTAAAACTTAACAAAGATTCTCAAAGCTATGACTTTCATTTTCTTATTTTAACCGCCATATTATTTGCACATTTTACTTGTTCCATGTTATTTAGAACTTAGCACCAATCCCTCTGTTTTGGGATTTCTGTTTTGTATGCACATTGTTTTACAGAAGTTATTAGCAAAATCTTTGATATCTTGCTTGTATTAACGAACTTGCAAGACAAAATTCGGATTATATCTTGGTGTCTTAATCGCTAATTACCTGCCCATTTTCTGGATTTTTTTAGGTTACTGAGAACAAAGATTGCATACAGTTTTTTCCTATTTGATTTAGATGTCTAAAGTTTTTCTAATAACAAAGTGTGTATGGGGTAAATTTAGATTACCTCTAAATGAGTCTAATGGAAATTAATTTAAATTTAGTTGATATTATTTTGCTTACTAGAATCAAGTCGTTACTGACAATCGCAAAGAGCATCCGCGATTACCACAGAAAATTTTTGCACACAGTAAAAATTGCCGCAATGGGGATTTTGCATGTTGAAAACAAGGCAAGTGGTGGATTAGTTTGCGAACAGAACTTATGCACCACTAAGAACAAGTGGTGGATTAGTTTGCGAACAGAACTTATGCACCACTTAGAACATCACTTTTTGTGTATACGTTGCTATTTTTGACATGTAAAATCCAAAAAGTAGCAATAATTTTTTTTCGACAGAAATATTCCATGGTAATCATGGATACGCATAGCGAATTTCAGTTCTGACTACACTCAAGTTAGCAAAAAAAAAAAAAAAAAAAAGAAAAAAAAAAAAAAAAAAAAAAAAAAAAAAAAAAAAAAAACAAAACAAAAAAAAAACTTAACTTTATTCATGTTGGCATAATTTACTGTCACAATTAAAGTGAACTCAACAGAAAGAGCAGCATGGTGACAAAAGCGAGTTAATTTTCGTCATGTTTAAATTTTTACGAAGTCAAAACTTGAAATATAAAATTATTACTTTTATCATCGTTTCAATAAGTGGTTTTTAATTTAGAAATTCTAACGGTTAATAGGGACTCTTCAAAATGGAGGTGTATGTCGTTTGCTTCCATAAAAAACTCTATTTGTTTACAAGTGCAACTACAGGGAAGGAACTGTCAGAGGAGACAAAAAACGTAAAACATATACTATTTCGAGACGGAATGTAATAGTGCAGGATTGCAAAGTTTTAAAATATAAACTGAACGTTACTGAAACAAAGGATCAGTAGAAAACAACCCAAGAAGTTGGCGACCAAAAAAGATTGACGAACGGGCCTTTCGTGTTTTAAATCGCATTTTAAGAAGACGATGACGACAATGCCCCACCCCATGCATCAATGTTTACCAGAAACTGGAAGTAGACTAACAATATTCCGGTGCTCACATGGCCCTCGCAATCTCCAGATCTTTATATCATCGAAAATATATGACTGATAATGAAAAATCATGTGAAAAGGAATATAAGAAATATCATTACTGTTAATGATCTGATGATTGTTCTGACTCACACCTAGAATTCTATACCATTAACATACATACAAAGACTGTATTCATCAACTCCCAGGTGACTACAGGTAGTGATCAGATCAAGGGGCCATAAGGCGAAGTAAACATTTTGAGGCACATTGTATGGGAAGTAGTGTTATTTATAACATATTTTTGTTGCTTGAAACATCATGGCGGAAAATTTACTCACTTTTATCACTATGCTGTATATGTAAAAAAAATTAAATTTCATTAAAATTTAAAACAGAAATTTGTAACAAAACTAACTACTTGTGAATAGTAAAAAAAAACCAACAGAAAATACAATAAAAACAACCAAATACGATAGGAAAAAAATTGAAAAATTAGTCACTGATAACAACATGGAAGATATGTTTAACAAACCCATTTCTTACTGAACATTTTTTCTATATTTGTACTATGGATATATTTGTGAACCTTACATCATTTGTATTATTTTCAGCCGAAGTGTCTTACATATCAAAATATAAAAAAGTCATACTTAAACACAAAATTATCGGTTCACGTTTAAATCACAGTCCCAAACTGTCAAAAAAGTGTCCATAACATAATATATGGTCAAAAGACCATTCAGATTTAAATTCATTTCATTGCATTTTTGTCACAAACAAACACACACATAAAATCACACACACACACACACACACACACACACACACACACACACACACATATATATATATTTATATATCTTTTATATAAGAACAGATAAATGCAAAAGTGATTAATTGATTCTTTTTAGGTTTTCTATGGTTACCGAGAAAACTGTTTGTTGATATGATAAGATTATCATTGGATGACTTCAAAATATTGCATTTACTTCATAATCAATAGCCCAGAGAAACAAATAATAATATTACCTATTTATGCTGTCGATTAAGATCTTAAAAAATCTGTAATATTTTTTGTTTTTAATGTCTTTTTTAAAAATAAGGAAATCAATGATTATCCCTTTTATCATAAATTTTTTTTTTGAACTTCTTGCTTTTATTTTTTTTTTAGAATATATTCTCATATTAAAGTAATACATTTAACTCAAACATACCAGCCTTGTTAATTAATATTAAAAGTATCGTTAAAATATCGAGACAATCTGTTCAAACATTCTAAATTATCAAGCAATTTCCCACTATATAGGTTGTTTGAATTAGTTTCATAGGGATCCAAATATTTTTTGCCGGTTTTGGTTAAAATGACAAAACTGCAAACTAGAGATCTGAAATCGTTAAAAAAAATTCTATGCAAAAAGACATTAACCCTTCATGTGGTAAGGTCGTGCGTACTCAATTGCAAGAAAAAGCAGTTTTGATTTGATTTGACATACAGTGCACAAATACAATATAACTAACATTATAACATTGTCTTAAGTCTTACGGAAAAAAACAGAATAATAATGAAAAACAAATTGGAAAAATCCAATAATGTAGGCTGTTTTGCAATAAAAATTCTTTCTGCAACTTGAGTATAGCTTCCCTATGAAAAATTTACCAGTTAAAATTGTGATTAGTGTAGACAATTTTATCATTACAATATTAATGATTTTAATCCAACATTTTTGGCTTCATCGTTTTTGACATTTTCAAATTTAACACTATATTTTGAATAGAAAATCAAGGGAGTTCTTATATGATATCAAAGCCAATATTTAACTTGAATTTACCTTTTTGGTTTTTGAAAGTTTTTTTTTACTTTAGACAAAATCAGATATTAAAATAAGGCTGAATTTTTTATCAAAATTGTACTTAAAGGATACAAAGGTATTATTTCGGGAAAGTTTTTTTAAATAATTATCAAAAATAAAATAAAAAACAAATAATTTCTATTCAATACATTTTGCTGTAAATATCAACAAAGAAATCTGTTTCATTATGATGTGCCATATGTGCAAAGTTCTCATCAGTGACACTTGAGACTGAAAAGTTGATAGATAAAAATATAAGCCAAATAGTTGAAAATTAATAAATCAAAAGTTCCAAAACTACATAAATATGATTTTGATGTGCCATATGTCCACATTTCGAAACATTTAGAAAATAGCTTTTGTCAGTAGTAACTAAAATATAGATATTTGTCAACATAATCTAAAATATCAATATATAATGATTGCTACTATAAAAAGTTATAGGGGTGTGTGTGTGTGTGTGTGTGTATGTGTGTGTGTGTGTAAAAGATGGAAAAATTGCATGTTTTAGTGAAGAATGGAACGTATTAAAAATTGCATGTTTAAGTCAACGTTTGACGTTCCTTTTAAATTTAACCTGGACTTGATGTTGTATCAACGGATTGATCAAACAAATGAACAGCTTTCAGAATAACAGGGTTGATGTGAGGTGGGTTGTTTTTCATAAATTGCTTATATCGCATGGTATTTGTGACAATACCTGTTTTTCTTATATTACAGAGATAATTGGAAAAAGTTACTGAAGATAAAATTTATCTCCTAGTCATAAAAAATTCCGAAGCCATTCACATTGTTTATGTTTTTGTATTAATATGAAATTAAGATAATAAACCAATATACCTATTAGAGATGACAGAATTCCATTATTATTAAGGAATGATTTAACGATAAAATTGCATAAAAAGACGAAAATAAGACACCTTTAATCACCATGTTTTTATTAAATAAAATAATTTATAGTTGGTTAAGGGTAGGTTAATTTGGATCTTATAAGGAAAGAAGTTTCATTTAAATTGAGATAATGTTTTATATTGGTGAGTTTCATGTAACAACAATTCTAAAGGCGATCGTAGTACTGTGATTATCTACAGGAAAAATAACACAAAAATAACAGTCCATGTCAAAAATCACAATCTCTCTCCTCCCCCCCCCCCAAAAAAAAAAAGTAAAAACTTTAAAAACTAGTCAATTTCACGCAAACTTCCATCAAAGAAATGGTGTCTGGTGATCCGCAATGTAAATCTTCTTTTGTATAGTTAGATGCACTCATCACATATAAAATCAAATTTAAGAATAAAGGAACATTGAACTTTTGGATATCAAATGTATCAAGAATAAGTTTGAATGCTGCAACTTTATACTAATTATCAACAATATTGTGATAACAACCATTAAACTTTTTAAGGACTTTTATAAGTCTAGAATTGCAATATCCACAAGGCAACAATTGAGTTGTAAACAGCTTTCTTCGTCTAAGAAAGTAGAAAACAAGACCGTTTTAAACTGTGAAAGCTCGTAAAACTTTAATTTTGAATCTTCGACATATTCGAGCTTTACTTTAATTTATAAAAAAGAAAATTAATATAACAACAATCTCCTTTATAGTCTGCTTTGTGGCTCTTGTGTGATTTGGATATGGACAATTATAACTATTAGAACTGAACGTCAGAAAATTTGAGTTAAGTGATCTTGTTGAAATTCAAATTCGTCAATTTCAAGTAGTTTATATATTTAAAAACATATTATTATTTTATACCTGAAACTTGTTCTTGTTGTTACTAAGACATTACAAATGTTTTTTTCAGTAATCTTGGGATGACAAATCAAGGTAATTGTAACCTCAAACTGTCTTTTAATAGAGACATTTTTGTAGGATTATCTCGCAATTGCATCTACTTTATAAAATTGACCAATCAAACATTCTTCACACACACACACACACACACACACACACACACACGCACGCACGCGCGCGCGCGAGTGTTTTCTTAAATTTGTTTCGGCTATCATTTCAAATGTGATTATCTATAAAACTAAATTCTTTTTTTTAGTTTTTAAGTTTAATTAATTAATTTATTTATTTCCAGTTGTTGTTGTTGTTGTTACAATGTGTGAAATATGTGAAATTCCAATTTTAAGGTATATTAAAAAAGTAAATAGACGGAATTGCAAAAGATATTTATATAACAAAGTAGATTTTAACAACTTAACTGTTTCTTTTTTACTTTAAAAAAATTGTTGCATAATGTCAGAAATCATATAAAGGCCACAAGCAATAATTTATACTGTTTTTGGGATTGTGATGTGGACACGGACTGGTATGTTTTTGTTTTATTTATACTGTTTAAAAGTTCTCTAAATTGGAACCCTTTCATATAAGGTTTGTGCCTTTATATCGGTTGATTAATTTTTTTAAAACTAAGGTCTGTTCTCTCCTGCAAAACATTCCTTAGCTGGATTTGGATTCACATATTTTTGGAACTTTAGATTCATTAATTTGCAACTTCGGCCCCTAGTGTCACTGATGAGGAATGATTTTCTGAAATGTGCACATCTGGCACATCAAAATTAAGCAGGTATTTGTTATATATTGATATACTTCAAATTGTATATTATATTTCGAATAGGTTTTGTTTTAATTTACTCAAAATAACCGGTTGCTCCAGTCTGTTAAATTTTGATGCAATTTAGACGGGACAATTTTTCAGAAGTAGCCGTGGAATAAAAATTAAAGGTATGGTTAAACAAAAATACCTATGTGCACATTTCGGAAAGTCATTCCTCATAAATGAAATTAAGGGCCAGAAAAATTGATAGATACAAAAAACATAAGGAAAACAGTTGAAAATAAAAGAATTAAATAATTGTTTCTTTATCAAAAATTGCATTTATTTAAGATAATAATTATAAAAAAAAATTAAGTTTCATTTTATTGATCTATTTTTGGATCCGTTTAAATTTGGCATGATAAAAGGTAATAATATAGATGTGTTGAGTTATAAACAAAGGGTATTTGTTTGTTAAACTATTCAAAAGTTTGCACAAGAAAGAAATGTGAAGTGGATATTATAAATAAAAACAAACATACCAGTCCATGTCCACATCACAATCACAAAAAAAAGTAAAAACTTTTAATAAACTGGCTGATTTAGTTATCACGTAAACTTCCATCAAGAAAGTGAGGTCGGGTGCTCCGGAAGGGTAGGCACCTCCTATATAGCTAGTTACACTCGTCACTTGCAAAGTCAATTTTGAGAATGAATTTGTGTTTATAAAGAAATTGTGTTTTTTGTTGTATTAGTATTATCGGTGACTTAAAAAAGAGTTTTGAAAAACACTTTATTGTCTCTAAGATATTAGAAGCTTTAAAGGCATTAGCAGATCAAGTTTTTAAATTAATAAGGTATTATGAGCATCAATCAATATCCCTATCAGTGATAGTAAAAACTGGTTTACCATTTACAGAGGATTTAATGATAAACATCAAGAAGAAATAAGACACCTCTTAGAGTTGCACTTTGATATTTTACAATATGTCATATATGTAATTAAATAAAATAGCTTCATTAAGTTTAAGACAAGGAGTGTTATTGAAAATGTTAAGGCAGCAGATTAGAGTTTTTAATGAGATTTGCTTTTTTCGGTAAAAGATAATTTTAACCGCATTTAAAGACAACTAGACAAAAGACAAAGACGTTTGGTGTAGCATAAATGGCTTGTATTAGATTTCAAGGTATTGTCATTATTTTATTTAAGTTACGTGAGTACCAATTACGTACTTTGAATATTAATGATCGATTCACTACAAATGAAATATGACAGAGTTCTTGCCTTGTTTTATTCTAAATACTTTCAGCATATCTGATAATGGACAGATACATTTTATTCCAGAAAGAACCAGTGTATAATTTACTTTGATCTATAAAAATTCTATTGTCGTATGAAAGGGTTTTATTAATATTGAATGACTCTCTTATTAGTTTAATTAGATCCAAAAGTTTCTTTCATTCTATTTTGCAGTATTCACCACACGTGGCGGGTGAAGCTAGCTAGACAGAAGGTGCATGTCCTTCCGGAGCATCTGGTCTTACATTCCTGTTAAGCTAGGTTCATATTTGTTACTTAATTTGCATATTTTCATAAAAAAATAAAATTCTACCTATACCTGCTTGTAAATAAACCAATCTTTTATCTTTTATTGATGTATGAAACATCTGGCTATCAGTGACTAAACTCTATCATAAAGGTCACACATTTGTCTCTTACTACGCCATAATGATGCTTTATTAAGTTTATATAATTGTAAAGTATTTAATACGTCGACGTTTTGTTAAAACATGTCATTAATTTGTTTGTTTGTTTGTTGTAATTTTTTTTTTTTTTTTGGATAAATTGTTAAAAACCTTTACTTTGTGTTTTGAAAACAAAATGGGACATTTTGCACACCGGATAAATTCGCATTGTGCAAAATGTCTAATTTGATATATTTCCATCAAAATGTAAAAGATATATATATTTTCATATTGATAATCATTGTGAGTAAACGCGACCCGGAAAAACTTGGTAGTGAAAACATATCAGGGTTTAAAAACCATTTAGTTTTCATGTATTATTTGTGTTTCTTGCACTATAAATCCACATATATAAAAACCTGATATTTTAGCTGGTATAGAAATCAATTTAAAAAAAGATTCTTTTATTATTTCATTCTCCCTACTCCTGCTTTTGAAAAATATCTCGTTTTTCCATTAAGAAGAACAATACGTATTGTTTTACTCTATTATGTTGTTTCAGTAAAGAGGATTAACTGATTTTAAATTTTATTTGCCTGAAAAGTAGAAGGATATCTTAAAAGAATATATAAGTTTTAATTAATTTTAAAAATCAAATGAAATTCTTAGTCATCACTATCGTTTCATATATAATCTAATATCCATATTCTAAACCATTTTTTGTGAAAAAAAAAAAAAAAAAAAAAAAAAAAAAACAAAAACAAAAAAACGCCAACTGTGATAATTTATAACTATTAGCTCTTTTCAAATTGACTGTGAAATGGCAACGTCTGATATTTGAAAAAAAAAAAAACATATTCCGTTTTAAGTAAAAAAAAGTTTTAGGCGTTAATCCCAATACAGCACAAACAGAAAATTGTTTGGAAACATTACGAGATATATTTTTTATCGAACAGTGATTATTTAAATAATATCTCTAATAAATACAAATATTCAGGGATAACAGGACGACCATATCAGATCACACACAAACATTCCTGACCATGTCAAAAACACAATTCAAAAAGCAAACAAAAAGCTTTGAAAACTGACTATTAAAAATTATGTAGTCTTATCTATCATGTAATTCAATAGTCCTTGTCTGAATTTAATTGAAAGGACCGCCTTTCTAATTTGAATACATGTTTTAGTTAAATTTTCTGGAAGACGATGAAAATCAGAATTTTTTGTCAAAGTCTAGACGTCTGAGTAATGTATTTAACGTTTACACATGTTTAGTATTTAGTACTAGTCAGAAAAATAGATTTTAATCATAAAAGTTTATAAATAAATAATTAAATTTTTTAAACAGTCCAGCATTGTAAATTTTTTACGTCTATGATCTCATGGAAAAATTTTTTTGACCGAACGATTTAGAAATCGCGGTGAAAGTAGCGTGCAAAGGTACCGGTGGTTGTTATGGGCATCCAGTTGCATTGCATTGAGATAAATACGCAGCTCTGTACTTTCTGTCATGTGTGATGTTTATAAAAAAGTAAGAAAAAAATTACAATTATTCCTTAAGTGGTGGCTCTCACTGCTTAAGTTCGAATCCCACTATTGTAGATCATAGTGTTGGAAACTTTGTCAGTTCCCTTGCTGAAGGTTGGTGGTTTGCTCTGGACACTTTGTTTTCCTCCAGCATCTCTTAACTAACCGCCTATACATAACTAAAGTAATTATCACGTAATAACATAACTACCATTCAATCTATTGTTCCGGTATACTTTCTCATCAATGAATTAAATATGAAATCTTGTTTTTACGACAAAACAATGAACAGTGAAAATTTAATACATGTGTTTTAAAACAACGGTATAAATTAACTAACTTGTGATTTTCTGGCATACAAAGTAGGAAATCAAAAGTTAACATATATTGAAAAAGTATATACCATATGTTGACGAGACTCAAATCTATAAAAATGCTTATGTTTTTGAGTCATTTTGACAGCATTTAGAAAGAAATTTAAAAAAATAAATACAGTATGGTGTCTCACGGTTATAAGAGTTCTATATGCAGTATCTCTCTAATGACATGATGTAATTGAAAAAAAACCTTCTTGACTCGCAAGTAAACCAATTGTATCTAAAACTTTTTTGATATTCGATTTTCGTTATTATTGTTTGAATATCCACTATCGAATATCAGAACAATTTTACTTTGGTAACATTTTTATTTACGTTATTTTTCATTAATAGTTCTATAGTTCAGTCGGCTCTGTGTAGGGTCATAACAATTTCTATATAAAATAACCCAGGAGTTTTCGCCTATTGTCGGAAGTAGCACATTGTCATTTCGCGTTAAATTGATAATATTTGTGTATCTGTATAAAAATTAAATTATTAATACATTTCATCGCCGATGGTTTGAGAATTCAAATTAGAACAAGAGTGCATGACTTCACACAACTCTCACATATTTTGTAAGACAAATTATATACCTTTCGATCGAGATCAGTAATTTTTTTTTACAGTTTTACTTATAATTTTTGTCTTGAAGCGAAATAAGGCGTCCTCCTTTTCGACACTTATTGGTATCAAAAAACCGCAGGTTATGCTATAAAAAATGTGTTTAATTTCGAAGAAATTCAGACTAATTAACCGTATGTGCAGTTATCTTTCAATTTAAAATTAACTGAAGTATGTACCTATTACACTTAAACGTATTAATAAAAGTGGCTGGATCAGGTCAAAGTGACCACTATAGACAGGTGACCATTATTGACAGGTAATTAATGTAAGTTATTATTTCCCATTTTGTCAAGACCATGTATGTCATATAGACGCAGGTACATTTTATAAATATTTGTTTAAAACTTCATAAATAATTTTCTTTTAATTAAACATAGAATGTTAAATGTACTTCAAAATTATTTAATACAAATTTCATCAATAAAAACCTGAAGTATTAGCTTGCTTAATTATTATGTTACCTACATTAAATGTAAAAAATGTTTGAAGTGTTCTATTACAGCAATATAAAAGTATACTTAAGTTGAGTGCTAATAACATCAACCTTAAAATGGTTAATTTGGGACCACAATGAAATCTTTTTTGATCAAAGTAAGCACTGTCTGTTATAAACAGTGAAATATCTATCAAAAATAACTATTTAATGTTGTTGTATCATATGTGCATATTTTTGAAATTCATTCCTTATCACTGGTACTAGGGGCCTATTAATGAAATAATTTTCAAACGTTTAAATTTTTTTTATCTATCAACTTTTTCTGCCCCTAGAGTCACTGATTTTTTTTAAATATTTAGATTTAAAAAAGAATCAAAATTTTAAAAAATCTGAATTTTATAGGTGTTACAACCAAGATGTAAACATATTACAAAACTTAAATACTATGCCACAAAAATTGAAATAAAAAGTTTTATTATAATTGAGCGGTTTTAATTGCATTTTGTTTCATATATAACAGAAATGTGAAATTAGATTATTTTGAAGTTGATATTAAATAATTTTTCTTAAAGTTAATTTGATATAATCGTTTGACCTTTCGAATAAGCCTACGTGTGATATGGAGGTAAGACTAATTCATCTATTAAAATGATGTTTGGTATTTGAATAAATGTTTTGATGTGTATATAGAAACTATAAACAAACATTGATGTTGCAAAACATTGCTTAGATATACTTTTCGTTGATTCAAATATGCATTGAATGTTCTTTGATCATTTTATATATCTTGGAAAATTGACACAGGAAATCAATTTAGCACGTCAGGAATGACAATCAAAATTAATATAAATGTTGATACTGAAAGTTGATTGATTGGGATTCCATTGTTACTTTTTCAACTTTTAGGTATCAATATTAAGGTTGCTCAATTATTAAGAAATCACTTTGCCAACTTAGTTTTTTTTAGATCTCAAATATTTAACAAAAATACCCGTGTTAATTTTGTTAATTTTAATGTGCAATATGTACCCATTTCGAAAATTTATTCCCCATCAATGACATTAGGGACCAAAAATGTTGATAACATCGAATATTAAGCCAAACATTTAAATATAATGAATCCAAAATTACAAAATCAAATGAATAAATAATGCAAATAAGGAATGCTTTGCATGAGAGAACAAACCATAAATTTAAATAAGTTTAAAAAGTTAAGACAGCTGAAAATGTTACTACATGGTACATTTTCTGACAGCACAAAGTACTGCTTACTGAGCTAAAGATACCCTCGAGGAGTTTTACTCCACCAGCAGCGGTACCCGCTAAGAGGTAGTAAAAGTTTAGCAAAAATAACTGTGTAAGTTTTGATGTGACTTGTGTGCCCATTTTTTTAATTTATTCCTCATCAGTGACTCTAAGGTCCAAAAATGTTGATAGACAAACAAATAAGCTAAACAATTGAAATTTAATAAATCCAAAGTCTCAAAATAAAACGAAACGATTTTACCTGCGCTACATTATAAAGGTTAGGCGTGACAGTATTAGAAATGATAAACGATAAATGAATCTTTAAAAAATTTCCGATGAAGTAAACATTGAATAGTCATATACTGTTGCTTGTCTCAAAAACAAAATATCAAATTGAATATCGTCGACAAAAATATTTTTATTTTTATTCCGAGTTTTAAGGTAAAATAAATCATACTTAGTAAAACAAATGTTTGATTTGACTAATTCTGTCGAAGATCAGTGCAACATCTGTGCTAAGGCTTACTTCGAGGTTTTTTTAAAACAATTGTAACTTACATCTCCGACAAAAATACAGACTTTATTTCGTCGCATACGTACATAGGCATGATGAAGAGGTTAATAAGCACTTGTCGGCACAGCTGTGCTTAAACTTACTTAAAAATTTCTTATAACAATTATAACTTACTACTCCGACAAAAGGCAGACTTTATTTTGTCGAATACATACATAGACACGATGAAGAGGTTAATAAGCACTTGTCTCTTGTCATTAGTTATTCTATCGGCCATCTATGCACTTATGAATCTTATTAGTTTTAGCAAAAGGATACAAGGTTTGTTTATTTGTTACTTTATTTTTAAATTTGCATTTGATATAAAAACAACATTTTTAAACAAGATTCTTTAAGGACAAAATATTAACTGAATTTCAAATTTATAAATAACGAAACTCAGATTTTTTTTTTTTGCAAAAATTCATACTCGAAATCCTAAGTTTTTCGACAGTTTGGTCCCTCTCTGGTGTTTATAATTTGTTTGATAGATCAGAACCGGAGCTTAAAATGTACATTAAAAAGCTTCTTTGTTTATTAGAGATTTCTACTTATTTTTTTTAAAAAACAAATTTTATTTCTCAATTTCAATAAAAGATGTTGAGCACTGATTTCTTTATAACATGTTTACAAAAAGCTACATATAAGATGGAAAATATGCAACAGAAGGGTAACATTAAACAATGGCTGAAGATGGTCAAGTTGAACGAATAAAGTAAGATTATTTTCTTAACTCACCACATATAAACACTAAAGTTTTAGTATGTCTACTTGCAGATAGAGAACTACCAGTAACAGCTCATAAGAGGGTGTCATTAAAACCAAAAATAGTGTCAAACGGTTTTGCACTTTCCAAACAAAACTTTAATGAAGAAGACATTCGGGTGTCAAAAGGAATGAGGAAGAGAATAGACAGGTTAAACAAATGCTGCAAACATCAAGTAGTGAAAAATTATAAAATAAGATTTAATCAGACTATTTCTAGATTTTATTATTTGAAATCCCCTTCTTTGACGTATTGCAAAGTACCAAAAGCAGGTAGTACCTTCTGGACAAGTAAATTCCTAGAGCTTAATGATACACGTGAAAAGCAGTTGAGCACCAAAAGCAGGGAATTCATTCATGCCGTAGGAAAAACACTCCAACAGTTTGCTTTTGAGGACAAAAATTCAATGACTATATATAAAAATTCGATTAACCTTTTAGTTTCTCGTGATCCCTATACAAGGTTAATATCCGCATATATGGATAAATACAACCTCCTTGGTCATAATGAGTTTGCTAGATCCATAGTCAAGAAAACTGGAAAAGGAATTTTTCAGAAAGAAGGGAAAAGGTGTGGATATAATGTGAGTTTTCAAGATTTTTTAGATCATGTAGTCAATTCTTCATTCGAAGGGGGAATTTTAAATAGACATTGGGCGCCTGTTTTTATTCTCTGTCATCCTTGCAATATGCCTTACCATTACCTCAGTAAACAAGAAACACTAACTCAAGATACTAAATACATTTTGAAAACTTTTAATTTGTCAAAAACATTTGTAAAGTCTCAAAATAAGGAACTACAAGCTAAGAAAAGTAATGCATGGAACAAAATATTTTCAATAATGAAAACGTTCTTCAAAGACAGATTAGTTCGAAACAGAAAACTAGTGTGTCCCGATTTATCATTATATCTTGAAAAGATCTGGAGAACACTCCAAAGCCAAGGAAAAATTTCTGATACTGTTCCATTTCCAAAACAGAAAATTTTGAGGAAAGGAAATAATATAACGGCAATGGAATTTTCTGAAATTATTTACGAATCAATTAAAAGAAATCCTATGACCGCTCGACAAAAGAATTTGCAACGTAGAAGGGCAGTGGTTAAATATTATAGAAATATAAAACCTGAAACGATAAACAGGCTTAAACAAATTTATTCTGTCGACTTCTTACTATTCGGCTACAACAGTTCTCCTCCGGTTTAAAAAGTAACACAAGTGTAATATTGTGTTTGTGCTATTTTGCTACATCAATTCCAATACAGTAAAATGGGAACAGAACAAGTTTAATTATCTGTCGAGTTTTCGATTTTCAATAACTACACATCTCTACATTTTTAGAGGGTAGAACTTGTTAACTTGTAATTCTGTAAACTTATAATAAGTTGGCTTTAGAGAATGTCTGACAGTGAAATAGAGAACTGAACATGTCACATTATTATCCGGCTCTAATCTTTTTCTTGTTTTATGTGATATGGACAAGGACTGGTATGTTTGTTTTATTTATCAATGTCTTTGTATGTTAACATATTTATTCTGTAGACATTCGTTAATTTGACTACAAACAACCCTTTTCAGTTTTATTGGGGAGAGAAGTAAAACATTTGGAAGTCTACCTTTAATTCCTTCGTTATTACTCCTATACAGAAAAAGTAAAACATTCTATAGATTTTCTGCTTTGTTTGGTTACAATAAGTCTCTTTAGCATTTTGGCGTCAGCAAATCTCTTCTAGTTTTAAAGAAAATAGTAATCATTAGTCTACGGTAATCTCTGTCTGAGTTAAATAAAGAACAATATAAAAAAGAATGAAAATCATAAATTATTGGACAACATCATTTTTTGAAGTTTTATGGAAGATAGAAAAAATTTACAAATAAATTTTGTATACTTTAAAAATTTCTTAGGTAAAATACAGTGGAAAAGACATTTTATATTCTGCAGACTTTGATGTCCACAATAAAATCGTCCCTGGCTTTATAGAGAAGATAAATATTCTTTAGACTTCAAGTTATTTATATATCAATATACCTTGACATAAAAAGTTACGTATTTTAGAATCATTCTGTTTTTGGCCACACTAAATCTCTTCCGTGTTTTAAAATACTTGTTGATACTTTCATACGTTTTTAAATAAACTCATTTCCTCAGACATATACTGTAAAAATTGACAAATGTGGTAAAAACAGCTTACGTATTTTGCAACCATCCAAAAGCACATTTTATATAAGTCTTATGTTTCCATATAATACACTAACAAACTAGTATACACTAATATAATTTAATGCGTTTGTAAATATTTTGATACGATCTGTTTTTAAAGTGGTTTTCATTCGGTATTTTTATCATAGAAAAAGTTATTTGATTTGTATAAAGCAAAGATTATTGTGATTTCCGCTTTAGGAATTTTTGAACTAACTATGTTCGAAGTTATAGGAGTATATTTTCTAAACAAAGGAAAAAGCAAAAAAAATTGTGACTGGAAGAGCAAGTAACTATATGCGAATACCTCATAATTATCAATTGTATCTTAATCTCTGTTTCACTGGCATTTGCATGGTACTTTTATTTTAATCGTAATGCAATACGAAGTAAACATATCTTTTTGTAGAAAGTTTTTATTCGAAAACAATAGTAGATAGATGGTTGAGTTGTAATGAATTGACAGAAAGTTCTTTTCCTCTCGATTATGTTTATTGTTGAAAAAAATTGGGCCCATATTGACCAAAAACGGAATTACCCTTTTATTCTTTAAATGTTATCTCTTTTATTACGTGAAATGTATTATCTTTGTAATAACAATAATAAAACATTCATTAATTTATCATTTATTCAAAGGAACAAACAGATAATGATGTGTCTATTTATATCACGTAAAAGACATGATTAGAATAAAATGCAGACAGTCTATTTATAGGGTGTAATTTTTAAAAGAGACAAACATTTCTTGTCATTTATTGTTTTATAAACCAAAGACAAAAAGGATTGATTGATATATTTTGTGACATGTGTTGTGCATTTACTTTTGCAGATTTTTAAGTTTCTTTTCTTTTTCCAATACAATATTATTGTTTGTGCGGTTACCGTAAGGTTTTATATTTGATTTTTTATGAAATGATTTATTAAAATAATAATACAACATTGCAGCTACTTTTGAAAAAAAAAATGAAATGGTGCACATGACGGTATTCTCACTAACAAAAACGTTGTATTGGAAATAGGAAAGAAATTAAAAATCTGCAAAAGTTGTTAAGGGGAACAGGTCACAAAAAAGATCAATTTTGCCTCTGGTTTGATAGAGATGGTTATCTAGTCAATAAAAGAAAAATCTTTAACACGAACATAGTGTTCTTTACTATCTTCAGTGACTAGACTACCTCTTCCAATCGAGTTTAAATGAAATAACTAGTTTCAATGTAAATGGAATGTAAAAGAAAGTTTTGTTTGTTGATCCAATTATAAATGTTTGTCACGTGACACTGTCTTTTGAATCGTGGCTAAAGGGGACCTTTTTTCCAAAAATGATATTGCACTAGTTCTTATATCAATATATAAGACTTAGTGCAATATTTGTGTATTTTGAGACAAAATGATATTTTAAATTAAATACAAGTGGGAAGCATATGGAAATAAATTTGGTATAAAATAAAGGGTTATTTAACTGATTTTGTGAAATATAACAATTTTTTCCGAGTTGAACTCGTGCAATTGTCGAGTCAACTCGGAACAATGTTTATTAATATCAGTTAAATAACCCTATAATGTAACATAATACATGTATTATAATAAATTATATTGTCAAGAATTTATACCAAATACACTGCCATCCATAAGTAATGACATGATATAATTTGGTCATATGAGTAATTATAGAATACATCATCCTGCGCGTTTTCACCTTAAACAATGATTTCATCTTGAAAAATGTATTTTTACCACATTTTTTTAATTATTCTCCAAATGTATAGAAAAGAAACTGTTTTCAAGAAAAACAAGCTTACTGCATAATTTTATTCCATTAAGTTAGAAAACACTTTTAAATACTGCATAAAATCAATATTCTAATTCTGTGAATCGAATGTGACATAATGATTATAGTGTTAACTAATGGCAGATATAAACTTGTATATTTATTTATGGATGGCAGTGTATGTTTTCTCGATAAATATTCAGCCACATCTGTGGGCGGTAATCCGGTAATTGTATATTTAATCCTTTTGAATAATACACGTGTTAGGTTTTCTATGCATAACTCGTGATATCAAAGTTAGGAATTCATAAAATGAATCATATATATATATATATATATATATATATATATATATATATATATATATATATATATATATATATATATATATATATATTTGTATACACATTACAATTACTTTTTGCATGTAATAACTTGTGGAAAATTTGCAAACGCTTGACCCTTTATTCACTTAATTTTGACTCTGAGCAGTAACGTTAACCTTTGCTATGGTAAATTAAGGATTTATTTTATTTATTTTTGTTAACATATCGATTTTTAATGACAGCGATTATAAGTTAAAAAATTAAAACTTCCCTACCTAATTATTCGTCATATAATAATTTTGTGAAATAAAGTTGGCACATCTGAATTTTCTTACATAAACTTATTGGCAAGAATAATGTTTACATGTCAGTAAACTAGTATAACTATTAACCTCTCATCAATGACGTCATGGAAAAAGTCTTTGTTTTGTTTTGGTTTGTATTGGTTTATTAGTGACGTCAAGGTGAAGCTTAAAGGTGTGAAAGGATAAATTGCGCTCTTTAATTTACTGACAAAACCAGCAGATGAGAAATGATAACCAAAATTTAAATACTCTAATGATTGATCTTTCGCAAATTGTAAGTTAGATTCAAAGATTGAATTGTTTTTAAATATAGGAAATAACTTTCAATTTGAAGTGGTTTACTGGGTATTATACAAGATTATTGAAATGGCAATTCTTTCATAAAATTGCGGAATTGCTTCGTAGTTCTATTAGAATTGCAACATCAAAAATCTTGTTTGTACCCAGTAAACCACAGCAAATTTAATGTTATTTCTGAAATATTTCGTCTGTTTTATTCATTTAGTACAGAATGTAAAGTTGTTTTCATGAAATTTCTGAAATATGTTTGGTTGACCACACCAACAGCTGATACTATCTTAAATATTTCTTTTTATTATTTTTAATACTTAACCACTTGCGTTGGAGTATTACTTACTCACGAAGCAATTATGCTTTGCCTGTTATTAACTTACAGAAACTAGACACTTCTGTATAAAGCTTTTCATATTGTCCGGCATGAAATTCTTAGACTTTGAACGTATGGCTGTTTCAGAGTAGTAAAAATCAATATGATATTGGCTAGATGCTTTTCTCAATCAAACCAAATAAGGTAAGCATATACTATTTTTATGAATTCCTCTGCTCCATCAGATATCCATCGCACATTATCTATTTACTTACTAATGAATAAAGTTGCTAATTTTTTAATCCGTATTATAATTTATTGCCTTGCCATTACACACACACACACACACACACACACACACACACAGACACACACATATATATATATGTGCGTCTATGCGTATTATATCGAAATAATCTGCAGTTACAGCCATGTCTTTGTATAAAAAGTAGACAGATCTTCGCACATTGGGCGATAACTCTTCTTTAGTTATCATCTCATTGTTTGAAGAATAACAACAAACAAAGTCTTTAATAGTAAAAAGTCACTTAAAAGACGCAATACAACAAATTAACAAAACAAAGAGTAGATAACATACTGGTTTAAACAGTGTTTATTTGAATAAATAAATACCATATACAGAAAATATTACAAATAGTATAATAATGAATTACGGAACACGAGTAAAACTCATATAGCCTGGTCACCTAGATAAAGCATTAGGACCACAAATTAAAAAAAACAAATTATGGTCTTGCACTAGATCTATAAACGAAGTTGTATTTCAGACATTACTCCGGAGGATCTCACCAAGTCCATCAGTATATCAGAGCGTTACCACTCTAGATAATTGCACTGTCTTGTTGTATCTCACCCCTCGCCGTTTGTACAATATATAACAAATACCTGCTAAATTTTGATGTGCCAGATGTGCACATTTCGGAAAATCATTCCTCATCAGTAACACTAGGGACCGAAACGTTTGATAGATAAAAAACATACGCCAAACAGTTAAATAACAATTCGAAGATTGATCATTATTGATATATATCTTCAACCTTCGTTATCTTATATATTTGTTGTATTTCGATTGCCAATAACCACTTTATGTCGAATAGAAAAGCTTTAAAGAATAAAAATAAAAACTTTATGAAAACCTTAAATTGTAATGCTCTGAATATAACCACAGAACGAGAGAACCTTTTCACACTGTTCCTTGGAATCCTTTTGACAAGTATGGCACTATAAATTTAAAATGTGCCGTGTTAATTATTATTTTTTCACAAGTAACATTTCATAACGTTTGTCTGTCTAGACTTTGGAAAGTAGCATCTAATACATTCTGGTAAAAATATTTAGAAACTTGACCTTTAATTGTTTTCTAGAATGTTCTATCATATTTTCTGTGATTCTACATAACCGGATGTTGTTATTTAGTCGTGCAAATGTTTCTGCGCCGAAATCATTTGCTTTCTCAATTTTAGTCATCAATTGAAATAAACTTTATCTATGACGTCAGTGGTATTGGTAGATACTCGGGTGGTTTGGATTCTGTATTTCCATAGGTCTATTTGCCATCATTACCGCTAGTTGTGCTTCCACTATCTGTTGTCGTCTGCTTTCTGGTATAATTATTTAGAAACTTGACCTTTAATTGTTTTCTAGAATGTTCTATCATATTTTCTGTGATTCTACATAACCGGATGTTGTTATTCAGTCGTGCAAATGTTTCTGCACCGAAATCATTTGCTTTCTTAATTTTAGTCATCAATTGAAATAAACTTTATCTATGACGTCAGTGGTATTGGTAGATACTCGGGTGGTTTGGATTCTGTATTTCCATAGGTCTATTTGCCATCATTACCGCTAGTTGTGCTTCCATTATCTGTTGTCGTCTACTTTCTGGTATAATTATTTAGAAACTTGACCTTTAATTGTTTTCTAGAATGTTCTATCATATTTTCTGTGATTCTACATAACCGGATGTTGTTATTCAGTCGTGCAAATGTTTCTGCACCGAAATCATTTGCTTTCTTAATTTTAGTCATCAATTGATATTAACTTTATCTATGACGTCAGTGGTATTGGTAGATACTCGGGTGGTTTGGATTGTGTATTTCCATAGGTCTATTTGCCATTATTACCGCTAGTTGTGCTTCCATTATCTGTTGTCGTCTGCTTTTAAAACCAAAAGCTCTTCCATAAAAACAGAAACTACATGTTCCTAAGATACATAAAACCCCTAAAATAACACCAAGACCTATACCAACAGCTGCCATGACGATATTTTCTGTTTTGTTAGGTAGACAAAACTCTTCGACACGTTCACCTCGTCTAGTTGTCCCACCGCTTACGCAATATGCTACACTCCATCCGGAAAAGGCTGCGCTTATAAAACTGAATGTTACACAGGTAACACTGATAACGAAATGTAGGATTACCTAAAAAAAAAGAAAAATACATTGTAATTATGTAAATTTCAAATTCAAATTTCATGATGTAGCACAACCCCCTTGATTATTAAACGTGTAATGGTTTGATAATGCATATTGAGTGGTGATTTTTTGATAACCTACACAAAAACTAATGTTACAATATATGGTTCAATATTGACAAAAATCTCAAGTCCAGTACATTTCATCAAAGAGGAATTCAAGATGGGACAAATTAAAATAGTCATCTGTATACAATTCAAGGCAGATTATGGAATCATTCAATAGGTCCTGATACTACTGACATTCAATATCATGTGAAAAAATAAACTGTATGACGTTGAATATTAAGTTAAATTCCACGGATTTTAATGCCTCGCCTGGTTAGTTTTTGATCGAGTAAAAAATATACCTTAACATAAACTTTCAATTTTGACATGCCAACGCCGGAAAAGTAACAACTAAGTCTCACCTTATGACAATGCCAGGCTCGACAAAAATAGTAGTTTAATTTATATGTTTTTATTTGTGATCAGTTGTCAGAGTTGTTTATTAGGAAGCCATTATTTAAAATAACGCGATACATGTTTTGAACGAAATTTGTCAGAGCAAGACGCGTTAAAAATCTAGAATGGGAATTTAATTGTTTTATGACAATGATGTGCATTATGCACAACCGCAGTTTAAACTTAATTGTGACGAAAACAATACTCCGCAGGAGTGTTTGGTATCCAACGTAACAAGATAGTGTTTAGTTGTCTAGGCAACAAGGCAATGTTTAGTGGCCAACACAACAATAAAGTAGCCAAAACAGAAATAAAACAGTGTTAATAAGAAAGGTTCAGCGAAAACAGGTTTAAGTAATCAAAACAGAAAAAGCAAGTAGTCAAGGCGACAACAACACGATGTTTTTGTAGCCGAAATAATAACAGGACTGTTTTTAGTATCTAAAACGTCAACAGGACAGCGCTTGATAGCAAAGTAACAAACATTAGTCTTTAGCAACAACTGGACAGTGTTTGTTGACCAGGACAACAGAAAATGACGTTGTATTGTTGGCAAAGCCAAAGCAAGGGAGAGTTTGGTAGTCATCGCGACAACAGCAAAATGCTTGGTGGCCATCGCGATAACAGGAGTGTTTTGCAGCCATCGCGACAACACGAAATATTTTGTAGCCAAAGCAGTAACAGGATAGTTTTTTATCCAAAGCAACAAAATGGCAGTGATTGGTAGCCAAAACGATGATAGAACAGAGTTTGGTAAGCAAGAACAACAATGCTACAATACACGAGATCAACTCATCACAAAACTCTAGTTGGTAAAAAGTATCTTTGACAATGGAGTGTTCAGAACTTTTGCAGGGCCCAAATCATCTAAGTTATTTCGCCACTAGTGACCTCCTAAACACGGAAATTTAAAACTTAATCTTGTTTTTCTTATTTTGTGTAATAGTATTTAACAGTTAACAACATAAATCAGTACATTACAATTTATTTGACTTCATTGATAACACTACAGAAAGCTATATGACTAGGTATATACATTGTGCTTTTGGAAGACCGATTTACACACTTTATCGTTTTGATTAATAAAACTTTTCAACTCTTATCGAACTATCCAAATAAAATTTGAATATTCTCTTTGACAGGGTTCTGCAGACTGTAGTATAATCAAAAGAAATTTATAATTTCTTCCTCTTTTGTCGGTCACACAATTTTGGCGTGTGTAAATTCCCATTTATAACGTTTCCATGAAATTATATATAAATTAAGTGTTTGCTTATAAAAAGGGACCAATTTCGTGTCAAAATTTTAAAAAATGAAAGAAACAAAACGAAAAAGAATACATGTTTATCGCTCGAATTAGCGCCGTGCAAATTCGGGATATGTAAATAAAAAATGACATGTCTTACGATAAAATTTTATAAATAATGCATTTAAAAGAACCAATACTTAATTATCAGGATGTAATATTGTCTTCATGTATTATTTAACAACAATCCAAGAGTAGTCCAATACATGATGTTTGTTTACTTTCTTGTGTTTTGTTTCTTATTGATTGCCTTGACCATTGGCCAGTATAGAGTAATTTTTTATCTTGTGTTTACAGGAACAAGGTAAAGGTATCCCTTTTAGGAACTGTTACTTGCCATACATTTGGCCTTGGCCGATACTTCTTCCTGATCTGTTTGTTCATTACGAAGGTAATACACGATCATACAACTAGCTATAAATACCTGAAATATAATAATTTAAATTTATTTTAAGTCTTTATTTATTTATTCATTTATTTATCTATTTATATATTTATTTATTTACAAATGTATAAATTCTTTTGTTTGTGTTTTTCTTAATCTTATATATATATATTCATTTTTTCAATCATTCTATTATTATATATAACACAAATGCATGTTAAATTTTGATGTGCAATATGTGCACTTTTTGGAAATTCATTCCTCATCAGTGACACTAGGGGCCGAAAAGTTTGATAAATAAAAAACAAAAGCCAAACAGTTGAAAATTATGATCTAAATTGATTAAAGAATAGCCAAAACCTTTACCGGAAGTCCTGATATAATGGGTCCACCAAAAACAAATGGAAAATTAGGATTAGGTGAAGCGTAGTAGATTGTCAGTATCCCACATACAATGGAAACTAAAGACACGGCTAGCTCTATAAATGCCAGTTTGAGTATGAACTGTATAGCTCTAACTCTTTGTTTCCGCATTTCATCTGAAATTGTTCAAATAGAGACAATAAGATGTCAATAAAACTTGGAGGCGAATGAACAAAATATGTAGTGGGGCTGAGCTAATCGTGGTGTTGGTGTTAATGTTGTATACAATAGGTATAACGGAGTGATTTACTGCTAGACTATCTGGTCCGGATTTTTTAGCCTTGTGGTATCTAGAGCGCTCGCTTATCACCCAGAAGGGTCGGGGTTGATCCTCAGCTGGGGAACTCGGTGAGGATGTGTTTTTTTTTTTCCAGGTGTTCCTCCATCCTGTTACAAATACAAGTGTGAACGTTATCAATGAAAAGATGCTAAATGTGTGCATGGTCGGTTACTTTAGTATCTTCAAGTTAAGGTCTTTTGTTTGACACTAAGCTATTTGCAAGAACTCTGTTACCGTTACCGTCTCGGTTCGAATCCCAGTGGGAAGATCCAAGTGTGGGAAGGTTTGTCAGTCGTTCGCCGAATGGCATATATTTTCTTTGAACACTCCGGTTTTCTACAACCATCAGTAAACTAACCACAACCCATAGATATGAAAGAATCATGACCTGGGTGTGAAACATCATTGGTTAACTCAACCCTCTTTGTTGATATATCCGAACATGAGCAAAAACATACATGTATTATTAGATCATTAAAAAGACCAATGACCGGTGACAATATCGTAAAAATAACAATGGACGTATATGTACTCATATTTCGCTCAAGCTCACGGTGGTGGTACATGAGGTCAAAAACCGGTACAAGGCGTATGTCTTCTAGGTTTTTAAATAATACAAAATTACCTGAACATGATAAATGAGTTAACGCTATTTAAATCCTTACGCAGATGTAAAATGAACGATTGTTTTCATTAATACGAAATAATTTCGTGACCTACAATGACCACAGGTGTACCCCACCGACCCCACCTTATCTTACCTGAACTAAAAATATATAACATCTACCTTTATATTCTGGCGTATTCCACGGCAACTCCATATTTGGTAGATATATGAAATGTAAATACTCCCTGAGAATGTATGGTATAGGTATATGTACCTGACAAATACATGTATATATATACAGCACAGTTGTTGATTTCAGTCTGTAGTTGACCTATTTCTTTAAACATATTGATTTTATACCTGTCTATAAGATACACTCGTGACATTTAAATAAGAAAATTATAAATATAAAAAAATATAGCTGACGTTAAAAGGTATCATTTTCACCCTTCTAAGGGTTTAATGCTGATCATAAAAAATAAAGCCTAAAAAAGATGAATAAAGCTATGAAAACTCCTGAAAATATAAGTTTATCAACAAAAGGAGCTCTTACTACGTGATCAAGGAAAACAAATTTAATTAATTTTATTTTCTAAAATTTTAATTTAATTTCACTTAATGATTTAATTTAATTTTACTTAATTTAATATTTGATTTGATTTGATTCAATTCAATTTAATTTAATTTAATTTTTTGTTAATCTGTATTATTCACATCTGCGCTGCGGAATATTGAAATAACGCTGATTCGGCTTTAAACAGTTACTCACTCACACATAATTTCCATCTAGACTATCAGAGAACATAAAATTCAATTCCTTTTGAGATTCATTACCATAAAGCATTGTCAGAAATTGGGACACACACACACACACACACACACACACACACACACACTGTTTAACTTAAACGGTATGATTTAAGTTTTGAAAGTTTTCTTAAATTATTACAACTGAAAAAACTTAAAATTGAAAATATTTCTTTAAAAAAAAATAATCTAAACATAAAATATACTTTAAAGTAATATTTTCAAATATACTTGTAAGTAATATTCTTCACCATTCTACAATGCATTCTACCAAAGAATGAACTTAATTTTTTTTTTGAAAAGTAGCAGCAAATCTTCAAATTCAAATGTTTATGATGCTAGGTTCTATTTGCATTTTGCTCAATGTTAGAGCCTTTACAGCAACTTGATGTCACAACAAAGTACATTTGTCCTATTAGCTTTGGAGTAAGTGTTATTTAATCAGCAAAATAAGCAATTATAATGAAGAATAAGAAAGTAAGAGAGTTCTTCAACAGCGAAGCTTTTGCTGTTATTAAATTACCGATGTTTTGTGTGTGCTTTCTCTACCTTTCTAAATCTAAATAATAAAACTTTCAAAAGGTCTTGATGTCCGAGCTTATCTCCGCCTATATTAAAATCCAACTCTGACAGAACATATGTTAAAACAAATGTATGGAAATGATCTTTATTAAGGATACTTTGGTTTCCTTTTCCTTCTTAGAGCTGACAGCCTTTGTATAAGTAGAACATATTTAAATGGGGCATAAAAATTTATTCAAACAGAACAAAAAAAAAAAAAACTTTTTGGGGTTCTACATCAAAAATTTTCAACAACCTTGTTTTTTTAATTTTGAAAACAACAACAACAACAACAAATAATAATAATAATAACTAAATAAAAAATAAATAAAAGGAACAAAAAATCAGTGAATCAATTGTTTATTGCTTTTATTATTAACAAAGCATTATTTAAATTTATTTAAATATCAAACTTTATCATATACAAATAATTAAATAAAAACAAAAATAAATATGTGTAAATCTGGAATAAAACAATAAATATTAAATATTA
The DNA here is from genome assembly GCA_029721355.1 of Tegillarca granosa. Classification (NCBI taxonomy): domain Eukaryota; kingdom Metazoa; phylum Mollusca; class Bivalvia; order Arcoida; family Arcidae; genus Tegillarca; species Tegillarca granosa. Next base: position 30,742,741 of record CM056602.1, on the reverse strand, counting down.
TCACATAAATATACCATATACTTATTAACTAGACTTCACACATGTTATCAGAATCAAGCACAAAATCATGTTATTTTAAATCCAAAACATAATGTGACATCAAAAACCAAGTGATCATAATCATATGTAAAACAAGTTTTGTAAAGACAAGCTGGGGAGAGGGATCTTTTACAGTGGGGCCTGTCTAAATACAGTCCAGATCAGTTATTTGTTCATGTAAGACAGATATTTTGTTTAAACAGATTCAATTATCAAACAATATAAGATACATGTACATGAATATGCCCTGATAAAACCATTATGAATTTGGTTAATTCTGGATTCAATTTTCAGTTTTCACTGTGATAATGTCTTACAGTCCAACAAATGATGGTTAAGTATGTATATAAAAGTAAAAAAAATTAGGTTGGACTTCACAAAAATGTTGAGCCTGTTGACCATTACGGATAGTTAAATACCTAACTCTTACTTTGAGTCACTCTTTGGTGTTGCAAAACTGCTTATTTATATTGTCTCCCTTGGTAGTAAGGTCTTTCTTAAATGTGGCCCATTAGACAAAACCCATACTGTGACACTTTGGAAAAAATGCAGACATTCTCTCCCGGGATGAAAGCACCTGTTGTCATAAAAAGTATGACACAAGTAAAATGGATTTATTGCTATAATTATTTGATCCACAATCCATATTTATAATGAACAATCAAATAAGATTTAAATATACATGTAGTTAGTGGATAAATTAAAATGTTCTTAAAAACTGAAACATCTAATCATTTCAGAAATTGACAGAATGTAGCAAAAATTGTGATTTCATTGTACATGGTGCATTTTAACCTCACAATTTTGATCATAGTTGCAATACCTTTCATTTTGTTTATATTTTAAATCTGGTGCTAACATTACTTTCTCATTCATTTCTATAAGTGGGACAATGTATTGGTTCTTATATATAATAGTATTTAGGTAGAACTTAAATACATATAATGACACCAGATGAGACTTATCTATCAGCACTACCAAGTCCAGAATTTTTTCTGCTCAGTTTTACTGTTTTATACAAGAGAAACAATAAAAAATTTCAACAGAAGTTGCAAATTTTAAATGTTGTAAAGCAGGTACACATGCACCCGAATGGAATATATTTTTGGTACTTGTGTCCAGACTATAAAATATAAGGCTATAGCAATTTAAAAAATAATCATCATCAACTGCAAGCTGGCAAGAATTATATCAACAATGGCACTGATTAAAATATAACTTTATATCAATTAACTTCCTTGTTTGAAACTTCAGTATATAAAAGAAAATGTTAATCATGTGAAAATATTTCAAGCATATTTATATTCATGCAATTTTCATGTAACAATGTCATTTCAAAGATAAATGTCATGGCATATTAAAACAAAGGGAAAATGAAAATGAAGAAAAAAAACAACAGATAAAAAAAATGCACTTGTATAATTAGATAGGAAAATGGCCCCTGTAGTGTTGATTTATGATCAAAGATAATCCAGCATGATGAATGATGGACGATGGCAAACACTGATCACAATAGCTCAATTGAGCACTTTGTGGTCTGGTTTTAATTTACAAAGATTTGATTGTAGATTTAAACAAGAGGCCCAAGAGGGCCTTTGCTGCTCAACTGGCAGGCCATACATGGCAACAAAAAACTAGCCCACCTAGGGACCACCCACATCAAATCTGGTTTCATTTGCTAATAACAAGGCAAATGTTACGGAAAAAAACCACTAAATAGATTAAATGGCCAGAGTTCTACATTCCATATACCAAATTTGAACCAAATTTATCAACAAATAAGTATGCTATAGTCATTTTCCTGTTTTTTCTATTTATAGTAACAGCTGCCATCTTGGATTTAGGATCGGGCCAAAAATCACAAATTTTAATCTATTTCACCAAAGGACCTTCCACACCAAATTTGGTTTTATTTGGTCATTTAGTTGCAGAGAAGAAGATTTTCAAAGAATCGGCTTATTTAGCTGCTAATTTGCATATTGCACCAACAACACGCCAATGAAAAAAGTTACGGAAAAACTTGTTAAATATATTAAATGGCCAGATTTCTACATTCCATATACCAAATTTGTACCAAATTGATCAACAAATAAATATGTTATTGCCATTTTCCTGTTTTTTCTATTTATAGTAACAGTGGCCATGTTGGATTTATGATCAAGCCATAAATCGCAAACTTTAATCTACTCCCAAAGGACCTTCCACACCAAATTTGGTTTCATTTATTCATGTGGTTTCAGAGAAGAAGATTTTCAAAGAATCGACTATATTTAGCTGCTAATTTGCATATTGCACCAACAACACGCCAATGAAAAAAGTTACGGAAAAACCTGTTACATATATTAAATGGCCACAGAGTTCTACATTCCATATTCCAAATTTGAACCAAATTTATCAACAAATAAATATGTTAATGCCATTTTCCTGTTTTTTCTATTTATAGTAACAGCGGCTGTCTTGGATTCAGGATCAGGCCAAAAATCACAAACTTTAATCTACTCCACCAAGGGACCTTCCACACCAAATTTGGTTTCATATGGTCATGTAGTTTCAGAGAAGAAGATTTTCAAAGATTAAGCTATATTTAGCTACTAATTTGCATATTGCCCCAACAACACGCCAATGAAAAAAGTTACGGAAAAACCCATTAAACTTATTAAATGTAAAGAGCTCTTCATCCCATTTACCAAATTTGAACCAAATTTATCAACAAATAAATATGCTATAGTCATTTTCCTGTTTTTTCTATTTATAGTAACAGCTGCCATCTTTGATTTAGGATCAGGCTGAAAATCACACACTTTAATCTACTCCACCTAGGGACCTTCCACACCAAATTTAGTTTCATTTGGTCATGTGGTTTAGAGAAGAAGATTTTCAAAGAATCGGCTATATTTAGCTGCTAATTTGCATATTGCGCCAACAACACACCAATGAAAAAAGTTACGGAAAAACTTGTTAAATATATTAAATGGCCAGATTTCTACATTCCATATACCAAATTTGAACCAAATTGATCAACAAATAAATATGTTATTGCCATTTGCCTGTTTTTTCTATTTATAGTAACAGCTGCCATGTTGGATTTAGGATCAAGCCGAAAATCGCAAACTTTAATCTACTCCACCTAGGGACCTTTCACACTAAATTTGGTTTCATTTAATTATGTGGTTTCAGAGTAGAAGATTGAAGTTTACACATGCACGGACGCTTTGCCATGCCATAAGCTCAGCTGGCTATAGCCAGTTGAGCTAAAAACCACCTAGCACACTTAAGTCATGACAGGCCCGGTTTCACAATTAATTCCATGACTTAAATCTGACAAATTTGAAATTTTGATTATTTGGTTAATTTTGTAGATATTCAGGAATTTAATGTGAATTTAAAGATCACTTCAAGCTCATAACATCTGTATTTAGTTATATTTGTAATTCAAAAAGAGATCTCATAAAATTGGTTCATTTTAAGTTAAGGAAAATCTTAGTTAATGATTGTGAACTTGGGGCCTGATATATTTTAATTGCATTGTGATAAGAAAGAAAAACCTTTGAAAATGCTATGAAACTGTATACTGCATTATTTTTTTCAATGCCTCAATAAAACAAAACCATATAGAGTTATAACTACTACATTTATCAATCCTATGTATAAAATTGGTTTAAACACTATTAAAGCATATTTTTAATAAATAACAAATTTTGTATGAAAGACTTGATAATTAGTGTATATTTATATATTTATGTAGTTACTGGACAGTGATACCATGAGATTAGATATTGTATAGATATCATTAGGCCAGTCCACGGTTTTTTCTTGGTTTAGTGTCTGCTGGCTGGTAGTTTATTGCATCAACTTTGAAAAATAAACAAAACTTTAACAATTATCTGAATTTTACAATTCAAAAAGATTTTAAGCATTCTAGCCAAGGATTTTTTCATTTTGTACAAATTTTAACCATCATACAGGGTGTTTCAAAATATCTGTCCCATCTTAAGTTTTCAATATTTTTACAAATATTTAACTAATAGATACGAAATTGGTATCACTTGAAAGATTGGAATGCTAAGATTTGTTCTTTGCCAAAAAGTACAGGAAAAGTGAATTCACGTACCAATTATGACGACATCAGTGATGTCATCAAAAATCAGTTTTACTTCCAAAATGGAGTTCACATTGCAGCAGAAAGCTGATGTAGTGAAGCTTTATTATCAGTTTAAATCATCAGCTATTGTCATTAATGAGGTGAAGAAAAAATATCCTAATTGTGGAAAATTGGAAAGACATCATGTTAAGAAAATTGTGAAAAGGTTTGAAAAGTCTGGTACAGTTTCAGATGGAAGGCATTTTAATACTGGACGGCCAAAGACTGGAAGGAGTAAGTAGATGATCGATAAAGTCCAGTCCATTATTAATGAGACACCGTCTAAATCTATCAGAACTGTGTTCTGAGAACTAAATGGTAATGAAACAAATGTGTCTAGCGTTTATAGAGTTTCAAGATTTGATTTACATTTAACCCCCTATAAAATTGCCGTAATGCAACACCTGAAGGATACGGACATTGCGAGCAGAATTGAATTTTGTCACTGGATGTTACAGCAAAATGACAATGTCGTGAATAACATGTGGTTCACTGATGAGGCCCATTTTCAACTTGATGGTGCAGTAAATAAACAGAATATGAGATTTTGGGGGACTGCTAAACCTGAATTTCATGCAGAAAAACCTCTTCATTCCGAAAAAGTTACAGCCTGGGCAGCATTAAGCTGCAATGGGATCATTAGACCTTTTTTCTTTGAGAACAATTACGGCGAAACTTGTAGTGTCAATTCAGAGCGATATCTTTCTTTGTTGAAGACAAAATTTTTACCCGCTTTAAGAAGACGAGTGAGGGATATGAGATCTGTTTGGTTTCAACAAGACGGGGCTACACCTCACACGTCTAAAAAAGTGACTGAATGGTTAGAATAGCAATTCAAGGGAAAGTACTTGTCCTATCGCACGACTTTGATATGGCCACCACTTTCACCAGATCTTAACCCATTGGATTTTTTTCTATGGGATTATTTGAAGGACAGAGTCTACACGTCATCACCAGCATCATTAGAAGAGTTAAAATGCAATATCAAAGAGGAAATACGTAAAATTTTAGGGTGAAACATGTACTGCAGTGGTGTCAAATTTCAGAAAGAGACTTTCTCTAGTTATCAAGAACAGAGGCAGACATTTGGAACACATTATTTGACTTTCTAAGGTGTGATGAAATCTTGACGTAAAGTGACGATATTTACCAAAAACGATGCAAATACTAATTTTTACAAAATTTTAGTGCTTGCTTTTCAAATATTTTATCGTTTTAGGTGCAAAAATAATTTTTTTCACATATTATAATTGCTAGACATGAAGATTAAATGACGAAATTTTCATCAAGATATATGGTGTAATTATTTTTTAACGAGCATTTTAAAATGGGACAGATATTTTGAAACACCCTGTAGAATATTATATTTATATGTGGTACTGTTTAAGTCTGTGTGTTTGTGACAGTGAAATTAGAATAATTTTCTTAAAAATTCCAATTAACTTGAATTATTTTCAGTATTTTTCACTTACTTGAGGCTCGTCATAACTGAAATTTTTCTATGCACATACACGACTACTATAGAATATTTCTGTAAAAAGGAAAATTTTGCTGCTTCGGAATTTTACATGTTTAAATTGGTTCACACCAGAAGTGATGTTCTTGTTGACACGTTGTATGCACAAAAAATTCACCATTGGCATTGTTTTTTGACATGTTGCACAATTTACTGTCACAAACACAGTGACACAAAGAGTAGTTTTATTTCACTCTTTGCAGTACAGCTGTTATAAACAATACAATATAGACATGCAATTTTAATTACATGTCCTGTCAAATTTTTGTTCTTCTAGCTAAAATTTTTTTTTTTTTTTTTTTTTTTTTTTTTTTTTTTTTTTTTTTTTGTAAATGATATAGATGCTAAACAAAGTAAACACTTGGATTGGCCTTACACATAACTTCTTACATAATTTAATGCTTTGTTATATTGTTTAAATGGTTCTGTAAGTAACTTAATCATAATTTTTTTTTTCTAATTCTGTAATATTCCTGTATAGTTTATAAATGATAAATATTTCCACACTTTGCAATTTGTTGTCGAGTGTCATTCCTATAATCATTAATCCTTAGATGCAGGTAATTTGATGTGATCACAAAGAAAATGTTGAGTAATAATACAAGAGCAACATATTCAAATTGACAGTAACAGTAAATATCCATAAATAAACAGTAATTTATATTTTTGTGCAAAAGTGATTATTCATTTAATTAATGACAATGTTGTTTCATTAATAAAAGTCACTGTCAATATTTATTATGTAATAATACTTCAAGAATCACAAAAAGTATATTAAAATAAAATCAGAATTAACTACTGAATCAGACTTTCATTTGAGTCACTGAGAACTATGTGGACTTTGTGAACAAAATCATGTAAAAGTGTACGCAGCATCTATTTAGTTTACATGTATTTTATGATGACCTGAATGGATTTCATGCTCTGAATTAAATTTTCTTATGGATTTTTAATGTCTTTTTCTAAACTTAAATAATTAATTTTTAAATACTAAAAATAGTGATAAAATTAATAAACAACTTAACAAAATAAGTGTGAACATGTATGTAGTGTTTGATTACATCACAAACGAATTATGTCATTGGGTAACTAAGTGGATGTGGCCAATCAAATTTGGATTAGCATTGTACAATTGTGTCACAAAATTGGTGATAACCAGTAATAACTTACCAGTAGAAATCCAAGTGATAGTATCACTATTAAATCAATCACAACTTGACAAAATAAAATTGATCACAAACTGTAATTATTTCATCACATCTAAAACACAACTAAATTCATGGTACAATAAACCATTACAAAGTATGTGAGACTAAATATGAAAAATCAAGTTTTACCATTTATACCTTTGTTAACACAAAGTATGAAGGATTCCAAATATGGCATCGAGTTTTGGGATTTAAACCTTCCTTAACACAAAGTATCTAGAACTCTGAATACGGCATCAAGTTTTACAGTTGCTGGAGTTATCAGATTTGAATTGATGTTCAAGAAAACTTATATATATCAAATGATGACATTCAGTTATGGACAAATATCAAGAAAATGATGTTACATTTAAAACATGCTGAACTTTACATGCATATGGTCTATAGATAAAAACAAACAGTTAAAAAAACAATCATGGTGTTTTCTGATCTAGCCAAGATTCTTACACTGATACCGAGACAGTCCGTTCTGAAATGTTGGACACTAGAGTTCCTAAAGAACCCATTAATCTTCTGAGCGGAATTCTGAACCTAGGTGGTGAGAGATGCTATAAATAGTAAATGGTTTACCATGGAACTTGACTTAATATAATTGAAATTAAATATACAGGTAGAATTAATAAATCTTTTTCCAAAAAGAAAAATATTCTTAAAGATTAATAAATTCACTACTGATAAATTGTTAATTGGCATAAAATATATTTATCACTTTACTATAATGCAATAAAAACTCTTCAATTATAAAAATAACAGTGCTTTGATCTTTATACTGACTGAAATTAAATCCACAGACAAATTACATTAAATAAAAATTTGAAATGACCTTTAAATAACAATATTTATATCAGAATTCAAAAAACCAATATTCAAATGTAAAGTATGATTGAAAAAAAAATTGTTCTAAATTCTTAACAGGTGGATTTCATTTTTCACAACTTCATGTAGATATGAAAGTTCATGTACAGGTATATTAATTGCATATACTTGAATGTTCTTAGTATTTGATATAAATTATCATTAATACTGCAAAAATTAATCCTCGTGTTCAGCTTGAAACTCTTCTTCCAATCTTTGTTTCCTAAAACAAAAAAAAGCACAGTGTAACAGTAATGGGGAAAAATGCAGTGGCTAAACGGGTACTCGAACCTGGTACCTTCCTAATACTAGCAGGATGCTCTACCATGAGGTACCTAGCCACCTACCAAGCTCGACCTGCTACACACAGAAAATTGCAAAACAAACATTTTTTGATAGTCAAATCAAATTTAAAAGCTTATAACACTTAAATGTTTAATTCAATTGGTATTTACCTGGAATTTTCAACTAGAATTCTCTAACCATGTTCTGATTCATTACTCTCAGATATGAGACTTTAACAAATGAAAGATCATTGACTCAAGCTGCATCAACACAGTGTCATGTATTTGAGAAAGAAATTTATTTTAACCTTAATTTCACATTTCTCTAGTTCTTCATGCTGTTAAATAGATTTTTAGAGACAGATATGTTTGGCGATAACCTTGCAATGGACTAAAATCTAATGTAATGGGACCCCCCCCCCCCTTGCAAGTACAAGTATATTGATTATTCCCTATGCAAGCATGATTACCCAATGAAACCAGACGAAGCTAGCATTCATCTGAATCTCTAGATACAAGGCAGACCTAAAATTCATCATAGATCTAAAATCAGTTATGCAAGTTGTCAGATACCTTATTAGCTGATGGTAACAACTTGTAGGTTTCAGCCTCACCCCTAATGGTTCTGACAAAAAGGGGAAAATAAATGACTTTTCTTTTTTCATTACTAAGCAGTCAGAAATGATCTCTTGTTTTTGGAAGAGATTTTGAAATCACAATTTTGGTGAGAAACTGAAATGTATCTTAAGTGGCATTTTATCATGTATATGTATATATAATAGAACAGAAGCATATCATTTTTGAAACAGCCTAAGCTGGCAACATCTTCACAGAGATGTAATATGCCCATCGATCAATCAATCAATCAATCAATCAATCAAATAATCAATCAATCAATACCTCAGTTAGTCTGGCAATCAATTAATCAATAAACTATCTCATAAAAAAATTACCTGGCATCAATCCTTGCACATTTTGGACATTTTTCAGGTATAAAACAATGTTGATGATAACAGGCATGACACACTGAAATAAAGAATTGTTTATGTATACCAGTTCATATTTATGTATCAAAATTGTGTATATCCTTACTTATCACATACCAGATATCTTAGTCTTGTTATGTGAACAGTGTAAATTTGAGATTTGCAGGTAAAAGAATTACAAGTGTGTTTAGAATCTGTGTCAAATATGTCAATTGATAATTTAATAATTTGGAATGTCAATCCTCTAACATCAAATTCCATAAAATATGTTTATATCTGAGCACAACAAAAAGAGTTCAAAGGCAACTTGCAGACATGATTCGTTGCCTACCAGAAATTGCTTTTAGAGCAGGAAATAATGAGAAATATGATTACCAAAGACTTCTTGAAATAGGTTAGGCATCACATTTATGTAACACATGTGATATTATCTAAAATTGATTTGTTGTAGTTTTATATTAATATGCAAGCCTTGTCTGCCACATACACCCATGAACAAACAATAACCACATACATGTAATTAATATCTGTCCATCAAACATTTTGTGTTCAATATAAATTCTCATGTCAGAAGAATAACAAAAAAGCCCTTCTTGCGCTTCACAAACAAGCATTAAAAAATAGCAACCACATTATCATGCACTTTGTTCAAAACTGATGACTTAATCATGACTGATTAGATGAACATTTCCAATCAAACCAGAGATCATAAAGTGCCTGATTTATAATTTTGTGCCACATTCTACTTTGAGGTGCCTTGGTGATCGAGTGGTCTGAAACAGGCTTACAGATCACAGTGCCTCTCATCAACTAGGTTTGAATCCCACACAGGCACTCTACTTTGAGAAAGTTTGTCAGTATGTGGTTTTTTCTGGGCACTCACGTTTTCTCTATCATCCAAGAACTGACTTCAATATAAGTGAAAAATTCTTGACTGGGGCATAAAACACCATTACTTACCTAAACTCAACTCAGTTTTAAAAACCCACCTTTTTTCTCTTTTATTTTAAATAAAATATCACAATCATATCATGTTTACTGTAAACCAACTTTTATTCGCATGTTATTAACTTTCACGTATTTCGCAAGAGCAAAATAATCATGAAAGTTAATTGTCGCGAACTTGTTGGTCTTTGGTACATTTGATCCAGTTTTCGATTTTTTAAGCCATTGTACAACCGACATGGTTAAAACCACAAGTAATAATAAAATGTGATAAGCTTAAACAATACAAAAACACCAAACGCTAGTGAGTATAAATCACTTGTTTATTAAATTCGATATCGGATTAATATTGCTTAGTATACTAGTACATACTATATATAAATATATTACTGTTTACGCAACACTTTGTTTATGGAAGTAATTAAATCAGTTATAGCCCGTATCGCGAAAGTTTATGGTTTTTCTTATTTCCAGCTATAGTCCATATCGCGAAAGTTAATAGTCGGAAAATATTTTTGGTAAGAGAATCGCGAAAGTTAATAGCCGCGAATAAAAATTGGTTTACAGTATTCATTTTTCCAAAGAATTTCTTAAAGATATAAGGTTAATAGGTTTGTTAACCAAGTATAGTTTTTAGGTCTTGGCCTATATTTGCTATTTAGATTTACCACACATGGTCTGTAAAATGGGTTTATCAAATACAGTCAAACCTGGCTTAAAAGCCACCACTCTATAATGGTCACCTGCTTATAAAGGCCAATAAAATTCTATCCTATTTGCCCTTTGTCTATATTATTTGAACTTGTATATAAAGGCCACCTGTCCATAAAGGCCACTTTTATTGATTTCCATGGGTGGCTTTTATAGACAGGTTTGACTGTAGTACTTAAATGTCTTGATCTTCCCAGTCAGGATAGAAAGTAGTCTATCATTCAATTCACATTCAAGGCATCTCCTCAACAAAGAGGTACATGTAATACTGACCTTGACATTGAGCAACTTTATCCAACTGGAACGGAAATATAACATTTTTATCATTACAAAGCTCACAGATAAAGCCAAATCCTTGACAGATCTGAAATGTAAAATAAATAAAATTACTATCATGATAACAACTCTAAATGATCACAAGTATTATATACATGTACATGTGGATTACACATTAACTATTTTAAGTATGAAAAGGTACCAGGAAAAATAAATTTGTAGACTTTGTCGGCTACTTTTTCATGGGTTTGTGGTGGAAAATTTGTGAGTATAAAGTCACATAACTTATATTATTGACAATCAAATTTGTGGGTAGCAGCACTTATGAAACACGTGAATCTTTGGACCATCAAGAAACTAAACAATTTCACATATAAATCCCTATAACTGCAAGGCCTTCTCGAGATCCTCTAGATCTTGGGTGTAATTGTGTGTAGTACTTTAACATTTTTGAACTTTTTATGGTCTTTTGATGATCAGTTAAGAGTCCTTGTGATTTTGATTTTATCCAGGGCACGGCATGTTTGTATGCTATAGACATTTATTAAGTTTGTTATATGACTATAAATTTTCTTCATTTAGATTGGATGCTATAATAGAAATTCATATTACAGTAAATTATTCTCAAAAACATTATAATTATGGCACATAAAGTCACAAGAGGTAAATAAAACATTCCAACAGGGTGCCCACAGACCTAAAATTAAAGGAAGGGAATTTTCAATTACTTTTTTGGAACTTCAATTTTCATTGGATGGTATTTTAAAAATGACCGATCAGCATTATTGTTTTATGAGTAAAATAGACCTACATTTAACGACAGTTTGTAAACAGAAAATTCTAGATGTGATGGAAGCTACAAACAGCCCTCCACCCAAGAAATGTTTTTGAATTTTTTTCTTTTGTCACATAATAGAAAACTTGTTGACTTTTGATTTTTGACAAAATCCTTGTATTAACCTCATCAAAAGTCAATAACTGAATATTTAAGTATTAACAAATGGCAGTGAATTCATAATTATGTTATCAATGAACACTTGTCCTTTAAAAAAGTAACTCTGTTACATACATTTGTAGATGACTGTAGTTGCAGAATAAAAATCAGAAACATATCCATTCATAGAAATAAAAAATAGTATTTTGCACCACAGACAAAACATGATTTTGTGGTGTTTACAATACTATAGCTTCTACTTCCCTGCAAAGCAAACTAAACTACGACTACAAGCCAATTTGTTTTCAAAACAAAAATGATAATTTACTCAACATATTAAATCAATGAGGAAATAACTTTGAAATTACAATAAATATCTGGTGAGTTTTTAGCTTCTGTCCTTTCATTTTATCATTGATACAAGCAAGTTCACTGCCAAATTCAGTACTTTTACAACCTGGATTTTTTTATTTCTTGTATAAAACAGACTTTCCCAGATTGCGATAAAGGAAGGAAGTAACTGTTACCTTGACCTTTAAGATGATTTCAAATACCTCAACTTTTCATACTAGACAATTATGCTGTGATACGATGCTATATACAGTCGTAACTCGTTATGTCGAAATCAGATAAGTCGAAACTTCGGATATCTCGAAGCTTTTTATTCAGTCCGAAGTAAATCACTATATATTTCAGTTTAACAACCTCCGCTTAAGTCGAAATCAGATATCTCGAAATATTGGTTATGTCGAAGTAAATTCTAAGTCTGTTGGTATATTTTAAATGGAATATTACTCTGGTTAAGTCGAAATCTTCAATTTTTAATTAGACAATGTTTGTACTCACACCTGTGTCGAAAGTGATGACTTCACCGTCTGTAATTAAACAGTCCCATAAAGGGGATTTTTGAAGCCATCCGTTAGCTTGGTGATTAAAAGATGTGTTGTTTAAAGCTGATTGTCACAGGAAGGTCAATTAATGAATGTAATTCACCTGGAGTCAGATATCTTTTGATGTGCGCGTGGGTGTTTTTTTGTTTTTTTTTACTATAGTACAGGTGTACTAGGAAGGCTTGGGTTATTATAAATCAGAGAGCGGTATCTCTCAGAATAAACGCGAGGATAAAGGACTAAGCGTGCATCATTTAATTGTTGTAATTAAAAACTAACCATTATTTTCTACTCATGAGTTACTCATTTCAAACATTCCATCTCCATATAAACCAGAATTTTCCAAATATGTCATTACCCAACAAGTTCAGTATGACGAATGATGTTTTTTATTATCTGTAAATTATACTTATGTTGTTTATTCATTGTCATGTTGATGTTTTATTTTAGATATAAATGTACGTAAACTTTGTTTTGTGTTTCGTCTTGTTTTTTCTTTTGACATCATCATGAACCCGACAGTGATGGTTATCTCAATAGAACCTAGTAAGAATGGTGAGATTCTGTCATGCACAGATACTCTATGTTGACAGACATTGACAGACATCAAGAATATTCCTGAGTATTATTCCATAAATTAAAACGATTGCAAATTAAATAATATATTTATTTGTTTATTTTTGTCAAAAATAAAATAATGGAATAAAATACTGGAAAATTGCCGATTAAATTTTGCATGACCCTAATGGCAAACATTTTGTAGCTACAAAAAATCCACTTGTTCCGAATTTGCACAACCCAAACTTCAGTTTAGTTGAACTTCGGATAAGTCGAAGTATTTCTCTTCCTCCTGTGGATTTCGAGATAACGAGTTTCGACTAGTATATATATCAAGAAATCTTACCTGACAATTATCTATGTGTAATATTGCACTGTTTATCACATTTTTAAGTTGATTAATCAATGAAAAGTTTTTAATCTAAAAGTAAAAACAAAACAGTTAAAAATGTATCAGATATATGAAAACATGTTTGTACAGATTATGACTTTGAATTAGCAGCACATACATTGATTGTATTTTTAAACAAGAGGCCCATGGGCCTTAATGCTCACCTGAGGACACGGCCAACCAGAGGATATATCCAAAATCATTTGCAAAAATACATAAAATATTCTAATATACATTCCTACAAAAAAGTTAATAGTTTTCAAGATAATTAACAATTTGAGTCTTTTAATGCATCTATGACCTTAACCTTTAAACGTAAGACCTTGAATCTTATATCAGAATAATCACCATATCAATTCCTACAATTTTCTAATATACATGCCATACAAAAAGTTAATAGTTTCCAAGATAATAAACAATTTCAGTCTTTTTATGCACCTATGACCTTGACCTTTGAATGTATGACCTTGAGCCACATACCAAAATGATTGTCATATCAATACCTACAAAATTCTAATATATATACCTTTGCAAAAAGTTAACAGTTTTCAAGATAATAAACAATTTGAGTCTTCTTATGCATCTATGACCTTGACATTCAAACGTAAAACCTTGAAATTTATATCAGAATGATCACCATATCAATTCCTACAATAATCTAATATACATGCCAATACAAAAAGTTAATAGTTTCCAAGATTATTAACAATTTCAGTCTTTTTATGCACCTATGACCTTGACCTTTGAATGTATGACCTTGAGCCATATATCAAAATGTTCGTCATGTCAATACCTATATTATTCTAAAATACATGCCTATACAAAAAGTTTATAGTTTTCAAGCTTACGCACAATTTTAGTCTTTTTTAGCAAAAAAATAGCATTTCAGGGGCAACAACTCCTACAAGCATTAACATACAGTTAAGAAACTTTGTACCTTTTTACATTTTGTCCTGCTAAACATTTTAACAATGTTTTAATATTATAAATCACTTATAATTTTGAAGAAAAAAGCCTAAAACTGCACAAATTACAAACTAGGTCATGACCTTGAACTTTGACCTTGACCCCATTTTGAAGGTTATTTCAAGAAAAAGTCAAAACTGAAAACCCCATGTCAATATCTATTCATATAGTCAAGTTATAATAATTTGAAGCCATTTAACGAAATTTTCAAAATTAAACGCAAAAACGCGTAACCTAATTTTTTACCAAATTTCACAAAATAAACAATTTATAAGCCAAAGACCCTAGAGAAGCCAAATATCACATCAGATTTTTTCTCCCATCATCGCTTTCGGAGAAGAAGATTTTTAAAGTTTTTTGGAACCATGGGTCACCTTGACCTAGTTTTGGGAGCCATGACAACGTCACGAACAAATCTGAATTGCACTGGCCCATATATGCATCTGACCAAGTTTCATTGAAATCTACCTCATAGTTTCAGAAAAGAAGTCAAAAATGTAAAAGTTTACGCCGCGGACGACACCGACGACGACGACAACGACGACGACGACGACAGACAAATTTTGATCAGAAAAGCTCACTTGAGCCTTCGGCTCAGGTGAGCTAAAAAACTAATCATGAAAGTTGTATGGAACTGATACAAACTTTAGAAGTCACAGTTTGTTGGTTCAGACTTTACTCAGTTGTACAATTTTTCAGCATTGATTTAACTCTTTATTTATCTAGAGAGATGTGAAACCTTTACCTTAAATGTAAACTTCCAGTTGAGACAATAATTACATGTATTTATCCACATAAATTAAATGGGGGGGATGCATGTTTATAAAAAAAAAAACAAGGTTCACAGTTAAATTGGTATACAGTATATCTTCATAGAATACATTTATTTAGTTTTGTGGGACTTCTCTTTCTGTATTCAAGCTAGTGAAAAAGACAAAATCTATTGATTTTTTCGTATTTTTATGTCATTTTCAGGCATATTTGATATGCATTTTGATTTTAAACATTTTTACACATTTTATAGAACACAATATTTTTTATATATATTTTCTATTAAAACTGTGCATCTTGTGCTAAATAATAATCCTTTAAACTAAAAATTTTGTTTTTCTTTACTCTCGTACTTTTTACAACAAAACCATCCCTAATTTTAAAAGACCAATTACATAACTATGTCGTTATCAGTCATCAAACATTTAAAACGGTAGTTTTTTTTTCAGAGAATTAGCTTCAAATTCAAACTTTTGGTTTATAAGTTGCATAATTTTCATTCTATTCCTGAGACAAATTAGTTTCTTATCTCATAAACCCCTTTTCTCTATTTCTTAAATTTTTTTTTTTTGAATTCAATTTTTTTTTTTAATTTTTTTATTCAAAATAAAAACTAGAATGTAATACTGCTCTGCTAAGTCAATTATAATCATCATTTTACTTACATTTACTAAGTCATTTAAAGAATACTGATGAATTTCTTCATACAAATGTGTGGGTAATTTTTCTAAATCTTTCAAAATGCTACAAATAATAAAATATCCTATGATTACACCAATACAAAGAACATGCATGATAAAAGCAAGCATTAGTCAAATCTAGAGAATCAATGACAACCCTTCTCAACTGCATCGGACACTGGTGACCTGCTGACCCCAAAAAGAATGCAGTGACACATGTTCATGACCATCATTATGCACATCTGTGCAACTAACATACATGTAGATGTGTATCACATTCTATACAGTTAGGAAAGCTTTTCTGAAGACAACCATTTTTAATTTTCTCTAATTTTGATGCAGAATGGAAACAATGGAAACACATCCAAAGGCTAAATCTAGTTTTTAATTTGATAAATAAATTCTGTCTTTTAACAGAACTGTGTGGCTTATTATGTGTAAAGACAAAAACAATCCAATGTAGTGAAAATACATGTACTAGTACCTAAAGAAAGAATACAGTGACACCTGTTTATCTCTGTATGCATGTAGGTGATAAAAGTTTTATACATGTATAATCAAAAACTTTATGCTTATAATGAATTAATTTAAAGTGTCATGTAATATGACTTTAGTTAATAGGCTGATTACCATAAGTCAGGTTAAGTCAGGTTATATATTTTTCCAACTAACAGCAAAAATCTAAAAATTAACTGAATTACTTAAAGGACCTTTCAGAAATACATACATACACATGACATGATTAATATTGAATTAAGAGAAAATAGAAATAAATAACATTACACAAACAAGAAGTCCACGGATTAAATGTCTCACCTGGTAAGTTTTTGATTGAGTAGAAAATGCATTACTTTAACATAAACTTTCACATTTTGACACAATGCTGCCGCCTACGCCGACACCTGCAAAGTAACACCTAAGTCTCACCTTATGGCAATGCAAGGCTAGACAAAAATTATGAAAAAGATTATATAAACTTACTCTGATGTATTTTTGCATACTTTTAAAAACTTGTACAAATGTTTAAGTTGAGTTCTATATTCTCTAACAGTTTCTAAATAACGTCTTTTCCTGTAAAGTGACGGATTTATATCACAAACATTAAACAATGGATCACAAAATATCCTTGATATGAAGTCACGTGAAAAATTTGACACACTATATTTTTTAAAATCCCATTTTCGTAATATTCTCCCTGGTATATATGAAACTGAGTTACTATGGCAACACTGACAAAAATATTTTCCAATATATTCACAGTATCTGTATCTCTTTATGTAACCTGATAAAAAATAATAAAATAAATTCATATAAGTATTACACTTTCAACAAGAGGCCAATGGGCCTTAACGCTCACCTGAGTATATGTCCATAATTGTTTGCAAAGCGCAAAAGACAATATATTAGGTACAGAAACTTTACAAGTTTTCTCAAGTTAAGAACTCCCATAAAACTTAATCAGAAATATATCCAATCACATTTCATTTATAAGTTGCTTATATAATATGCATGAAGTAACTGTAATGCAATGAATAATTTCCATATAATTCATAAAATTCAGTATACTTATGCAACTATGTCCTTGACCTTTGAACATATATGACCTTGAACCATATATGATTGCCATGTCAATACCTACAATATTCTAATATACATGCCTATACAAAAAGTTAATAGTTTTTAAGATAATTAGCAATTTTTTGTCTTCTTTTGCAGCTGTGACCTTGACCTTTGAACATATGACCTTGATCCATATATCAAAATGATCGTCATATCAATACCTACAATATTCTAAGATACATGCCTATACAAAAAGTTAACAGTTTTCAAGATAATAAGCAATTTAGGTCTTTTTTTGCAGCTGTGACCTTGAACTTTGAACACATGACCTTGAACCATATATCAAAATGACAGTCATATCAATGCCTACAATATTCTAATATACATGCCTATACAAAAAGTTAACAGTTTCCAAGAAAAATTGGCAATTTAAGTCTTCTTTTGCAGCTGTGACCTTGACCTTTGTACATATGACCTTGAACCATATACCAAAATGATCGTCATGTCAATACCTACAATATTCTGATATATATGCCTATACAAAACGTTAACAGTTTTCAAGATAATTAGCAATTTAAGTCTTCTTTTGCAGCTTTGACCTTGATTTTGAACATATGACCTTGTACCATATATCAAAAAGATCGTCATGTCAATACCTACAATATTCTAATATACATGCCTATACAAAAAGTTAAAAGTTTTCAAGATAATTAGCAATTTTAGTACTTATAAGCCAAAAATAACATTTCAGGGAAACAACTCCTACATGGATTATCATATAGTTACGAAACTTTGTACCTTTTTAAATTTTGTCATGCTGAACATTTTTACAATGTTTTGATTTCATATTTCTCTTAATATTTGCAAGAAAATTGCCTAAAACTGCATTAATCACAAATTAGGTCATGACCTTGATTTGTGACCTTGACCCTATTTTAAAGGTCATTTCAAGAAAAAGTCAAAACTGAAAACCCCATGTCAATATCTGTTCAAATAGTCAAGTTATATTAATTTTACGAAATTTTTAAAATTAAACGCAAAAACGGGTAACCCATTTTTCGACCAAATTTCACGAAATGAACAAACTATAGGCTTAAGACCCTAGAGAAGCCAAATATCACATCAGATTTTTTCTCTCATCATCGGTTTTAGAGAAGAAGGTTTTTTAAGATTTTTGGACCCCTAGGTCACCTTGACCTAGTTTTGGTAGCCATGGCAATGCCATGAACAAATTTGAATTGCACCGGCCAATATATGCTTCTGACCAAGTATCATTGAAATCTGCCCAGCAGTTTTGGAGGAGAAGTCGAAAATAGGTGTTAACGACGCACACACACATGCACGCACGCACTCAAGCAGGCACATACACACGCCGCGCCATGCCATAAGCTCACATGACCTTTCGGTCAGGTGAGCTAAAAACTATGAGATAAATTAATCTATTTTACAAGTAAAATTGTTATTCTTCTCAATAACAGTTCATGTATTTCGAGGTTATCAGTAATGGGATAGTAGAGGAAACCGGAGTACCTACTATCTTCTGTAAATAAACTGACAAAATTTCTCACACAAAGTTTTTTAAATGGTTTGATAAGATCATAGGTGGTGAGAACTGTTGAGATCCTTAGTAGATGTAGTCATGAAAAGATGATATTCCAACTCTCTCTCTCTCTCTCTCTCTCTCTCTTTCTCTCTCCTTGTAAGAGTGTGAAGATAAATTCAATTAAAACATAAAATCAATGTTGTTAATAATTTATATTACCTTGTTCCACCCTCGTCCCACATCCTGCACACATGTAATTCTGTTTTAACATAATCACACTCCTCCTATAAAAAATATAACTTCTGAGCAATATGCAATTTTCAAGTATTTTAAGACTCATTTCTAAACAGAAAATAAACCTTCACACTTAGCCAACAAGCACAGGAATACATGTACTTTCAGATGTTAATGCTACACCTTACTAAACTTTAGGTCAACAATCATTTGATAGGTGGAATTTTTTACATGTAGCTTTAAGTAAAGTCCATTAATCAATCTTCAAAATGAAACCTGCTATAGTAACCACCTGTATGCAGTGATTAACTGTTTATGAAGGCCAGTGCTTAATGTCTCTGCTTTAAATTTCATTAAGAACATCTGCATTAAGACCACCTGTCAATAGAAACTATACTAAGGTATCAAGAGTGGTCTTTATGCAAAGGTTTTACTGTATTTGAATGTACAATTTTATGTAAAGTCCGATTATTTGTAATAACTTACTTTGGAGGAGGGTGAACATCAAATATTATTTGTGGCCTTGGTGGAGCCCACTCATGGTTTCCTCGCAACCGCATCTGTTAAAAACAATTTTGAAAAAAATCAAAATTTTAAAAGCAAGAAAAAATGCAAATGAGTCCTCCTACGAAATATTACAAATGTACTTAACAAAATAAAATTGTTTCTAATTTGATTAAATTTTTCAATTATTTCACTTGTACATTTCACAAATTTCAAAAGAAAGAGCAGTAACTCCACATGTTTATTCACAAATAAAAACCGGATTTGCTGAAAAACATTTTGTAAGCAGTTTGAGAAGAAAAGTTATCTTTTAAGATAAGTGGTAGACCTGGCAAAAACTCCTTCCAGAATATAGCTGGATGTGACTTCATAGATACCTATATGTTGTTAATGAACACTTGTCCATTGCAAAGCTGTTTTGTTTTGTTTGGTTTTAATTTATTATTATAATTTTTTTTTTTTTTTTTTTTTTTTTTTTTTTTTTTTGGCAGTTACGAACATTTGTAGATGATTCTAGTTGCAAAATATGAATCTGAAACACATCCCTTCATGGAACTGACATATTGTCTCCTGAGTCTAATGTACTACAGACAAAACAATACTATTAATTAATATTACATAAAAGCTAATGATGCCAAAATGCTATAACTTTCAATTCCATGCAATACAAACTGAGCTATGACTATGAGCCAATTTGTTTTAAAAACATATATGATAATATCTTTAATATATTAAATCAATGATGAAATTACTTTGAAATTACATTAAATATCTAGTGAGCTTTTAGCATTTGCCCTTTAGTTTGATAATTGATACAAGCAAGTTCACTGCCAAATTCAGTACTATAAATGTATTGATTTTAACAGTGTATTTTAGCGATTTTCATGCTAGGACAGTTGTGTTTATTTAAATACACCAATGATATAAATGTTTAATTTATAGTCTGTTACTCAAAAGTTATTTTGCACTAATTTAAATCCATGCGAATTAGCTGAGAATATAAATTGCACTAAAATAGGTAAATGCTAAAATTAGTATGTTTACAGTATTTATAAAAACTTGGATTTTTTATTATCTGTATAAAACAAACTTTCCCAGATCTCGATAAAGGAAGCAAAATTTATATGTTGCTAGCTCATCTACATTTGTATATTCATACATAACCTTATAATTTAAAAGTAAACTTATCAGTGTACTATTACCTTTGACTGTAACATTTCATTTTCTTCTCCGTCATCTGGCGACACAGGGTAGGAATTTGGTAATGGTAGAAGCTGTAAAATGCAAACATGAGATATTACTTGTAATCATTGTATGAAACAAGCTAGGTATGAAATAAATATACCCCCTCCCTCAAAATAAAAATGAACTAACACTTGTCTCAGGCAGGTGGACAATGGTCCAACTAGATATATTTACCATGTCACATGATTTTTTTTTTTTTTTTTTTTTTTTTTGAAAGATACATACCAGCAATGTTTGACAACTATATATATAACATTTTGTGCAGAATGAAGGCACTGACTGTTACAGCTGTTTTTCAGAGAATTTTTTATACATACCTATTGTGGAACATCTTTCTCTGATACAAGCCACAGTAAATCTGAAGGTTTTGGTAGCTGTTTTTTGGATAACTAATTATACATACCTTTTGAGGAACATCTTTTTCCGATACAAGCCACAGTAAATCTGAAGCTTTTGGAAGCTGTTTTTCGGAGAATTTTCTCAGTAATGATATAGCTACAGACTCCGCAGAATGATTAAATACTCCACTCTCTGTTATACTACAGAAAATAATGTGAAAATAATAGTTTTAATAGTTTTAAAGAAACAGATAAAAAATTACCTGAAAACGACATTGTAACCTATAATAAAATGTTGTTAAGTACGCAAGCCTAAGGCACAAACTCTCTGATCAGATTCCCTCTCAAAACCTTATTTCTAATCCCATTACATTTATTGATTGATTTAATGGGGTTTTACATCCAAGTCAAGAATATTTCACTTATGTTAGATGTGACCAGCTATAGTGTCAGAAATTTTGACCTTTGTAATGTGCTTAGGGCAATGTGCAAGAAGAGTTCTTTAACATGCCACGCCTGCCCTGACACAGGCTTCAGTTTAAAAATCTCATCCAAAGGACCCTAATCCCATTAGAGCTACTGATAATTAAAGCTTGTAATTCTCTTTGTTAAAGCTCAGTGATCATCTCTTGTTACCTCAATATTCAACAAAATTCCTAAACCTGTTTTTATCATCAGATGAAGTATCTTAACTGGGATATAAACCATGAATACAGGACTTCAACCAAATAACAAGAGGCCCATGGGCCTTAACGCTCACCTAAGGATATGGCCAACATCATTTGCAAAAATATATACAATATTCTAATATACAATGTACACGCCATACAAAAAGTTAATAGTTTTCAAGATAATTAACAATTTGAGTCTTCTTATGCATCTATGACCTTGAACTTTAAATGCAAGATCTTGAATCTTATATCAGAATGATCTCCATATCAATTCCTACAATATTCCAATATACATGCCAATACAAAAAGTTAATAGCTTTCAAGATTATTAACAATTTCAGTTTTTAATGCACCTATGACCTTGACCTTTGAATGTATGACCTTGAGCCATATATCAAAATGATCATCATGTCAATACCTACAATATTCTAATATACTATGCCTATACAAAAAATTAATAGTTTTCAAGATAATAAACAATTTGAGTCTTCTTATGCATCTATGACCTTGACCTTTGAACCTAAGACCTTGAATCATGCATCAGAATGATCGCCATATCATTTCCTACAATATTCTAATATACATGTACATGCCTATACAAAAACTTAATAGTTTCCAAGATATAAATTAACAATTTCATTTTTTTTATGCAACTATGACCTTGACCTCTGAACGTATGACCTTGAGCCATATATCAAAATGATCGTCATGTCAATACCTACAATATTCTAATATAAATGCCTTTGCAAAAAATTAATAGTTTTCAAGCTGATGCACAATTTCAGTTTTTATAAGCAAAAAATATTTCGGGGGCAACAACTTCTACATGCATTATCATATAGTTACTAAACTTTGTTTCTTTTTAAATTTTGTCATGCTGAACATTTTAACAATGTTGTGATGCTATATATCTTAAAAAATTTTGAAGAAAATAGCCTAAAACTGCAAAATTACAAACTAGGTCATGACCTTGACCCCATTTTAAAGGTTATTTCAAGAAAATGTGAAAACTGAAACCCCCATGTAAATATCTATTCAAATAGTCAAGTTAAAATAATTTGAAGCAATTTTACGAAATTTTACGCAAAAACACGTAACCCATTTTTCGACCGAATTTCACGAAATGAACAAACTATAGGCTGAAGACCATAGAGAAGCCAAATATCACATCAGATTTTTTCTCCCATCATTGGTTTCGGAGAAGAAGATTTTTAAAGATTTTTGAACCCCTATGTCACCATGACCTAGTTTTGGTAGCCATGGCAATGCACGAAAAAATCTGAATTGCACCGACCCAGACATGCTTCTGGCCAAGTCACATTGAAATCTGTACAGTAGTTCCAGAGGAGAAGTCGAAAATGTGTGATAACAATGCACATACGCATGCACACATGCACATACACACGCTGCACTATGCCATAAGCTCAGATGACCTTTGGTCAGGTGAGCTAAAAATAATTCTGTTTATGGGATTTGAAGTCTGTTTTGAAAACTTTGAGTCTGTTCTCAGAGAACAGACGTAAGTAACAATTACATCATCAATTTCATTTGATGTGGATTTTGATCAACTCCTAATGCTTGTACAGAAAATTGCAAATTCAAATTGTTCACATGACAAGGCTTCCATATCCTTTGTTTAAGATTGCTTTAGAAATGAGAGAGAGAGAGAGAGAGAGAGAGAGAGAGAGAGAGAGAGAGAGAGAGAGAGTGTGTGTGTGTGCTTAACACCCAGATCAAGATTTTTTTTTCAATTTTTCAATTTTTAATTCATTATTGTACAGAAAATTGCAAATTAATATTGATCACATGACAAGACTTCCATATCCTATGGTGGAAATTAATTGTTAACTAGCATACAATGATGAACACATGTATTCATACTATGGATAAGAGATTGTCACTCACCTCTGACTTTCTACAGGAGCAGTACTTTTCTGTATATCAGCATCTAATAAAACAAAATGTTATACTTTAAACAATCTCAATTTACATGTAAATAATGCATTAATTTTTCAATTTATTGATCAAATAGGGTAAAAACATTCCAGTCAAGGCTAATTTACTAAACAGCACCATCAGATGCAGATATTTATCCTTTTCTAAAGCTCTGATGTTAGTGGGAGGGTTGTGGTTTTTTTTTATTATTTACCGTATAACGGGTTTTTTTTCGCGCGAGTTTAATTTTCGCTATATTAGCGATCAGTTTAAAACGCCAAAATTAAAACGCTAAAAATTAAATAGGAATGTTTGTAAGAGTTATTGCCCTTGTATCGTATTTCTCTCAACACTATGCGTTTTTGTTCGGTGAGCACTTTTCACAATGATTTTAGATAATAGGTAAACAGTTTGTCCATTACTGAATAAGATTTCAGAGAGTCAGTATGTTAAAATATTTAACAAAGAAAAATTCACAGGACGAAGCATTTGAAATGGCCGATGAATTTGTGGAAAAAGAGGGAGAAAGTAATAAACCCAAGAGCCCAATGCGTGGACAATATAAATTTTACACTCCTGAAATGCGATATAATATTGGGAAACACGCAGCAGAGTATGGAAATAAAAGTGCAACGCAGAAATTTTCTACACCGGAAAAAAAATTAAGTGAAAGCACTGTGCGTGGAATGAAAAAAAAATATTATGAACAGTTAAATGCACAGAAAAAGAGAAAAGTTGACGACACCAATTTTGACGATTCTGACAATGAACAAGTTTTAACTCCCAAAAAGCATGGCCGGAAAGTAATGTTAGGAGAAGATTTGGATAAGCTTGTTCAGCAGTATATTACAGGAATTCGTAAAACAGGAGGAATTATTAATACGTCAATTGTAATGGCAGCTGCAAAGGGCATCGTAACTTCGAAAAACAGGTTATTATTGTTTGAAAATGGTGGTCATATCGAAATTACCAGGACATGGGCTATGTCGATAATGAAAAGGATGAATCTTGTCAAACGAAAAGGTACAACTTCTAAAAAAGTCACACTAATGGAAAACTTTGGAGAAATAAAGGATAAGTTTTTATCTAACATTGTAAAGCTTGTAAAGGAAAATAAAATTCCTCCAGAACTGATAATCAATTGGGACCAAACTGGGATTCATACCGTGCCTGTATCACAATGGACTATGGAAATAGAAGGGTCTAAACGGGTGGAAATAACCGGAATCGATGACAAAAGGCAAATTACAGGTATGTTATTTAAGTCTACATAAAACGGACCCTGAATTGTTAACATGTTTTTCAAAGTTACGATGTCCTCTGCGAGCCATAATGAATAAGTAAATAAAAATTAATTAATTCAGCTCACATTACAGCTGACTGTTTTACCGGTATCAGATTATTTATAGTGCTTCATAAATAAATAGATAAAAATAAATACATAAATCAATTAATAATAAATCAATAAATATATAAATAAATATATAAATAAATATAAATAAATAGATAAATAAATAAATAGATAAATAAATAAATAAATAAATAAATAAATAAATAAATAAATAAAAAAATAAATATTTGTATTTTCAGGAACATTTGCTGGAACACTAGTTGGTGACTTTTTGCCAATGCAACTTATTTATGGAGGAAAAACCGATATGTGTCATCCAAAGTTCTCATTTCCATCATCGTTTAATATCACACATTCTGAAAACCACTGGGCAAATGCCGAAACTATGGCTGAATACATCAATAAAATTATTGTTCCATACATCGATTCCGTAAAAGATGAGAAGGATTTTTCTATCAGACAAAAATCCCTGGTCATTTTTGATTGTTTTCGAGGTCAGATCACCGATGAGTTTTTGTCTCTGTTGAACAAAGAGAGCATTCTCTATGCTACAATACCACCAAATTGTACGGATAAGTTACAACCAATGGACCTTAGTGTGAATAAGTGTGCTAAGGATTTTCTGAAGGAACAATTCCAGCAATATTACGCGAATGAAGTGACAAAACAGCAGGAAAAGGGAATTAGTGTCGAGGAAATCAAAATTGACCTGTCATTGACTAATCTTAAACCTCTTGGTGCACGATGGCTGCTAAAGCTGTATCATTTCCTTAAATCAAATCCTGATACCATATACAATGGTTTTCATAAGGCCGGTATTGCAGAGGCAGTAGGTTATTGCCGTTAATTGGATCTATAATGATGATTTGTGTTTGATTGGTTTTTTTTGTTTGTTTCTTGGTAACAAACTGTTCATGAAAAACTGTATGAGTAAATAAATTTTCTTGACATGTTAAAATTTATTTAATGAGTGAATATTAATAATAAATAAATGAATAGAGTTATACGAGTTATTTCCCTTTAACTACATCTGTCCGTCGTGTATGGCAGAGTGATTTTTGTGTTTCATGCCACTTCAAACGTATACAAACATATTTCAGCTATTCCCGGCTGGACCGCACATCGCGAAAATTGAAACGCTAATATTAGATTTTGGACAAAATCGCGAAATTTGCACGACGCGAAAAAAAACCCGTTATACGGTATATCATGTAGGGCTTTACATGAATTACATGTGACCCTAGCAAAAAAAAAGTTCCTGGCAGATTTCAAGTTCTTGGTCAGATCTTATTAAATACACAAATTTGAGAATAGCTTACATGTAAATGGACCATGTTTGACACAATATGGCAAAATCTCTGACTGTACATGTATATGACATTAGCATTTGTTCTGGTAAATTTTCTTATAATCAAAACAAAATAGTGAATTGCAAACTAAAAACTTTCTTAATACTTGTCATCAGCACAATATACAAAGATTAGGAATGGAGGATAGGGTGTTAGATATTATCTACTTATATGACCTATTTATAGGCAAGTATAGAAACGTGAGTGATAAGGGCAGACTGCAACTGCTTGGGGAAAGGGAGATAATTGGAAGGTGTTGCGTGTTGATGTTAGTGACAACAGTGACATACCTGAGTATAAGGAAGCAAGTGATAGGGAAAGTCCACTATTGCTGAGGGCTGAAAGGTTAGATTTCAAGTCATTGGTATTTGATGACACTGAAAAAAAGATGAAATTTAAAATCCTCTACAAGTTTTTTTCTTAAAAATAACACATTCAAACTGAATAAAACATAGTTTCATACAGTTCTGACATTTTATGCACTGAATCATCCTATTTAATCTTAAAGAAAACATTTTAAGAGCCAACGTATTGAAAGCTAATGGTTTGTAACTGCTTGGTGGATAAAAGCAGGCTGTATTCAAGTGAACAAACAGTGCTAGGAACAATTTTTATCAGCCTGTTTTAAATGAATACAAAGAGAAATTTCATTCCTGTCCAAATGATTTTGAAATCTTTGTTTCACAAAAATAGTCTTATTCAAATAATAAACAAAAAATGCACAAAATGTCATATAACACTTCATAAACTGCCATCCTGACAACAGAGAACAATAATAAATAATTTTAACTAAAAGCTCTTCTTCACACAATACAAGAACCACATACATGTAATAATTCATGTAGATCTATGTAAGATAAATAAATACTTACTAGTAAGTTCAATCTGTTGATCTTCTCCCTCACTCAAATCTGAACTATCTGTAATTAAATATTGTACAATAAGTTAAAATCATTCAAAGATTTATTTGGTTCACAGTTAATAACAAATCTGTGATATTAACTTTGCAGTGCTTATAAATAATTTAAGTTATTAGAAGAAAAAACCAAATTTTATCACTCTTAGGAGAATTTATGATAATGCCTTATTTGGCCCTTAAAACTGGTATAAAAACCCAAATTAAAACAAGGCCAAATTTCAAGTAACTTTTCAGTGAATTGATGAAACATGATTTAGCATCAACATCATCATCCTTAATGAACTTTTGTTGAGATCTTCAAATTTTACACATTTTAATAAATAAAGTAAATTTATTGAACCTTAATGAAACCTTAATAGCAAAGAAAAGAAAACATATAAAATAGTGCAGGCCAGCATTACAACAGCAATAATACAAAAGACATACATGCAATATTGTTAAAAAAAAAAAATAATAATAATAATAATAAAAAACATAAAGTTTGTACATGTACTTGATAGAAGTGTAATTTCGTTTTGTTGGCTAATTATGTTACATTGTTAATTTTAATTCACAAACATCTGTTTCACAGCTACAGAAACATCTGATTCAATAGGTTATATCCCCCACCAACATCATCATCCAAATAACAGCGCTTTTCATTTTGTGTTTTTTTAATGTTCAAATAACACTTGTGCTCGGCATTAAGAGAACAGAGTATTGACTGGTTCAACTGATCTCAGGTTAACGTGACCAGGGGAGTGGTATGCCTATCAGTGGCATACTGAATTGTTAAGCTAGAAATCTTAATAAAAAAAGCTTTAGGTGTCCACTAGTACATGACAAATCATAATACACACAGGTCACACATATAGAAACTTGGACAAATCATAATGCACACAGGTCACACATAAAGAAACTTGGACAAATCATAATGCACACAGGTCACACACAAAGAAACTTGGACAAATCATAATACACATAGGTCACACATATAGAAACTTGGACAAATCATAATGCACACAGGTCACACATATAGAAACTTGGACAAATCATAATACACACAGGTCACACACAAAGAAATTTGGACAAATCATAATGCACACAGGTCACACATAAAGAAACTTGGACAAATCATAATACACACAGGTCACACATATAGAAACTTGGACAAATCATAATACACTCAGGTCACACATATAGAAACTTGGACAAATCATAATACACTCAGGTCACACATATAGAAACTTGGACAAATCATAATACACACAGGTCACACATATAGAAACTTGGACAAATCATAATACACTCAGGTCACACATATAAAAACTTGGACAAATCATAATACACACAGGTCACACACAAAGAAACTTGGACAAATCATAATACACACAGGTCACACACAAAGAAACTTGGACAAATCAGAATACACACAGGTCACACATATAGAAACTTGGACAAATCATAATACACACAGGTCACACATATAGAAACTTGGACAAATCATAATACACTCAGGTCACACATATAAAAACTTGGACAAATCATAATACACACAGGTCACACACAAAGAAACTTGGACAAATCATAATACACACAGGTCACACACAAAGAAACTTGGACAAATCAGAATACACACAGGTCACACATATAGAAACTTGGACAAATCATAATGCACACAGGTCACACATATAGAAACTTGGACAAATCATAATGCACACAGGTCACACATATAGAAACTTGGACAAATCAT
Organism: Tegillarca granosa; assembly: GCA_029721355.1. Taxonomy (NCBI): domain Eukaryota; kingdom Metazoa; phylum Mollusca; class Bivalvia; order Arcoida; family Arcidae; genus Tegillarca; species Tegillarca granosa. The sequence continues at coordinate 30,713,209 of CM056602.1, read as the reverse complement.
AATGCACACAGGTCACACATATAGAAACTTGGACAAATCATAATGCACACAGGTCACACACAAAGAAACTTGGACAAATCAGAATACACACAGGTCACACATATAGAAACTTGGACAAATCATAATGCACACAGGTCACACACAAAGAAACTTGGACAAATCATAATGCACACAGGTCACACATATAGAAACTTGGACAAATCATAATGCACACAGGTCACACACAAAGAAACTTGGACAAATCATAATGCACACAGGTCACACATATAGAAACTTGGACAAATCATAATGCACACAGGTCACACATATAGAAACTTGGACAAATCAGAATACACACAGGTCACACATATAGAAACTTGGACAAATCATAATGCACACAGGTCACACATATAGAAACTTGGACAAATCATAATGCACACAGGTCACACATATAGAAACTTGGACAAATCATAATGCACACAGGTCACACATATAGAAACTTGGACAAATCATTATACACACAGGTCACACATATAGAAACTTGGACAAATCATAATGCACACAGGTCACACATATAGAAACTTGGACAAATCAGAATACACACAGGTCACACATATAGAAACTTGGACAAATCATAATGCACACAGGTCACACATATAGAAACTTGGACAAATCATAATGCACACAGGTCACACACAAAGAAACTTGGACAAATCATAATGCACACAGGTCACACACAAAGAAACTTGGACAAATCAGAATACACACAGGTCACACATAAAGAAACTTGGACAAATCATAATGCACACAGGTCACACATATAGAAACTTGGACAAATCAGAATACACACAGGTCACACATATAGAAACTTGGACAAATCAGAATTACACACAGGTCACACATATAGAAACTTGGACAAATCATAATGCACACAGGTCACACACAAAGAAACTTGGACAAATCATAATGCACACAGGTCACACACAAAGAAACTTGGACAAATCATAATGCACACAGGTCACACATATAGAAACTTGGACAAATCATAATGCACACAGGTCACACACAAAGAAACTTGGACAAATCAGAATACACACAGGTCACACATATAGAAACTTGGACAAATCAGAATACACACAGGTCACACATATAGAAACTTGGACAAATCATAATGCACACAGGTCACACATATAGAAACTTGGACAAATCATAATACACACAGGTCACACATAAAGAAACTTGGACAAATCATAATGCACACAGGTCACACATATAGAAACTTGGACAAATCATAATGCACACAGGTCACACACAAAGAAACTTGGACAAATCATAATGCACACAGGTCACACATAAAGAAACTTGGACAAATCATAATACACACAGGTCACACATAAAGAAACTTGGACAAATCATTATACACACAGGTCACACATAAAGAAACTTGGACAAATCAGAATACACACAGGTCACACATATAAAAACTTGGACAAATCAGAATACACACAGGTCACACATAAAGAAACTTGGACAAATCATAATGCACACAGGTCACACATAAAGAAACTTGGACAAATCAGAATACACACAGGTCACACATATAGAAACTTGGACAAATCATAATACACACAGGTCACACATATAGAAACTTGGACAAACCATAATGCACACAGGTCACACACAAAGAAACTTGGACAAATCAGAATACACACAGGTCACACACAAAGAAACTTGGACAAATCAGAATACACACAGGTCACACATAAAGAAACTTGGACAAATCATAATGCACACAGGTCACACATATAGAAACTTGGACAAATCAGAATACACACAGGTCACACATAAAGAAACTTGGACAAATCATAATGCACACAGGTCACACATATAGAAACTTGGACAAATCATAATGCACACAGGTCACACATAAAGAAACTTGGACAAATCAGAATACACACAGGTCAGACATAAAGAAACTTGGACAAATCATAATACACACAGGTCACACATATAGAAACTTGGACAAATCATTATACACACAGGTCACACATATAGAAACTTGGACAAATCATAATGCACACAGGTCACACATATAGAAACTTGGACAAATCATATACACACAGGTCACACATATAGAAACTTGGACAAATCATTATACACACAGGTCACACATATAGAAACTTGGACAAATCATTATACACACAGGTCACACATATAGAAACTTGGACAAATCATTATACACACAGGTCACACATATAGAAACTTGGACAAATCATTATACACACAGGTCACACATATAGAAACTTGGACAAATCATTATACACACAGGTCACACATATAGAAACTTGGACAAATCATTATACACACAGGTCACACATATAGAAACTTGGACAAATCATTATACACACAGGTCACACATATAGAAACTTGGACAAATCATTATACACACAGTCACACATAAAGAAACTTGGACAAATCAGAATACACACAGGTCACACATATAGAAACTTGGACAAATCATAATGCACACAGGTCACACATATAGAAACTTGGACAATCAGAATACACACAGGTCACACATATAGAAACTTGGACAAATCATAATGCACACATGTCCACACATATAGAAACTTGGACAAATCAGAATACACACAGGTCACACATATAGAAACTTGGACAAATCATAATGCACACAGGGCACACATATAGAAACTTGGACAAATCATAATGCACACAGGTCACACACAAAGAAACTTGGACAATCATAATGCACACAGGTCCACACAAAGAAACTTGGACAATCAGAATACACACAGGTCACACATGAAGAACACTTGGACAAATCATAATGCACACAGGTCACACATATAGAAACTTGGACAAATCAGAATACACACAGGTCACACAATAGAGAAACTTGGACAAATCAGAATACACACAGGTCACACATATAGAAACTTGGGACAAATCAGAATACACACAGGTCACACATATAGAAACTTGGACAAATCATAATGCACACAGGTCACACACAAAGAAACTTGGACAAATCATAATGCACACAGGTCACACACAAAGAAACTTGGACAAATCATAATGCACACAGGTCACACATATAGAAACTTGGACAAATCATAATGCACACAGGTCACACACAAGAAACTTGGACAAATCAGAATACACACAGGTCACACATATAGAAACTTGGACAAATCCGAATACACACAGGTCACACATATAGAAACTTGGACAAATCATAATACACACAGGTCACACATAAAGAACTTGGACAAATCATAATGCACACAGGTCACACACAAAGAAACTTGGACAAATCAGAATACACACAGGTCACACATAAGAAACTTGGACAAATCATAATGCACACAGGTCACACATATAGAAACTTGGACAAATCATAATGCACACAGGTCACACATAAAGAAACTTGGACAAATCATAATACACAGGTCACACATATAGAAACTTGGACAAATCATAATACACACAGGTCACACATAAAGAAACTTGGACAAATCATAATACACACAGGTCACACATATAGAAACTTGGACAAATCATAATACACACAGGTCAACATAAAGAAACTTGGACAAATCATAATACACACAGGTCACACATATAGAAACTTGGACAAATCATAATGCACACAGGTCACACAAAGAAACTTGGACAAATCATAATACACACAGGTCACAATAGAAACTTGGACAAATCATAATACACACAGGTCACACAAAGAAACTTGGACAAATCATAATACACACAGGTCACACAAAGAAACTTGGACAAATCATAATAACACAGGTCACACATAAAGAAACTTGGACAAATCATAATACACACAGGTCACACATAAGAAACTTGGACAAATCATAATACACACAGGTCACACATAAAGAAACTTGGACAAATCATACACACAGGTCACACATAAGAAACTTGGACAATCATAATACACACAGGTCACACATAAAGAAACTTGGACAAATCATAATACACACAGGACACATAAAGAAACTTGGACAATCATAATACACACAGGTCACACATAAGAAACTTGGACAAATCATAATACACACAGGTCACACATAAAGAAACTTGGACAAATCATAATACACACAGGTCACACATATAGAAACTTGGACAAATCATAATACACACAGGTCACACATAAGAAACTTGGACAAATCATAATACACACAGGTCACACATAAAGAAACTTGGACAAATCATTAATACACACAGGTCACACTATAGAAACTTGGACAAATCATAATACACACAGGTCACACAAAGAAACTTGGACAAATCATAATACACACAGGTCACCACAAAGAAACTTGGACAAATCATAATACACACAGGTCACATAAAGAAACTTGGACAAATCATACACACAGGTCACACATATAGAAACTTGGACAAATCATAATACACACAGGTCACACATATAGAAACTTGGACAATCATAATACACACAGGTCACACATAAAGAAACTTGGACAATCATAATACACACGGTCACACATAAGAGAAACTTGGACAAATCATTAATACACACAGGTCACACATAAAGAAACTTGGACAAAATCATAATACAACACAGGTCACACTATAAAGAAACTTGGACAAATCCATTAATACACACAGGTCACACATATAAGAAACTTGGGACAAACATATTCTACACCACAGGTCCACACACAATAGAAACTTGGACAAATCATAATACACACAGGTCCCTACATATAGAAACTTGGGACAAATCATAATACACACAGGTCACACATAAAAGAACACTTGGAGCAAATCATAATGCCAAACAGGGGTCCACACATAAGAAACTTGGACAAATCATTATAACACACAGGTCCACATAAAGAACTTGGACAATCATTCATACCACAGGTCAACACATATAGAAAACTTGGACAATCATATACACACAGGATCACACATATAGAAAACTTGGACATCATGCACACAGGTCAACAATAGAAACTTGCACAGGCAATCATAATACACACAGGTCACACATATAGAAACTTGGACAAATCATAATACACACAGGTCACACATAAGAAACTTGGACAAATCATAATGCACACAGGTCACACATATAGAAACTTGGACAAATCATAATACACACAGGTCACACATAAAGAAACTTGGACAAATCATAATGCACACAGGTCACACAAAGAAACTTGGACAAATCATAATCACACAGGTCACACATAAGAAACTTGGACAAATCATAATGCACACAGGTCACACATATAGAAACTTGGACAAATCATAATACACACAGGTCACACATAAGAAACTTGGACAAATCATATGCACACAGGTCACACATAAGAAACTTGGACAAATCATACACACAGGTCACACATAAGAAACTTGGACAAATCATATACACACAGGTCACACATATAGAAACTTGGACAAATAATGCACACAGGTCACACATATAGAAACTTGGACAAATCATACACACAGGTCACATAAAGAAACTTGGACAAATATACACCACAGGTCACACATAAGAACTTGGACAAATCATATACACAGGTCACACATATAGAAACTTGGACAAATCATAATACACAGGTCACACATATAGAAACTTGGACAAATCAGAATACACACAGGTCACACATATAGAAACTTGGACAAATCATAATACACACAGGTCACACTAAGAAACTTGGACAAATCATAATACACACAGGTCACACATATAGAAACTTGGACAAATCATAATACACACAGGTCACACATAAAGAAACTTGGACAAATCAAACACACAGGTCACACTAGAAACTTGGACAAATCATAATGCACACAGGTCACACATATAGAAACTTGGACAAATCATAATACACACAGGTCACACATATAGAAACTTGGACAAATCATAATGCACACAGGTCACACATAAGAAACTTGGACAAATCAGAATACACACAGGTCACACATAAAGAAACTTGGACAAATCATAATGCACACAGGTCACACATATAGAAACTTGGACAAATCATAATGCACACAGGTCACACACAAGAAACTTGGACAAATCATAATGCACACAGGTCACACAGAAACTTGGACAAATCATAACACACAGGTCACACATAAGAAACTTGGACAAATCATAATGCACACAGGTCACACATATAGAAACTTGGACAAATCAATACACACAGGTCCACACATAGAAACTTGGACAAATCAGATACACACAGGTCACACATATAGAAACTTGGAAAATCAATACACACAGGTCACCATATAAAAGAAACTTGGACAAATCATAACACACAGGTCACACACAAAGAAACTTGGACAAATCATATGCCACAGGTCACACAGCTTGGACAATCATAATGCACCACAGGTCACACAAGAAACTTGGACAAATCATAATACCACAGGTCACACATAAGAAACTGGACAATCAGAATACACACAGGTCACACATAAGAACCTTGGACAAATCCTAATACACACA